>PVIH01000362.1:34031-327234 GCA_004025045.1 Sigmodon hispidus | reverse complement strand
TTAGCATCATATGCCACAGGCATTTTAAATTGAGAACCCTGTAAATATTTTAAATAATTATCTTTGAAGGAGAAGACGCATCCTAGGAAAGTTTATAGGAGCTGGTAGCATAAAACAGAACAAAAAGCTAATAGCACTCTCTCTCCTATACACTAATCTCTTCCATTATCTCTCATTTCTATAGAGCCTCCAATAAAACAGATTGGCAAATTTTGTCACATTATGGACAAAATTATTTTAATTATTATACCTCTAGACAGTCATAAATTTACCATGCCTTCAACAGCTGGGTTCCTGTAGATGGGAGTGACTGGGTAAACACAATGCTCCCACTAAGACACTTGTTCTGAGAGCACACCACTCTGCAGAGGACCAAAGTTCAGTTCCCAGCACCCACAGTGATACTAACATCCCAGCTGCAGAGGATCCAGCGCCCTCTTCTGGACACTGTGGGCATCTGCACTCACATGTACATACAGCCACAGAGATACACACATAAATTTTTTAATCTTAAAAAAAACCCAAAGACCTTGTTCTGAATATACCAATATCTTACCAGTTATTACAATTTTCCTTTCTTCCAATTTGTGATTATTAGGAAATCTATATAACAAATTTTTCTTGTGAACAGTGAATTGATGTTATAGAAACTTAAACCATTTATCTCCCTGATAAATCTCAATCTCTTCATACAGGCAGAGTCACGTCAAATCTCCTTTTGTGGCAATTATATTTCTTAGTTTCTGTTCATAGACAGAGGCCCATATCTCACTTGGGAATATTCAAAACAAATTCCCAATCTTTTCAGGGCAATTCAACTCTTTAAATTCAAATGATCCATATTGTCACTGTGGAAAATTCCTAATAAAAAGGTATAGCGGTGGTCCTAACCATGGGAGCATGGGCTGTCACTGGGCTATCACTGGCTATCGGGAATCTATTCCTCATACTGGATGGCATTTCCCAGCCTGAATACAAGAGGAGGTGCTTAGTCTTCTGGTAACATGACTTGCCATGTTTTGCTGATACCCACGGGAGGCCTGCCTCTTTTGAGATAGAAACAGAGGAGAAGGGGTCTGGGGGCGGGGTAAGGAGGAGAGGAGGGATGGGAAAATATGATCAGGATGTAAAATTAATTAATTAATTAGCTAAAAACAAAGAAAGAAAATAAGAGTACAAAATCTTAGAAAGGAAGGAAAGAAGGAAGGAAGAAAAGATATAGTTATTTTTGCAGTGTCCTGGAAGTGAAGCCACAGCATGTAAGAACTCTTAGTTTGGCTAGTATATAGAAAATATATGCACATGTAAACTACATCATGCCTTATACTACCTGTGAAATAATAGATTAAAATACTCCGTAACTATAGGGGAAAATATCTACATGTTATTCCACTCTGTATCAGTAACCATTTCCCCTCATTTTGTTGTTATCTTCAAGTATGACGTACTTCAGCAGCCAAAATCATACTGTCCATTAACCTGAATAATGGACGACTTGGCAAGGCAGACACTAGCTCAACCACCACAGCACAACAAAGGGAGAGAAAGCAATTTGAAGTGGACCTCTATTGTGCCTGACTCCTTAAATCATTGAGTAGAGCTGAAAACCACAGGCCAGGGGAAAAGCAAACTGTGTGGTCACTCAACAGCATGAAAATGGGGTACAGATGCCAAGGGAAACGAGATTTTATTTCAGAATAAAAAAATCTAACAGTTCAACCTAGTTTTCCATACACACTACATTTTAAGGAGCAGATGAAGAATCTGTGTTAGCATCTCTAAGAAGAGCTTTCTTTGGGAGCGTGTAAATGAGAATATACTATATGCATCAAATTTTCCTGTGCTCTCCTACTGTAGATGGTACAACCCAGCAACCCAAGCCAAAAACATCATCAAATGAATTATATATAAAGACACCTGAATGGTAACAGCATTTTCACTCTGCCCCGAGCCTTGTTCTCCTACCAGCTGAGACCGATCTAACCAAAGTGAAATCTGACCATGTCACTCCCCGGTTTCAAATCTTCAATGTCACACAGGATTTGTCCATAGGATAAACAAAGACTCAGACAGAAAGCCCAGCCTCAAGCAAACCTTCACTTCCATTTCTCACTCTCTCTCAACTCCACCACATCTTGCTACATCTTGAGCTGATCTCTACTTTCTTGAACTTAGAGCCAGGTAGAGTGGCACACACCTAAAATATATAAATTGGAAATGGGTAAGTAAATAAACAAATATATGTCATTCTGGACACACTTCCACATATACTCACCCTGAATACAGATGTGAACCCCATTGATCTTGGTATAGCAATCCAGCAGCTATCACTCTGATCCTTCATACAATTCAAGGTTTAACTCATCTCCTCCTAAGAGTATCTTTGGCCCCCTAAATCAAGTTAGTGCCAGAATGTCCCTTGTTTTGTTGGTGTGCTAAACAAAATACAGCTCTCAAATATGTCCACATCCTAATCGTCAAAGCCTATGACCATGCTAACTTATTTTCGGCAAGAGACTACCCACATTGTAACACCCTCATCCAATTTAATCTAAACACATAAAACCGAAAATCCTTTTTCAATTGTAGAGAATCCGAGATGGCAACCTGAGAGAAGCAGGACCCTCCTTTCTAGTGTTAAAGGGCCCCCAGACAAGGAAATACAATATTATTTGGAGATCAGAAAAGGCAAAATAAATATCTGTCCTAAAGAGTAGGCAGAGAACAATGCCAGATTGACACTTTTTTGGTTCAATGAGATCCTAGGCAAGTTTCTGCCCTATAGACCTGCAAGATAATAAATTTGTTGTTAAATAAATTAAGCTTATGATGATTTGTTACACAGACCTAAGCAGAAAGAGTCACAGGGGCTGGTTGAGTTGGCAGAGTGCTTGTCTAGCATGCACAGGGCCCTGGGTTCCATGCACTGTATAACCTGGGCATAGTGGTGCAGGCCTTAATCCAGCACCTGGGTGGTAGAAGCAAAAGGATCAAGGTCATCCTTGGCTACATACTGAATTGGAGGTGTCTGGGATCCATGAGATTCTGTTTAAACAAACCAAGAAGCTTCCTATACTTGGGGACAGTTTTGTATGTCACACAGCCGCTGTCTGCTTTCTAGCTAGCACATCCTATTGCTCAGAGGAGGAACTTGACCATACATTAAAAAAAAAAAAACTGAATTATGTACAGCATGGCTCCTATGCACAGAGCTTGGTACAGCATGGCTCCTATGCACAGAGCTCAGCAGGACTTCAGAACTGATACCAACTCTCGTGATTTAATTCCAAAGATGCTACCACCATGATTTAAATGTTTTCTCTTCAACCCAGAATGAGTAATATGAACTTTTTTCACTCGTCAGCCATTCTAGAAACATACATTGGTTCTAGTTCACTTCTGACTTCCCCCTTTTGTTATCAGAGCAGGTACCACTTCATACCAGTGCTTCTATGAAACGTGCATGTTAAATAAACGAACAAACGAAACCTCTATATTCTTAGACCAGTGGCATCACTAAGCAGGCAAAGGTCCCTGCTACAATGCCCTATGACCTAAGCTTGACTCCTGGGACCCATGTGGGAAGGAGAGAAGTGGGTGTCTCAGAGTTGTCCTCTGACCCCATTTGTGTGCTGTGGCACACGTGTGTGTCATCCCCTCATCCCCACCATCAATAAACAAATGTAAAACAATTAAACCTGAATTCTCCTGCTTCATATCAGACATGTGTCAATATTACATACTACCATAGGAACATATTTTTAGTTTTGTTACTTCTAAGAAACAGCAAGATCTATCTTATTAATCCACAGGGCTTTGTGTTTATGTCTCATGAGCACCAAATAAAACAAATTAACATTCAAGGTTCATCTCGAGTCAGGATTGGAAATATTGACAAACAGTGCTACCTTATAACTCTCTAAAATTGGCATTATTTCCCCCCTTTTATAGGCAGAGTCAATACTAAGGTTCACATTATATCAATTACCAGCTTGGGGTGTGTGTGAAAAGGTACATGTGCCCACCACTGTGCTAACTAAGACTACAGAAGCAATGAAGCATTTGTAATGACCCATGAAGTTGATTCCATATATTTACTACTCTCCTCAAATTGCCCTGGGAAGAATGGAGATTCAGAAGCATTAGTATCCTGCTTCCGATTAATTTACACAGTTTATAAGTAATAGAGCTGGGAATTCTAAAGACATCTCATTAGTAAAAAGTGAATTGCACAAGTCAACATTTATATAGTTTATTCTCCTCACAAAATATGGAATTTGGGAGAAGTCAGCCTTCCTAGTTGACAAAGAACTTTCAGGGTCATGGGCCATGACATTAGTTATCCTATAACATCAAAAGTGTACTGAGGTGTAGCTCTGTGATAGAGCATGTGCACCGCATGTGTAAGTGTCCAAGTTCAAACCCTGGCAGTAAACTAAAATAGAACAAACCAAACGTACAAGGTATTCTGGCCATAAATGACTCCACCTTCTTAGTATCTTAGCATACATTTTCCAGGTCCATAAGCCATGCCTGTCCTGGATGTCTGGCCCATCAACCACTGCTTCCATTCTTTAGGACACAGATCCTAACTTTAGACTCAATAGAACTTGGAGGCTTTTAGGGAATGTCATCCCAGGATCAGATGCCCTGCTATGCTAATTGCTTTACATTAAAAAACAAAAGAAAACAAAAAAATCTTGGAGACCAGCAGGTACAAGAAGAGGCTTTTCTCAGAAATTCCAGAAATGTGGAGGGTCATTAGAATCTCACCTGAGACTCTGCCACTCCCTCCCACTTTCCTTCCTCCCCCAGGTTCACACCACCACACTGTACATAATTCTACCCAGCTGCCTGTGGTCGTGGATCACAGCATGTGGAAGGTTGACCAAGAGAGGCCTCTGTGTAACTTTGGGGCAGTTTTACCTATGCTGGGTGGAACTTCCCAGTGATCCGGTCATCCACACTTCTCTAAATAAACTTCTCACTTCCAGACTTAAGCTTGGAGCTGCAAACATCAGGAATAGATGAGCAACTCCACTTGGTTTGGGCAGGCACACGCTTCTCTTCTAATACTGTATTTGGTAGCATAAGGGCCTTACCTGTAGGTGCTATGCAAATGAATCACTCTCTAAACAATGGAATAAGTTTCTCTTTTCTTGATAAACATCAAATTTGAGACTATTTTAGTGATAGTTATAAAAACAGGAAGATCAATCTAGTCTAAACTAGTTTTGGGTAAATGAGCAATAAGTAAACTATGTCTTGTAAGTGAAGTTTAAGGAATAATCCCATATTTACTGTCTTATGTCTTATATCTATGTATGGCTGACTGGGCACACATGTGATTAAAATCAGATGAATTATGGGAAAGGACATTTGCATAGAGAAATGTTTAGATCATACAATCTGTCAATAGAGAATCACCTAAACTATGTCCATAGCAACCAAACTACTCCTAATTTTAGTCCCATGAAAAGAATCCCCCCAGACAATGGAGCCCTTGAGTATTTAACTCACGTGATCCGCTCTCAGTCTTGACAGCATGCTACTTTCTAATTTATAGATTTACTTTGAATAAAATGTTATTGCTATGTTTGCAATTATATGAGACATCATTTCACCTCTTTCAATAAAGGCCCTAAGCCTTTAAATACATAGCCCAGACTCTGAACACCAGTAATAAGCTTAATAAAGTCACTGCTTTGACTTGGGTGGAATTTGTCTTTGGTCTGTCACTGGTGCCCTTTCTGGGGTGAGCAGACATTTTTTTTATATAGCACCAAGAAAAGCTCACCCAACATATCAATCAGCCTAAAGATTAAATCCAGGAGGAGAAAAAAAAAAGATACAAAGGTCTTCAACCCTCTCCCTGAGAGTCCACCATGCAGAGAAGACCACGGTTATAATGAGAGACGGACATCATTATGCCAAGTTTGACCTTGACATCCACTCCTGCCATTGAGTTTCCACACACAGTCATTTACACACCAGCCTGTTCTTAGCCCTTCAAACCCCTTGGAAGTCATCTGGCTCCCCTCAAACTGTCCACATTCTCCCCTCCCTTTCCCTTCCCAATCGCTATACAAATGTCTAATTGCTTTGGATATTAAGTAATATAGTAATGTGGATAAGCCTCATACACATTAATAAACTTGTATACTTGTTCTGCTATTCACTGGCCCAATGTCCATTCACTTCAGCAAATCATCCGAGGACAGAGGGGGAGTTGCCTTATGCTCTCACCTTCTGATGCTTCTCATTATTAATTGTTAGCATTTAAACAAGTTTAAATTTGAACTACAAAACATTAGCGGTATTGATCTTCACACATCACTAATTACTAGGTAATCTTAATGAGTTCATTAACTCTCTCGTACTGAGCCTTCTCTCATGCATAAAACAAGAAAGTTGGATTAACTGAAGCCTAAAACCCTTCCCTAATTCTAGCATCCTAAAATGGCAATGGTCTTTACATCCTACCTGCCATTCTAGTGAGTACCATTCAACTAGTAGATGAATAGAAAGACACAGGGCATAATTAAGAAGCTTTTAAAGGGCCATGCCTGCACCTCAGCCCTATCACATATTAACTATGAGACTTTGGCTGGGCCTTAGGTGCCTTATCTCCAAAGCTAGATAAAAATAGGTATTATCTAGGGGTTTTTGTGAGGACTGAATTGCAAAGTACACTTTAAAAATACATTTAGTACCTGAGCAAGGGACGCTAAGTCAATAATAAGGTGTACACTTAACATACACACATGAGGGCCTGGGATTGATTCCTAGTTCTCTCTCTCTCTCTCTCTCTCTCTCTCTCTCTCTCTCTCTCTCTCACACACACACACACACACATACACACCATCTAGAACAATGGTTTCATTCAGTAAGTGCTCCCTTGTATATTTCTTCTCTTAAAGCCTGACTGACTTCTAAGCATCATCACATTTGATTTAAAAGCTTTGTAGGATTTTAACTTAATGAAGTATTAAGAGTGTCTTAGGATGCAGTAACAAAACATCACGGAATGGCAGATTAAACAACAGGAATAGGTCTTGTTACTCTTCAAAAGGCTAGCATCTCAGGTCAGGGTTCAGCAGGCCTCAGGCTAGTGAGGCTCTCAGCTGACAGACAGCTGCCTTCCAGCTGTGTTCTCTTAGGCAGAAGAAGCTCTTGTGTGTCTTACTTTGAAAAGATACAAGGTCTAACTATCATGCAGGCCTCATTCATCTTTATCATTTGCTCCCAAGTCTTGTCTGCCAACAGCTCATTGGAGTTTAGGACTTCACTGTACAACTTGGAGGGTAGAGACCGTCAGCTCATAACAGAGTCAGCTCATTTCTGTGCTGAGTTTTTGTTTATTTTTAAGGCAAAATGTACAGAGTTTATGAAAACTTTATGCTAAGTTGAGAAGATGAGCCAAACTATTATTCTACATGTAGACCCAGGGAGCAGACAGAAACAGCTGTCGGAACAACTAACCACATACAAGGCTACAGATTTTGAGCCCTGGAAGCTCATTCTATTGAATGTTGCATTTAAAACAAACAAACGAAACTTTTTCTGAATGTATTACTTATCATAGTCTTCTCTTACATTATTTCTTCATCAACCTTAAAACTTAAAACTCTGATTTCAAAAGAAAGTTTAAATATTATTGTGGAAAGGAGATGTTAAAGCAGGGAGAATCACTAGCCAGTGGAGGTGCATTCCTTTGATCCCAGCACTTGGGAAGCACATCTCTGTGAGTTTGAGGCCAGCCTGGTCTACAGAGTGAGTTCCAGGACAGCCAGGACCACACAGAGAAACCCTGTCTCAAAAAAAAAGAAAGAAAGAAAAAAAGAAAAGAAAAGAATCAGTAAGAATCAAGTCAGGTGTGGTAGCTGGTGCTTATAACAGTAGAGAGTGGATAGAGAAGGAGAATTGATGAGACCAAGACCAGCCTGGGCTACAAAGTGAGAGTCTATCACAACTCACTATTCCCAATTTCTCAAGGCCAAGAAAAGAAAGAACTTTGAGAAACAGAGCATAACCACCCTTGCAGTAAAGAAAGCAAGCGCTACAAAGCTGCTAGCCCACTTCCCAGCCTGCCTTATCAGTGAGCCTCACCCATCCACGGACAAAGGAATGGGTGGTTTTTCACATAGATGTTTCCAGGTGACAGTGACTTTGTGTCTCATCTCTTTGTATGCTAGTATGCAGCCACATCTGTGGACATGGGATGAAGAGAGTCTCTTTAAAGAATATTCTCAAGGGGAACGAGGGTGGTTCATTACCAGGGAAAATACCGGTTTGCATCTGCCAGGCATTACTAAATCTTTTTAAACGATGTCTTCATACTGCTTTTATGAGCAAGGCATAAATTCTTTTCCTTGCTACGGGTTCAGGAGAGAGAGAAAGTGAGAAACAGAAAGAGTGTGTGTGAGTGTCATGCCATTATCCTAACTTTTATGCTTTAGCACCGACATACAGGCTGGCACCTCAGCTAAAATGTGCAGAACTTATATTTAAAAATAGCAATTTTTACAGAGTTTCCTATACTGGGGCAAGGAGAGATCTGTCTTTCCCCAATCCAATAACTTCTTTCCTTTCGGAGAGGTCTGGCCTTCCTGTGTCTCCAGCTGGAAGAGGTGAAGGGGTGGCTTCCTGCTGCTAATCTCTACATTACCTCACTGCATCCTACTTGGCTCCCTCAGTGCCCATGTTAGGATTTTCCTACAGCAATTTCCTTCTGCTGTAAATGCCAAAAAATGGATTCTTTTCCTGATGAAACCCTAATAAAAACCCCACTTACTTGCTATGTTAATTTGCCTTTTCACATGTTTACCTTGCTTTCATATGGTTCTTTCAAAAAAAGCAAAACTTTCAGGTCAGAGATTGAAATCAAAACTCTGATTTTTTTGAGGCACATGCTAACATGAGTACAAGGAGGAAAAGAAAGAAAAAAAAAAGGCATGGGAGATAAGAGTACGAAGAAGCCCTGAATCCAACAGGAATCCTTTCAGGAATGTCTCAGAAGGGATATACTGCCTATGAATCCAGAAGGAGCGACTATGTTAGCAGAGCCTCCACAAGGCACGAGACCTCCATTCACCATGACAAAATTACTGTTTCTTCACAGAAGCTCTCCAAATGGATTAAGGACCCAAAAGAAAATTTTTATGTGTGAATAATTGCCAGTGGCTAAAACCTGGGGCAATGTGTTGAAAATGTAGTTCTTTAGATGCTAACCATCCAAACACAGACTGACACCATCACAGCAAACAAATAGTATTGTCTCAATGAACGAGAAATACCATATACTTTCAGAAGCCTGGTTTAAGATTGGTTTCAGAGAGCTGGGGACATAACTCAGTGGTAGATCAGTTGCACAGCGTGCGCAAGGTCCTGTACTGCCAAAGAATAAAAATAAAGAACGGGTTTCAGTGGAAGGACTGTCCTTCAACCAAGGACTCTGATATAATCTTTGCAAACTCTTGTCGGGTGCAGGGGCTCATGCACACGTAAGTTGCAAGAAATACTTCATTAGGATGTAGATGATCTTTGCATTCTAGAAATCCAAACTGTCTTTGTTAGAGGCTATGCATTGGAGGGTACTAACACTAACACAGTAATCACCATACCCAAGTGCCACATTTTTCTAAGGGCCAAATAAAAACCTTAAGTGTTTTCCATCAAGCAGTGCTTTAGATATATGAGTTATTGGGGCAGGAAGTCTTCTCTAACCTCACACAACATGCTGAAGACACAAGGAAACGGCCCAGGTTCACAGCTATAATCTGGCCCCACTAATCAATTTTATTCTCTTAATCACACTATCTACTCCTCCCTAACTTAGTCAGTTACACAGCTACATAGAAGCTACAACCAGGAATGTATATAGCTGTTGAGCCCCATTTGGCAAAGAATACAGTTGTTCACTGCATACTTTCAAATACTAATGGCTTTAGCATCATCCTCAAAAACAAACACAAAAACAAAAAGCCTGCGTGGACCCAGAGGGGAGGAAAGGCTAACACGGGACCCCAGGGCCGTCTATGATTTGGACAATGTGCATTGTTTAAAAGCATGGAAATAAGCTGAGAAGGACTTATGGTGGAGTCGCTACTTTCCATGAACTGTGCAGTTATTAAGTAAGAACACAGCTCTGGGAAGACCTGCATGGTGCCCTGGCTTTAAGATCATCGGAGAGAGCCCTTCAGTTTCGCCCATGAGACACCCTGGGAAAGGGGTGACATGTGCTAGAAGCAGGGACAACAGAAGGAAGTCAGCTTCCTAACTGGTTCACCACAGGGAGAAGAACCTTTCTCCAGTTCAAACAAAAATGGTTCATAGCTACCAATGACCCTGCCTGCTTACTCCATGACTTCTGTAATCAATGGTGAGTTTCTCAAGCATTCTAAACCTCAAGTTTCCTCAATTTGAAAACTATGGTTGAAAATAGTACTTGCCTTAGTGTGGTTTTGAGGGCTGCACTAAATGATGCAAGTTAAAGTTCGTGACAGTGCCAAGAACTTAATAAGCTAACAATAAATAATGTGTCAGAATCTGCTAAGATGAATACATCTGCTCAGTGTTGCTGCTACTATGAGGAAACACCATGACAGAAAGCAACTTGAGAAGAAAGGGGTTCATCCGACTTGCATATCCCAAGTCACACTCTACTGAGGGAAGCTGGGTAAACTGGACAGGAACCTGGAGGCAGAGGCGGAGCTGATGCAGAGGCCATGGAAGGGTGCTGTTTACTGGCTTGCTCCTGGTGGCTTGCTCAGCTTGCTTTCTTACAGCAGCTAGAACCACCAATCTAGGATGGCACCACCCACAATGGTCTGAGCCCTCCCCCATCAATTACTGATTAAGAAAATGCCCTATAGCCTTGCCTATCGTTCCATTTTATGGAGGCATTCTCTGTTCCTTTGTCTCTCTGTGTCTCTGTGTCTCTCTCTGTCTCTCTCCCTCTCCTTATTTAACTTTACTTTATGTGAATTGCTGTGAAGGTATAACATACCCTCGAACTAGAGTTACAGACGGTTGTGAGCTGTCATACGGGTACAGGAAATTGAACATGGTCCTCTGGAAGAAGAGCCAAAGCTCTTAACCTCCGGGCCATCTCCTCAGCTCTGGAGGCATTTTCTCAGTTGATGTTCCCCCATCTCAGGCGACCATAGCTTGTGTCAAATTGACATAAAATTAACCAAGCCACAATCCATGTCCCCAAGTGATTTTTCAGAGCTGAGATGCAGCTAGGTGGTAGAGTATTTTCCCACCATGCCCAGGGACCTGGGTTTGATACTGGGTTAGCACCGTAGAATGAAACCAAACAACGCATCCAAAGGCATTTCAAGGATATTGAATTATACTTACAGAGAGTGAGCAAGCAGTTTTACAATCCATGGCAAACTGTGTGAAAATTAGTAAATAAAATGGTCCTGGCAGTTAATAAATGTTGCGTGCAGAAGCTGGAGAGATGGCTTAGTAGTCAAGAGCATGTGCTGCTCCTGCAGAAGACTGGGGGCTTTGCTTCTCAGCCCATACACGGTGGCTCACAACCATCTGTAACTCTAGTTCCAGGGATCTGGCCTCCAAGGGCATGCAAATGGCACACATACATACATGCAGGCAAAACACTATACATATAAAAAATAAGATAAATCTGAAATAAATGTCTGTATAGTAGATGTTAAAATAATAATGTTGCTGCCAGCTGTCAACAGCTCATTTACAATTTTCATATCACATATTCTTGTCTGGGTACATCTTATTTTAAGGAAGACAATCATGCCCATGTGTCATTCTGCTAGGGTTTTTTTTTTCCCCTCCAATCTGGGAATAGAATCTAAAAATCTCATACATGTTAGGCAAGAATGTTATGGGTGAGTTATATACCCCTCATCCTCTTCTGGGTCGTTTTATATTGTGAAAGAAAAATAATCTTGCTGGAAAAAGCTGGAAACAAGCCTAAGGGGTCTGAGTGCAGGAAAAAAAGAACCAGAGCCCTCCCAACAGATGAGGCTTTATACTCACAGGGACACACAAAGCACCACACTTGCACAAAGTGGCCTCCATCCATTTTCTCTAGATGTGGCTTTCTTCAGAACCTGATTGTTGATTCATTCCACCCTCAGAATAGATGTCTGGCCCTACTCCCTTTTAAGAAAGAGCTCCTTCTGTCCATACTGCAATGTTTGGGATATTTAAAACTTCTATTGCCATAAATTCCAAGTTGACGTCTCATAGCGGCCATAATTCAGCTGCAAAGAACACACATTTACCACAGGCCTGCAGGCTAGAAGACTGAATAGGCCCCTGGCTGTGTGGATGAATGGCGTTCACTGTGGCCAGCAGCAAGCAGGACCCAATGACCAAGACCTGGGTCCACTCACATTCCCTTCAGTTCTTCCAGCTTCTAGATGTGTGCTCAGCCTTCAGCTCTTTCAGCCTTCCAGATGTGTGCTTAGATTTGGTTCTGAACTGCTAACACCAAAAAACTAACTGTACATTTGCAAATCAACTATTATGTAAAAAAACATTCTCTTGACTTTATCAATGTCTGCATTTTTCTAGCACATAGGCACAGGGCACATTCTTACATTTACTGTAGATTCTTCTGTCCACCTAAGAATCACTTGATGGAAATAAAACACAAAAAAGCTTTGGATTCAAATCAAGACCTGTACTCAATAGTGCTATACTGGTACAGGCTCAGCAGGGAAGCCTGGGCTGGCCTACCAGTGGGAAGACCTGTAATCTCAGACACTCTAAATAATGCTATAGATTTAACTAAGCATTTAACCTTCAGGTTTTCTCTGAGATACTGCACAAAAAAAGTATTTTCTTATTGTAAGGTAATTTATATATGGAACAAGTTGGTATGTCATACAAATAAACACAAAACTTTAATGCACGTTATGATTTTTTTTTAAGGAAAACTATGTTGCCAAGTTGGCCTCAAACTATAGGTCTCCTAGCTCAGATTCCCAAGTAGAAATACATCATCATGTCCAGCTTTACTTCAATGTACTGTTTACAAGGATAGAAACATAAACACAAAGTTTTACTTATTGTGTCATATTTTTATTCCTCTAGAATCTATTATAGCACTATTATCACAGAGGCAAAAAGCACAAATAGTCCAATCAAAAAGCAACCAGGATTTGAGAATATCTGCAAGTGTGAACTGTTGACAGAATAATCCTCAATAATATTATCTGTTTGGTAATCATTGTTACTTTGGCTTGTTAAGCAACATTTTATGCACTGGACACTACTTGTTATGTAACGGCACAAATGTGGAGCTTCAAGTCTGCCCATCCTAACATCCCTCAAGGACAAGAAATATGGCATCCATTTAATAAATAAGAAATCCTGCATAGCTACATAAACATATGGAGTTTATAAGTGAGGACACTACCTGTGATAGAACACTGTGCAACAGAGAATAAGACAGAAAATGTTTGTCATCTAAGAAGCTGTAAAAAATTAATTTCATGAAACTTTTGGTTTCTACTTGCCAACTCCAAAAATTACATATAAAATGACCTCCATTAAGGTCAAGCCCATACTCACGTGACTCAAGTGGCTGCATCTGGGAAGAAAATGGCAGACGTCTAGCAAAGCATTCTGTCAAAGACAGGCTGCCTATGTCATGGCCAAACAGACATCTGGAGTTGCCACTGAACATGATACAGATGTCCACTGCTAATGTGCACTTACCACGTTTGACTGAGAAATAATTTTACTTAAAATGCATTAAATAGTTGGTAAAGGACGCTATCTTCTATTTGTTGGTGTATGCTTCAAGAATGAAATGAAAAACTGTCTCAGACCTTAAAGAGGCTTTAAAATAGGATGAGGAAAAAGCAATAAACACAGGGGCAGTTTGAGAGCTGGCGAAATGGCTCAGAGAAGAAGGGTGCTGTGGTAGCTTCAGTTAGAATGGCCCCACAGGCTCCTACTTGGCCCACAGTAGGTGGAACTGTTTGGGATGCATTAGGCAGTGCGGCCTTGTTGGAGAGTTGTGTGCTTTGAAAAGCCAGCACTATTCCAAGTTAGAACATCTCTGCCCAAGATGTAAGTGTCCAGCTACTGCTGAAGGGCCATGTCTGACTGTGTGCTGTTAGGCTGTCTGCCATGAAGCTCATGGACTCATCCTCTAAAACTGCAAATCCCCAAATTAAACACTGTCTTTTATAAGTTACCCCGGTCATGGTGTTTTATCACAGCAATTGGAACAACACCAAGACAGGTTATCTGCTAACAAGCCTGCCAATCTGAGTTCACTCCCCAGGGCCCACAGGGTGGGAAAGAGAACTGACTTCACATTGTGCAAACACACAGAGCACATTTAGATAGACTAAGGTGCAGAGACATTACCAGATGCAGGTTTATGGAACCACTATAGTATATGCAACCCACCAATGACCAAACTGATACTATGTAGCACATGCTTGCATTTCAAACACTGTAACCCTGAGCCTGGATACATATCTCAGCACTAGTACGAGCCTTAGAATAATAGACCTTTCATGGGATGATTAGGACAGACAGTGCTGCAACAGGCATAATTTAGACTCTGTATCTATGTAGAGATGGATTTGGCCAGTCCAAAGGGGCGATGATATTTATATAGACACAGGTAATATTTATGTTTCCTTGGTACTTAAACTAAGTATCCAAGAATGTTGGTATAAAAGCTTTGCCTTGTTTTCTTAAGCAATGAGGGGAGAAAAAAAAATCTTTTCTCTGAACTTGTGGTATCGCTGGAAAGTTCTAACCTCCTATTTGTTTCCTTTTGTGACACAGTTCAAACACTGTATTGAAGCTTCCTTCTGGTGTTTGAAAAGCTGCAGCCAGGCCAGTATGGCTAGTATTAATCTGTGTTATCACCTCAGATTCCAGGCCTTCCTGTAAACACAGAAGTCATCCCACAAACATTTGCTGAGTAGATGAAGGAGAGGAAGGAAGTATATATACCACTTCTAGACTATAAAGAAAAACCAGATACAAGGAAAGAAAATATAGGTAAAACCAAGCAGGATGCCCTACATCAAGTCTTGTTTTCAACTTGGCAGGATTTAGAATCACCATGGAAACACATATCTGGGTGCCTTCAGAAAGGCTTTACTGAAGAAGGAAGATGCACCCTGAATGTGGGTGGCACTATCTCATGGACTAGGTCCCGGGTGGAGTAAAAGAATGTTTACTGAGTGTTAGAATTTACTCCTATGCTTCGTGACATGCAGGCCATGTGACCAGTTGCCTCACCTTCCTATCTCCATGGATTCTCCACCATGGTATGACTGTACCTTCAAATTGGGACACAAAATAAACTTGCCTTCTTTAGAATGTTTCTTTGGGTATTTTTTAATCACACAAAAAAAGTAATAATACACCAAAGAATTCTTAGCCATGAACAGAACACCTATATCAGGCACCCTCTACACAAGGCCCAGGAAACACCATAGAAAATGGTGTGGTAAGGCTACAAGAGCCAGAAGTCAGAGAAGACTAACATGAAATGGTAGCTTCTGGACATGCCAGGATCACTTCATTCATGAATTCTTAGAAGCTATGATTGCCTGCACAAGACCCAGCCAGGGGACACTGCAGTGTAGGGGAAATAGGGCTTGTGAGCCCCCATCCCCAGCTGAGGCAGGCAATGGCCACTAAGAAAGAGACAGTCAGTTTTCTTTAAGAGCATGGTCCCCAGTGGGTCAACCCTGATGGCCCCACATCATGCACACATGAGCAGCATTAATTGGACTTGGTGGGCTATAAAAAATACATAATTTTAAAAACAGAACATGACATTGGGAAGGGTGGATTTTGGAAGAGTTAAAGGGTAGAGTAATGGTTGAATATGCTCAAAATATACCGCAAAATTTTCAAAGAATTAATAAAAATGTCTATATATTTTTTTAAAAAAAAAGAAGGGCTATCATGAAAAAGAAGGGCCATCAGCATAATGACAAAGCAGTTCTGGGGATGCAACAATGACAGATTACAGCCATGTGAACAAGTTTTATGTTACTGACTGCATGCTTTTATTATTTGCTTTAGGTTTGGGTTAGATTGCTTGTTTGGCTGGTTGGTTTATTGAGACCAGGCAGGTTTCACTCTCTGGTCCTGCCTGATCTGGAACTTGCTGGGTAGACCAGATAGCTCAAGCTTATATCCATCCTCCAGCTTCCACTCCCAGTACTGGATCACCTGTGTGCTACAACACCCAAATGCCTTTCAGTTCTACAAACAGGTAAAAACCCTCCTGTGTCCATCTCATCCTATATGAAAGAACAGATAAGAAATGTCTGTCCTTTCCAAGGGAAATTCTCTGGCACTAAACACTCAAGGTAGAAAGGAAGTATGAAATCTCAGTCAGTAATAGGAAGGCAGATTGTCAGATACAAGAGGTCTACCTAAACACTCCTGCCATATTTTCTAACAAATTCAGGCACCAGTCAGATGGTGAGGGTCTGCCTGTGACCCTCAGAGAAAGCTGATGGAGCACCAGGTTTCTAAGAAAGGAGAGTGAGCCTAACTCTGCTAAGAACCCCAGAGCTGCTGTTTTATGCCAAAGCTGTGACCATTCAGCCAAAACGTCTACCTGATTCTTGATCTAAAGGAACTAGATGGCCAAGTTAGTCCACCCTGGCTGTTCTGTTTTATTCCAAAACTCTACCATTTTCTTCTCCCCCTCCCAAAAAAAAAGCCTATTGACAAGAAAGAGAGAGAGGGAAGGAGAGAGGGAGAGAGAGAAAAAGGGGAGTCACTGTTCACACCTGCATTTAGTCTGTTTTCAAGCAGGAGTATGCTAGTCCTGCTAAAGTCCTCTACGAGACAACTAACCAAATACTTTTCTTTCTTTTCTCTCGCTCTCTTTAAAATGCTGCTTCAGATCTAGGATGGAAAAAATGAAGTCAGGAGAATATTTCCTATATTAAAAAGTGGTTTGAACCAAGTCTAGCAGGAGCATTAGACTTGGAGGACACCTTGAGATACACACAGTGGGACCCTCATGAGCATGTGTGTGTGTGCACGTGTATGCTTGCATGTACATACGATGTGCACACATGCACATCAATGTATATGTGTGTGTGCATGTATGTACATGCACAATCATAGAGGAGAAATGAAGATCCTAAGCCCTAAGCTACAACTGCACCTACAAATATCAAACAGTTGTATGTCTGGGGAAGCCTGCAAGTTCAATACCATCACATATGTACTGCTCAGCCTCCAAGGATCAGATTCCATCAGGCACTAACTCAAGTAGAAGGAGAGTTACTACACAGAGCTAAGGTGATTTTCAAGCTTAATTAGTCTCAAATTCCACCATGCAACCCTAAATCATTCAGGATTCCTTCATGGCCATTCTTCAGGTCCAAGTATCTTTGACTCTAGGTAATAATACAAAATGAATTTAAATTGAAGTTTTATCCATTTACTTTAGGTTCCAAAGTCTAATAATTTATATAATAAAGATTACATTACAAGCCTCTCGAGGTAGAGCCATAACTAGCACCTCACCTAAAGTGAACAATTCAGAAAAAAGAATTCTTCCTATCATTGAAGCAATGGCTGACATACAATAAATGCTAAAGTATTTGCTGAATGGATAAACGAATCAATTATCATAAAATTACCATGTCCCTTTCATAAAGACGGCTGCATGAAAGGTGCTTTAAAAACCCTCACCAAGACAGCTATCATGGGTCAATGCAAGCAGAGGTCAAATATCACACATACGCATGCATATATAATCTGAAATACACCCGCTGGATACCTAAACTCAATATAGGAAGTCCGTGTGCCCCATCCCTGATTGCCTTGACTATAATTCCTAGAGGTATTTATAGTTTTGCATGTAAAAAAAACAAAACAAAAACAAAAACCACCTCAGTGGTTATGTAAAGAGGAGACTTCTAATCACACTTTCAGGAAACAGACTTTTCCTACCTGGATCTCAGGAGCTTTCTGTCTCTTCCAGTGCAATTTGTTTATGATCTATACCCTGTTTGAGAAGGACAGCTTCTTTTAAGATTAATGACTCTTTAGCAGGACACAATGATGATGGGATGCACCCGTAAATCCAAGCTACTTGGGAGGGCCAAAGAAATAGGGTCATTGAGTCCAGGAGTTAAGGACAGCCTGGGCAACACACGTTCCGGAACCCCACTTCAAACAAATAAACATGCTATGATTCTTCATTACTAGCATACCTCCGAGTGTGAAAATCTGGGAGCAGAACATCAATCTGACTGAACCAACAGAAAAGCTACATGGTATGCTTTTTCAGACAATTAATTCAGTCACTGAACAGCATTTAATAAACACAAGAATGGTGGGGTAACAAGAAGAACATTTGTTTTAGCTTATTTAAAGGCTGAGATCTGTCTCTCTCTCTCTCTCTCTCTCTCTCTCTCTCTCTCTCTCTCTCTCTCTCATTTTATCTCTCTGTGTGGCTGGGGACTGGAGAGATGACTCAGTAGGTGAAATACATGTTGCTCTCGCAAAGGATCTGAGTTTGGCTCCCAGGACTAAGGTCAGGTAGATCTCTACATATAACTCCAAGGGATCTGATACACTTATTCAGCTGGTCTCCAACCACACACACACACACACACACACACCTTTAAAAGATTGTTTCAAAACTGGATTGATGTACTGGAAGTCTGACATCCAAACATGTGGCATGCACCTGTGTCCTAACGTTTTAAATGAACACTGATAGGCCGGATCAGTGGGCAAAGACACCTGCCACAAGCCTGATGACTTGGATTTGATCTCTGGGACCCATATGATAGAAGGAGAAAACCAACTCCTGAGAATTAAACTCACAGCTTCCCCAGGTTTGTAATCCCAGCTACTCAGACTCCACAGCAAGACCAACCCAGAGAGTATAATAAGAAGCCATCTCGAAAGAAAAAGGAAAGAAGGTAACATGGTAGCTCAAGGACCAGTCTCAGTAAGCCACGCCCTGCCGGTGTCCCCCTCCCCGACCCCATCACCATTGTTCCAGACTGGTTAATACCGTGCTTGACAGGGAAATGTTCCTAATAAGTCATTCTGCCATCTCACCGTCTCCCTCACATATGGGGAAGGAACTTGTTATCTGGGGACAACAGAAGAGAAAATGAGGAGGGACAAGCACTCCAGGGGACCACTGAACAGTAAGCAAGAAACGGTTATTCCAGTAAGGGCCACAGTGCACCCATGGAGGTCACGGGACAACTTTACCCCGGCTCTAGGGATTCAATGCGGGGCTTCAGCCTTTCCACATGGAAGCAGCCTGCTGGTCACAAGATACTATCTGAATGGGTTGAAGTGGAGGGGCAGAATACAGCTTAATTTTCTTCTCTCCTCAACATCACACTCCAAGTATCCACGCATCCTTTTAAAAGGAAGGGGCTGCTTAACCACAAACGCCCTGTTGGTAAGAAGTCAGACTGTGGGAGAATAAGAAGCAGCCTTCTTTTAATGGAAAATGTTTTTCTATTTCATAAAGAGAGGAGTGCTCTAGAGGGGGGTTGTTAAAATGCTACCTTCCATTCCTGTCTCTCCTGACTTAGCCCTGCTGCAGCCAGCCTGCAGGAGTCCCTCCGGCTCTGTATCTCCCTTCCTTCCCTGGTGCTGAGCAAAGGTCCCCTTAGCTCTTTCCCACTGACTCTCTTAGCTCTCCCTTCTAGCCCATCTCCTTTCCTATGTGACATCCATCAACCTCAGAAGAACTCTCTACCAGGGACCTAACAGCCTAGGATCCACAGTGGGTAACAGCCAAATGGGCAAACAGCCAACCAGCAAAGATCAGCTATCCACTCCAAGAAACGCATCAAATATTATAACTACAGCTACTTAGATCCTAACACAAAAACACAAGCAAACAGCCTTGATATTATGTCTCCTTCAGATGCCAGTAACCTGACTATAACAAGCCCTGAGAAAAGCAACTTAGATGACGCTCAAGACAAAGACTTCAAAACAGCAATTACTGACTACATCCAAGGACCTGAAAAAGCATATAAATAAATGCCATAATGAACACTATGAAAATATAAACTGAAGTTTAATAAAATGATAAAACTACCTCAAGACAGGAAAATAAAATTTAACAAAGAAATAAAATGGCTAAAGAAAACCCAAAGTGAGATAAAACTGTAGATTAAAAAAAGCAAGCATACAAACTTGGAATTCAAACAAAAACCTCAGAAGTAGCTTCACCAACAGAGTATAAAACACAAAAGAGAGAATCTCAGATGCTGAAGACAAGGTGGAAGAAAGAAAAATATTAAATCTAAAATTTAATACAGGCACAAAATATGCAGGAAATCTGGGGGACTAGGAAAAGACCAAATCTACAAAATAGGGAGAAAGGAAGGAAACCTGGGTCAAAAGCACAGGAAACTCATAGAAACAAAATCATAGAAAAAAAATTCCCCTAAATAAAGAAGGAGATGTCTATCAAGGTACCAAAAAAACATACAGAAAACCAAATAGTAACAGAAAAAAAAATTCCCAGTGACACATAATAATCAAAACACTGAATTACAGAACAATGGAAAAATACTACAAGTTGCAAGGGAAAAAGGCTGACTCACATATAAAGGTACACTCATTAGAATATCACCTGAGTTATTGATGGAGACTCTAAAAGCCAGAAGAGTCTGGAGGGAGATACTCTACAAATCTAAAAGACCACAGAGGCCAGCCCAGACTACTATATCCAGCAAAACTACCCACCACAATGGACATAAAAGGGAAAACATCCTATGATAAGACCAAATTAAGCAATTTCTATCTACATTCCAGCTCTACAGAAGGCACTAGAAGAAAAACTTTAGTCTAAAGGGGTTAACTACACCCGAGAAAATACAAAGAATAAATAATCTCAGAACAGTGTAGCAAAAGGCGAGAGGACCCACAGCATACCAAAGTAATAGGAATCAATAAACACTGCTCATTAACAACTCTCAATATCAATCGTCCCGACTCCCCAATATAAAGACACAGACTAATAGACCAGATGAGAAAGCAGGATCCATTGTCCTGCTGCATCTAAGAAACACACCTCACCATTGGGGTGGACAACGTCTCAGTGTAAAAGAAAAAAATGGGAAAAGATTCTCCAAACAAAGGGACCCAAGAAGCAAGTAGGTATATTTTAATATCTGACAAAATAGACTTCAAACCAAAAACTAACCAGAAGAGACAGGAAGGATGCTACACACTCATTAGAGAAAATATTGTAATTCTAAACATTTATACATTTATGAACCAAGCACAAAGGGGAATGGTTCCTTACATTTTGAATATGAACTCCTCTGCAGTATATACTGGTCATTTGACTTTTTTTTTTTTTTTTTTTTTGTAAACAGTCACGAGTTACTAAACTCAAAAAAAAAAAGTTAAGTAAATGATATTTGCACAGTCTCTGCTTCAGCAATTTGATCACAATTAACTATGTGCTCATTGTGTGTGCACCACCCTGCCAGTAACCACTGAGAACGAGAGACAAGGGTGTAATTATCGGGCAGTACCCATTTTCAATACAATTAAAAATCCATATTCTTTACTTAGCAATAAACTTTCAGGAAAGTATCTTTATCTTCCTGCTCACTTTATCTAAAACGATAGCACAAACCAGTGGGAAACGACTCTTCCAGTATTTGTTCACTGTAGAAGCTCGGTCCTGCGGGTCAGCTGTGCACTGCTTTCTCATTATCCTGGACAGCCTGTATCTCTCACCCACCCAGCTTTCCTGTCTGCGGTGCTGAGCTGAAACCCAGGGCCTCAAGCATGCCAGGCAAGCACTCCGCCACCCAGCCATCCTCCACACTCCCTGGAGGTTAGCTTTTATTTGCTGGACTTATAATGTAGGAGGGGGAAGAAAGTAGGAGGAATTTCTCAGTGCCTGCAGGCCTTCATTCATACCATTTATTCTGGTCTCCCTATCACTTAGCTCAAATAAATGATTTTATAATTACAAGCTTTATTCTACCAACAGGGAGACAGCTTTTCCAGCCGTTTATAACACACTGTAATTCTGCTCCAGTTCCAATCAAGACTTTCTTATTCTTTTAAGGAAGCCTCTGAGACCCAGACATGTTAAACTGCTCTTACACGCACCCCCAACACGCCCCTGCTCACTCCAGGCTATGGCCACAGGGTGTAGTAATGGCAATACGCAGCCCATCTTCAGGACTTAGCTTGTACAGTGAGCCAATGTTGGGACAGACATTTTCTGATGGTTTGTGCTATTGTTTTAGATAAAGTGGGACAGGAAGACAAAGGCTTTCCAGAACTGAACAACACAATGTCCACAGGCCTGACAGCAGCCTGCTATCCTGGCACAGACATCAGGAACCCTGGTGGCTGCCCTTCTGAAGAACTCACATAGGATGCTTTATGGGTAAAAACTGTGGCCGTCATTTCTTCTCTCTAAGGCTTACATTTTAAACATCAATCCTAGACATACATGGTGGTAAACATCTGTAATCTCAGCACTCAGGAGGCTATGGCAGGAGAGTGAAGTGTCCAAACCTGCCTTGGACTATAGTTCAAGGCTAGCCTGTGGTGTTTGGAATCTGAGGTCAAGGACTAACAATGAAGCTTTTATAGAGAAATATAGAATTTTACTTTAAAATAAAACAAGTGCATTTGAAATGTAAAGTTTCTGCTCTATATTACCACCATTGTGCCAGTGTTACTCTAAAAAAAATTCCTGCTGCTACGTTCACAGTTCTTTGTTTTCTTGTGGGTTGTTTTGGTTTTTTGTTTTAAGGACATTTGTGACCATATCCAAAGGAAACAGCAGCTGTTTGCCTGTTTTTATTGCAAGTGCTATTCAGACTAGCTAGAAAGACATAGAATCAATCTATCAACAGATGACTAGATTTTAAAAATGTATATGGCATATACCATGTGATACTTTGTAGTCATACAAAAAGAACAAAATCTTAAGTGTAAGTGAAGTTAGAAAATATTTCAAGCAAAGTAATGAGGCACAGAAATATGAATCCTGCACGATCTTATAGGGAAAAGTGAAAAGTAGGATGGTGGTTAGCAGAGGGCTGGGTGATTAGTGGGAGAAATGGGGTGGGGAGATGCCAGTCACCTGAGTACAGCATTCAGAAGGATCGTAACAGAAGGGATTACATCGTTGTAATTAGATAGTAGGACTGTTTTCTAATAGTCCCACAGCAGGAGAGCACATAGACACAGGAAGGAGGTACAGATGACAGGGATGGGCTAGGGTGGCAGGCAGTGTCTACTAACAATCACAGGGGTTTTTCCTTATGTGATAATAATGATCTGACATCCCCGGTGGTGATCCTCATTCTGTCCTCACACTAAAAACATAACTTCAGCAATTTGAATAACAGGTGATCTCAGATAACTTGATGCCAACACACAGCAGGTTGGCATTTGACATAATATGCTGGGAGAAAGTGTTCTGTTAGCATTTGGTCAAATGGTATTTAAAGGGGAAAACTGGAAGACCCATGACTCCGAGCTCAAGCAGCTGATATGAAAACCCCACTGGGGATGTAGTTAGTGACAGAAAAGGGACTTAGCAAATCCAAGGCCTGCGTATCAATCCCCACCCGGACTGCAAACACACACATACATCAGAACACCAAACAACTCAACGGCAACAGCATCAACAACTCCCACGGTAACAACTGAGAAGTTTCTGAGGTTTAAAGAAAACAAAGAGATAGATTCAAGAAAAACCTTTATGGTCATTTAGAGCTGAGCCTGCACAAGTGATAAACCCTACACACTTTACTGAATCCCTTTCCCCCCCCCCAAAAAAAAAAAAAACCAGGACGAATGTCTTTAAAATAAACAGATCTTTGCAGAATACTGAAAACGATCGGCCCAGGAAAACATTTTGATTAAAAACTAACAGAACAATGGCTCCTCCTACCATGGTATATCAGCCATCAGGCATCTTAATGGTGGCATCAAGCAGCAATGCCCAAAACTATCCACTGTTGGGACTGCCTAAATGTCTGGCCTAAAAAAACCAAAGGCAAAAGGACATACTAAAAAGTCTCATCTCTGAAAAAACAGTGTAAAAATTAAAGTATATGAGAGCCATGCTGCTTTACTTTGATGTAGGGTGTCTTTTTTTTTTTTAAGATTATAATGTAATTACCATATTTCTCTCACACATCCCTCCCTCACTCTCAGCTTTGATGATTTTATGTATCAGTTAAAAATCTAATTTAAAGAGCCAAGCATGTCAGCAGAGCCCTGTTATCCCACAGCTTCAGAAGGTTTCACAAGAGAATTGAGAGTTCAAAGTCAGCCTGGGCTATGCTATGATACCCTGTTTAAAACAGGAAAAGTTCATTATAAAACTACAATCAAGGATAACTTTTCAGAGGATGGTAGGGTATAATATATTCTTCTTATGTATTCTTGCCCATAATATCTTCTGTATAATAGCTACATGAGATAGGTCATATAGCCCAAGCTGGCTTCAAGCTCACTTTGAAGTAGAGCATAGCATTCTGGGCTTCACCTCTTGTTATGGTTCCTACTTCTCAAGGGCTGGAATTACAGGCTCCCATGCCTGGCTCTGACATTTGAAAGCATCCTAGGAAGTATGGAAAAACCTGAAAATTGATTTGGAGTAACAAATTCTACACATTCTATCAGTCTACTTGCCCATCCTGTGTATATACAGCAAACCAGAGTACCTCTTAAATACACAGGAAGACCTGCTAATAATGATTTTTAAAAAGAGCTATATATACTCAAAGCTCCTGGCCACATTGTAGAGCTTTGGTGATATTCACACCAATCTGCTGCTTGCCTGACTCATCATTTCAGCTTTCCAATTCTGAGTCAAATAAATGTATATAACACTCCCCAAAAAAGTTTAACTGAAACTAAGAGGCCTGCACCATTTAAATAACTCAAATGCTAAACTAACATTTACTAAGATTTAACAGTTGAGGAAGAAGGTGTGGCTTGGGGTTTCGTTTACAACGTATTGACTGAAGTATCTTAGCAACACTTTCCCTAAACATCCCCAGAAGGCAAGAGTGGGTCACAGTCCTGCTTTCTCAATAAGCACTAAGGGCCAACCCTTGGTCTCTGTGGGATGTAACAGAAGCCATCTGGGGGAAAGCGAAAGATGTCTGCGTTAGCAGAAAAGATTTTCACAAGAAAAATAACCATTTTCTCCCACTCTCCCTTCCTTTTAGAACGAGCAGCCTTCTTGACACTGCAGCCATTCTAGGCAGCCACAGTTGGGGAGGAAATGAATCACAAAAATTAGTCAGGATATCCTATTTAGTTACTTAATAATCCAAACCCGGAGGCTGAAGGTAACTCTGAGTGAGCAGAGTGAGCTGCCAAAGCCCGACTTTCTCTAGCATTAAAGAAGCCATAGGCAGAAGAAAAACCCACATAGCCAAATTCAACCTCCGTGTGTGCACACAGATCTGAGAGCATGTGGAGGCATAGAAAAGAAGACTGTTCTTCCTGCCTATCTCAAAGGGTGACAGCTGACATTCTTCGAAGACAGGCCAACAGGAAAAAGGAAGAACACATGTTATCTGATTATAATTTTACAGAACTAAAGAATCAAAGACCAAATGAGAGCCATACATTTTTTAGGCTTAGGTCTAATGAGGCACAGCCAGCCGTGTAGAATTACAACTAGACAAAAAGGCATGGTGGAAAGCTATTGGCCAAGGCCTGGTCCAGGTACTTCTGCTATGTAGCACTTCCCCCTCCCAGGGCTGGAACAAGACCCCTGTGAAATAGTCTTATGACCTCTTATCAGAGAAGGTGGTCACACAGTATCTTTATGGCTAGCTGTAGGACAGCTGGGCAGGGGAGATTAGGGCAATACTTCTTCTATGTTATATGGCTGGCTTTGGAAGAAAGGGTTCTGGTTTCTGTGACTTCCCTTGGGGAGGAAGGATGAATTCTAGTTTCTGTGGTTTGCTTTGGGATAGATGAAGAAAAGAAAAGACACAGGAGAAAGACATCAGAGAAACATTAGTATATTGGCTTCTTAACCCCAGCATATGGAAAGGCTGATATAAACTAAAAAAAAAAAAAAAAAAATTTATTTATTTGCCAAGGTTTTGTTGTTACATTTCACACTAAGGAAAAAGTCCTGTGTTTTTTTGATGGTACACAGAAGGGTTTTGGAGACAGGGTTGTAACTGGAAGTTTCTGGCCTGGCCTAGCCTGGAGGTCTGGACCAGAAGTCCCAAATAATCACACAAAGTCTTTTTTTTTTAATTTTTCATTTATTTTTTTATTATTATGAACAAAGAAGTCATACTTTCTATCCTTGTATATCCTTATTCAAGGTCCTTTCCCCCTCCCACCACATCAGGTCATTCTCTCTTCTCCACAACTCCCCATCCCCTCCCTGGGCAGGCAGCAGACAGTCCCAAGGTCCCACTGTCCCAATATTGCTTAGTTCAGTCTCCACTCCTGGCAAATCCAGTTTTCTCCCCCCAACCTCAAGACTGAGTCAGGTGTTCCTCTAGGGGGAGTGGGATCCAAGGAGTCAGTCCAAGGTGTTTCTGATCCCAAGCTGTTCAGTGGTTGTGGTTTGCAGCTTGGGCGTGCTTTGCTTTTTTCTTGTTTGTTTGTTTAGAGTCCACTAATGAGTGAGTACATCCCCTGCCTATCTTTCTGGATTTGTGATACCTCGCTCAGGAGGATATTCTCCAAATTCATCCATTTGCCTGCAAATTTTAGGATATCATTTTTTCTTACTGCTGAGTAGTACTCCATTGAATCACACGAAGTCTTATATTCATTACAAGCTGTTTAGTCTATGGATCTGGCATATTACTTGCTAACTCTTACTCTTAAACTAACCCATGATTTTTATCTTGTTTAGCCTTGTACCTTTTCTCAGAGAAGTGTTCTTGTCTTCTTTCCTCTGTGTCTCCTGGCATCTCTGCTCTGCTCTTCTATTTCCCACAGTTTTCTTAGTCTGGTAGCCCCACCCATACTTCCTGTCTGCCTTCTGGACAATCAGCATTTTATTAAACCAATAGAAGGGACAAGTATTTACAATGTACAAGAATACAATCCCACAGCACAGGATTTTATGCAGCCCACTGAGTTTACTATACAGCTAAGGATAACCTTGAATTTCTGATTTTCCTATTTCATTTCCTGCTGGGATTATAGGCATGCAACACCATGACCAGTTTATGCAAGGTTGGGCACTGAACCCATGGCTAGGTAAACACTGTCAGCTGAGCCAAATTATATGTGTCGTTGCTTGTTTTAAATTCTCATTTATTTGCAAAACAAAAATATTGCTTTGCATCTGCTTTTTACAGAGTAATATATATTCACTATAAAAGCTAAAATTACATACAGACATACATAACAGAAAACAAGTCTTCTGTGGTCCCATTAACTATGAGCACTTTAAACTCAGAACTGTTCGGTGTTCTATTATTATGAACTCTCAAATGTGCAGGATTCACAAGGTATTATGCAGATTCAAGCCCCTCCTCCATCTCTGCTGGGAAACTACTGATGCTAAAATATTCTAACAACGTACCTCCACATGCCCATCACAGTCTGCTCATATAAATCATGTGACAAGGACCTTAGCAGCAAGGCAGACCTCCACTCTCACTCCAGCTTGGAATTTAATAGTCAGTGGTCACTACCTCCTCATAAAATTATCCAGTTTTCTCTTTTAAATAGATACATCTTAAATATTTACCCTTCAAATAAGGTGGTACCCAGCCTCGGACATAGCATTGCAACTGGATCACAGTCCATGCTCAGTTACATCATACATCTGTTAATAGATCCCAAGTCTGACTGTGGCCTCACTCTCATGAAAGATTATGAGGTATTTGTCATGTTACAACTGAACCAGATCACATTTACAGTAACACTATTGTATGAGAAATATATATGAAATTTTACATCAGTAATTATCACAGCTTGATGAACTTGGTTTATCCAATAACCATTTTAAACCTCTATTTGAAAAATTCAAAACTTTAATATACCTGCCAACTCCATGTCATGTATGGATTTGCCAAGCAAATCATTAATATTACATCTATGTTATTAATAAAAATGCTGCATAGTAAAATACCATTGGTTATAAAAGGGAATAAAAGTTTGATACATTATACAGTATCCAGGGGTCTTGAATTTATTATGCTTTAGAAAAAGTAGTCCAGAATCAGAAAAAATATGACATAATTTTTCTTAAACAAATTATGTAAACTAGGCAAATTCATAGAGATGGAAAGTAGAGTAAAGGTTACCAGGATGTGGAAGTGGAGGGAGTTTCTGACTAGTGGAATTTTTATTGAGGATGTTGGGAGCATTTTGGAAACAGATAGTGGTGATGGTGGATTTCATAGCATTGAGCTGTACACTTGCAAATGTTAAAGAGGCTGCATCTATTTTACCACAATAACTGTTTAATGAAATAACTTACTGGTATAGACAGCAACTTGAATAAGTCACGAGGTTACCATGCTGAGTGAAAAAAGGTAACCTCACAGGTTATGTACAATGCAACTCTATGTAACATTGTCAAAATGACAAATCTAAAAATGGAGAAGCGATTTGCTGTTGACAAGGGTCAGAGTAGGAAGGAAATCGGTGTGGCTGCAGAATGACTAGAGCAGGATGTATCAGATGACAAACTGGTTCTGCACCTTTTTGCTCCTCTCCATTTCCACCCTGCATTTGAACCCAGAGCCTTGTCACATGAGAGGTAAGCACTGCCCTGGGCTCCATCCCCAACTCTGTTCTGTATCTTGACCATGGTCCTGGAAGCAGGGACCTACAATCTATGATAAAAAAAAAAAAAAAGTGCCTGTATCTAAACACATACGCAAATGAGTACAAATAAAAGAAGAGTATGTTACAACTGGAATGGCTACACTACTATAATTTACCTGTGTGGTAAATCCTATGATAATACTATCATAATACTATGATATGGCAAATGTTGTCATTGGAAGGAGATGGGGTAAGGGCACAGATCACTCTACACTATTTCTTGCTGTTATATAAATCTACAATCTTCTCAAAACTTTTTTTTAAAAAAAACAACAAAGACAATTATTAAGGTAGGCATGGTGGTGAATCCTTTAATCTCATCACGTAGAAGCAGAGGCAAGCAGATCTCAGTCCAGTTAACCTAGCATTCCAAGACAGCCAAGTTACATACACACACTATCACCTCCCCCCAAAAATATTTAAAATAGCAAATAAAAGATGGCCAAGTGTACTGTCTCACCTCCTGCTACCATTCCTCATGTTCTGCTGTTACCATGGCTACTAAAACTACAACTTCCCCTGGCTAGACAGACATCTCCATCCTTTTATTAAAATTCTTCACATTTGCTTAACCAATTATAAGTCTGCTTAGGTATAAGAATGCAAGTCTTTTTATAAAGGAAATTATTAAAATCTTGGTTTAATACTGAATACATTAAACTTTTAAATTTCTCAAACATAACTCAGTAAATAGCATAATACCTAAAGCTTAAGCATAACACTGTCCAGTAGAAATATGTAAGCCATGTGCTAGTCTCATAGTCACACTGGTAAAAATAAAAGGAGGTGCTGGAGCTGTGGGACAGTGTGATACAGTACTTGCCTTACATGCACAACACCCCACGTTCAATCCCCAGCATCAAAGAAATAGATACAATCTTTATTTTATTATTTTGTTTTTTTTTTTTTTTTTTGAGACAATGTCTCTCTCTATAGTCCCAACTGTCCTGGAACTTGCTATGTAGACCAGATTGATGCCAAATTCAGAGATCCTCCTGCCTCTGTCTCTCAAGTGTAGGGATAAAATGTGTGTGCCACCATAACCCCCCCAAATTATTTTAATATTTGTGTGTATGTAGTGTATTCAAGTATATGTGTTTGTATGTGTACACATATACAGGTACATATGCACATGGGGGGGTGTCAGAGGTCAACCTGGATAGCTTTCTCTACTTTTTTATTTATTATCTATCTATTTTTGAGACAGGATCTCTCATTGAAGCTGGACTTCTAATATGTATGGCTGCCATACATATTAGCTCCAGGGATGTGCCCATCTCTGCATGCTGCCCAGCATAGGGTTACAGCCATGCCTGCCTTACTACGTGAATACTGGGGACCTGGACAAGGGTCCTCATGCTTGAACAGCAAGCACCTCACTAACTGAGCCATCTCCTGAGCCCTATAAAGTGTAACTTTAAAAACAATGTCTTGAATCTCCTTAAACAAGCACATTTTGTCATAATTTAAAAATCCTTCCAAAAGAAAACCCAGACTTGCTTTATGTGCATTTTATAAAATTAAATTACCAGAAAGGCTTATTGAGATTGACATGATCCAATTTAAACAATAAAAGATTTTCTGACTCTTTCCCAAGAAAATACATAATTCTGAAATATTTTTAAAGGATGGTTTCATCAAGTATGGCATCACACAAGCCTGTTTGTACCAAACACCAGCCAAAGGCTCTCCACTCACTGCCTCACTTTACCTTACAGTCCTACAAGACAGACTGTGCTCATTCTGTTCTCCATATGAAAAGACAAACTCACAGGGATGAACATGGATTGGCCAAGGTCACTCAAAGCAGAAATGGCAGAGCTGTGATCTGAACCAGCCTGGCAGCAGAGCCTGTGCTCTCCCCCTCCCCCTCCCTGCCTTCCCTCCCCCTCCTTGTCCCCTCCCCCCCTTACACCTCCTCAGCTTACGTTCTTCCTCCATTTCATATCAATAGACACAAAAGCTCTTGCTGAAAGATTACACCAGATTAAGGCCAGTGGGTGTAGAAAAGGCACTCAAAGTGGCTATTTTGATCCCACAGATGCTCTATCCCATAATTGAATCAAAGTAATCAATCGCCTTCATTTGCTATGACAAGAGATGAAGCATATGCTAGAGATGTAAAGCACTCTCAGGATCTAGTTAAACTAGTTACAAGGTCCTTAAATATCCACATTCCTAATGAGGAAAGAAAGAACAAGCACACGGTCAAGACAGCACAGACAACAACTTGCACTACTAGATAGATGTGCTCTGTGTGTTCCCGATAAGGCACTGTGCTAAAGGAGCATGCCAGAAACCAACACCGGCTGGGAAAAGTCAACCCTCAAACAAACTTGCTCAGACTCCACGGGAACTTCATGGGAACTCCACAGATTAACATTCAGTCCAGCAGATCTTATCTCATCTGCTCTGTTACCAGGGCTTTTAGTGTCTTCTACTTGTTCATCTTTGCACATCAATAATGTCCATTTGAACTGTTTTAATTATGGGAAATCCTAGTGCTCTGAGTGACACTGAAAAGAACATACCTGCCTTTTTTGAAAAAAATGCTGCAAGCTATTGGTTAAAATAATTAGTGGATCTAGATTCATAATGAGGTAAAGGATTTCAGAAAGATACCCTTACTCTTAAAACCTAGCAATACAAAGTAATCCAATTTAAAAATGGGCTAAATTTGGGGGGTTGCAGAGATGGCTCAGTGTTAGGACCACTGACTGTTCTTTCAGAAAACTTGGGTTCAATTCCCAGCACCCACACAGAAGCTAATAACCATTTGTAACTCAGTTTCAGGGGATCTGAAGCCGTCTTCTGGCCTCTAAAGGCACTGTGGGCATTTTGTACACAGACAAAAGCAGCCATATGCATAAAATAAAGATAAATAAATTTCAAAAATACTTTAAAAGTGGGCTAAATTTTAAAACATTTTTTATTAGCCACAAATAGCTAATAAGCATATGTATGTTCAACGTGGTCATTAAGAAAATGAAAATCAAATCTACACTGAAGACATGGAGCAGATGAGGAGCGAGGTGACACTTAGGAACAGGTACTTAGGCCTGGGCTCCTCCCGAAGGTGGAGGAGCATCTTCAGTCCCAGTAATCGGGAGGCAGAGGCAGGTGATCTCTGTGGGTTCAAGGCTAGTCTGGTCTACAGAGTGAGTGCCAGGACAACCAGAGCTGTACAGAAAAACCTTGTCTCCAAAAACCAACATCAACAACGACAGAAAGACCTGGATTCAACCCCCAGCACAAACTAACAAAAAAGCCAGGGAGACACCATGTCATATTTGCCATGAAGGCTGAAACAAAGACAAGAGTCAGGGACAGAACCCATATGCAATGTGGAGAATTTTAAAAGGGCTCAGACTCTTTGGAAAACAGTTCAGAAGTTTTTCACAAAGCAGTTCTGTGACTCAGCAATTCCACTCTAGAGAAGTGGAAACACATGTCCACAAAACAACTGCACATGTATGGTTCCTAACTTTATTCATACCAAACAAAAAATGAAAAAAAAAACACTCAAATAACCATCAAAAGATAAACTTGTAAACAAAATGTATATATTCATATGATGAGATAGTTAATAAGCAAGAAGCTAAGCATTCTGTTAAAATAAATAAATCCTAAAAGCCTGGGTAAATGGAAGAGACCACAAAAGCCATATATGATATGAGTCTATTCAAAGTTCAGAGAAGATCCATAAAAATGAGAAAAACAAGCTGGGGGAGATGGTGGTTACAAACACTGCTATTCCAAAGGACCCATATGAAACAGCTCATGTAACTCTAGCTCCAAAGGATCTGGTGCTCTCTACTGACCTCCTCAGCACCAACACACACACATACATACACATACACACACACACACACACACACACACACACACACACACTCACACTCAAACACATACACATAGATAAAATAAGTTTTTAAAAATTGAAAACAAAATAAGAAAAGTGAAATTTTGCCCACATCTAGGTATTACAGATACTGAAGATTGACTACTGAAAGTTACCTAGAACTAGAAAAAATGGTGATGTTAGTTAACCCTGTGCATCTTTAAAACCACTGTCACATACTTTACATGCACAAATTTTATCCTATGCAAATTAGTCCCCCAATAAAACTGCTATTAGAGAAAAAGGAAGACAGAGATCTTTCAGCTCTGTCTCAACAGTGGGAGCTTTCCAATATCCACTGCCCAGTGTCCACTGACAAGCATTCTTAGCGTGAAAACCCTTCGTGTGAACTCCTAAAGCAGTGCTTGAGAGCTGACAGCGGCAGGTTCAACAGATGAGGACACATCTCCCCTACAGAGACATCCTGTCTCAAGAATAAAATGGGATGTTTATATGCAAAGTGAGTGAGTCTCATAAAGTGGTACATACTGCAAACACTAGGTATTGCATTTACATAAGCCTCGTTGTTTCATGAGTCTTAAAGTCCAGTTATTGAAGACCGGTATGGTTTTCATCCAGATTATCAAAATAGAAAGTGAGCTGCAGCACTTATTCCCAGACAGCACACGTCCATTGCTCAGTCTCATCAGGTGATGCTCTCAAGTTACAGATAGGCCAACAGCTCAAAAGTGGCTTAACCACGCCCTTAACACACTGTTCTGGAAGATGACAAATAGTGGGTGTCAAGTGGTGGATCTCGCAATTCCATTCCCGTGCCCAGATTACACCCAGGTTTAACATAGCATGCTTCTCTGTACCCATGAGGCTGAAGAATGAAGGACCACATTTCATAAGGACTGAGACAAGGGAGGCTTCATTCAAGGTCCTTTCCACAAGATGACTGGGCCATCTCAGAATACACACCCATTCCAGAATTAATGCCAGTTCCCGGAAGGAAATTCCATGTGTCATTCACATCAACCCTGCTCCTCATTCAGTCAGTGGCTAGGATGGAACTGATAGGATTAGCTTGCACCAAAGCTCCCTAACTTCTTTACCTGAAAGCTACAGTGTGCAGTGGTACATATCCGTGATCTCACCACTTGAGAAGTGAAGGTGGCCTAGGCTAGTGAGCATGGGGCCAGTCAAGATCCTGTCTCAAAATACCAAAACAACAACCAAAAATAAGTATGTATGAAATATACATATACATATGTATATATGTAAACAAACAAGACTTCCAAAGAGTCATGCCCTGAACAAAGATAGAAAGACATTCCAAAAAATTCATTCTTAGGCACATTTATCCTTTTGCAAGCATCAAACCCAAACTAAGGTATTAATAAGTGCAATGTCATTATACCATTATGGAACCACTATTGCATACAAGCTTGGTCAGTTACAAAATGCTGTTTGCCATGATTATCTGAAGTTTCTAAGACTCAGTCCACACAAATGCAGAGAGGTGCCACTAACATTTCTTGAAGAATACGGATCCTGACTATGCAGAACGCCAACAGATGTCTTTGTGCTGCTTTTCTGTGACCCTTTAATAGGCTGTGTCCATCAACTTCAAAATAACTGGCTTGCCTAATCAGAGATCACACGTGAGGGAAGGGTGAAATGTAAAAGCTGCTGCATGATGGAGGAAAGGCTCAGTGACTGATCCAGAATGAGCCACTGCACCCACAACATCACACATTGTGCATTCCTGCAAACTTTATCTTATCTGACGTTATAAAAGCAGTGTTGGGAAAAAAAAAAAAAACAATGCAAGTTTTCAGAAGAAAATCTGATGGTACACACATACAATCTCAGCTACCTGGGAGGCTGAGGTTGTAAAACAGCTTCAACAGCTTCATCTCAGGGGTTCAAGACCATTCTGGGAGACCTTGTTACCAAATCCAATAAAACTTTCTCAGGGTACAGCCACCAGGCATCAAAAACCATAAATCAGTTTTAAAAGACAGTCAAAGAGAAATAGAGCAATAGTTCTCAAACAGAAATGCTATCTGGCAACGCCCAAAGTCATTCTGGATTATCACAGCTGAGGGGGGCATGCTACCTGCACCTGCTGGGTAGCATGGGCTAAGGGTGCAGTGACATAGGAGAGGTTTCCAGTCACAAAAGATTAGCTCACTCAGAACAGCAGTGGCGTAAAGGTTGAATAAGGGAGTATAACCTCCTACGATTCTGTTAGCTCATTTAAAGTCCAAATGCCATTCCGATGTACGAGAGCACTAGATAAATCCAGATCGTGTTCTCATTTTAGGAGCCAATTTTTGCAAATAGAAAAGACTTTGCAGGAAACAGGGTCTACGTTCATCAGAGTGCTGAGATTCTATTTTCCAAAGGCAAACTCTGGTTGGCATGGTATCTCAGCAGATAAAGGAGCTTGCCGCCATGGCAGGCCTGACAATATGGTGTCAACATGGTGGGAGAAGAGAACCAACTCCCACAGGTTGTATTCTACCTCCACATATACACTAAGGTAAGTACACACATATATAAGCATATGTACCAGAAAAGAGGCATGTGCACACACACACTGTAAAGACAAACTCATCTCACTTGTATGATTGCTTTCTTTATAAAGGGATTCCAAAAGGCAGTTTTCCATTACTTCACTATATAATGCAGTTATTTCTTTGTTCATGGTGGAGGTGCTGGGTATCAAACCCAGGGTCTCACATATGGTTGGTAAGTGATCTACCACTGAGGTCTACCTTCAGGCTGGCCTTGAACTCTACTCCTGCCTCCACCTCCCCAGTTCTGGGATTAAAGGCATGTGCCATCGCACCCAGTTCATGATGCAAGCTGGTAAGACCACTAGCTCACCTTTGAGCCTGCAGGCTTTAGTTACACCAAAGCAGTCAGGAGACCTAGCGTAGTGGAAGTAACTGCAACCATGATCTTCAAGGCTGTAGAGAGGGGAACAGAACTAGCAGTGTGAATACAAGGAAAGCATGTCTGTGTAACTGAAGCTCTATAGCTGTACATGTCATGTGACTAAGGCTGTGTGCAAAGGTACAAAGAAGAAAGAAGTATTCTTTATCTCAAGCCCACAAGAATGGGACACTAATATCAAAACAGAAGTCATTTCCTATGGTATTTCCTATCTTTGCTAGTTCTCTTATGCTACTCTCCTCCTGAACAGCACACAGACAACCTAGTCACATGACATCTACAGCTCATGGAGTTTCAGTTACACAGACATGCCTTCCTTGAGTTCATACCCATAGTTCCATCTCCTTCTCTACAGGAAATCTCAGAGGAGGAAATGGGAAGTAAGATGAGTGACGCTAAACTTTTCTTTAACATTTCCTAACACCCCTCCTCTCACTTATCCTCCAACCACATCAGTCAATCAGCTTTCCCTCCTATTGGAAGCCCGTATAACATTCAAGCTCCTCCAGGTCAACCACATCAGTCAATCAGCTTTTCCTCCTCTTGGAAGCCCGTATAACATTCAAGCTCCTCCAGGTGCCCCCCAGTTTTAGGGCACGAACTTTTCACTCCTTCTTTCTGATGGAAGAAATACTGTTCACCTGTAACCTCCCAAGGATTTCTCCTTTTTATGTAAGCATCAGTTTAATATCAAGCCCTAAGTGAGCCCTTCTGTAACTACTCAGATCTAAACTGATCTTCTAATTACTCTCAACAGCATGAAATTCCTCATGGTTGTTTAACTACTTAGGACTTTTAAATAGCCTTTTTGTTGAGGGGGGGGGATTCTCATCTTATAAAGCTTGTCTCTCAAGATAGAAATCAAAACGTGACTTTCCCAGCCTCTCTCTGCAAACAGGTAGCAGATATGTGGATATGTTCTGCCAGTCAAACATATTCACGTGGTATTTCTGTTAAGAAGCATATAATATCATGAAGATGGCCATGTGGAGTCCATTCTGACTTTGTCAGAGTGACATCAGCTTTCTTTCAGAAATGAAAATGGCAGTGGTCCCATAGTTACATATCATACTTAGTAAAGACAAGGCAAGAGCTAACATTTGTTCCCAAAGCAAAGCAGTAGTGTCTACAATGGTTTTAGCACAGCGGTAGAACTTTGGCATTGTTCCTGGCTAAGTATTTGCCAAGACGGATTCTCTGGTTTCTGTGAACTACCTAATACACTTTTTAAAATATTTTTTTCCTGCTTAACCTAAGTAGACTGGGTTTGCAACTAAGAACTCTGACTCATCCTTCACACAGTTACTTCACATAGTATAAATGAAGTGTTTATTAGTTATTTCATTATTGACTGTCTATGCCTTAAGCATATATACTTCATGGAGACAGAGATATTGCGTATGCTGTTCATTTCCATAAGCCCGGTATTTAGAACAGTGTTTTACATACAAGAGTCCCTCAAGGAAACACAGGCATACCCTACAAAAAAATCTTTCTACTTACTAGGCAAATACATATTCGTGACCCATTTGAAAGAAATTCAAAGCATCATTGCTATAGGAGTCAAATGCTAAATATTAGAATCAATGGGGACCAGAGAAGTCACCTGGGCTTTATGAAGAAGAAAACACATATGTAGAATATTGACAAGATAGTCTGTAATCGAGGTATGAAAATGGAGATTCATGATAAGGAAAAGTTGTCACCGGGAATGAATGTAGCAAACACAGAGAAACATCTGATTAAGGAAACGAGTGCTGAGCTCAGCGAGTGTATCATCAGGCATGCAAAATGAGCAAGATTCTGAATGGCTCCAAATGCAAGGCCTGGGAATGCTGTATTTGATGATGTCTTAAGAACACTAATCTTCAATGAGTATTTTCATCTGTTCTTTATTCTAGATGTTATCTTCCATGTAAAACTACAACAGCTACCCACACATTTTCTACAGAGTTTCCTCTCCAAACACTGGTGCTCTATATTTATCTGTTCAAGCTGAGAGACTATAAGAAGAAGACTCGTATAATTAATCCTCTTGCAACCAAGCAAATATCCAATTTAAAAATAAAAATCCATTACCAAAATGGCCTTTATTTTTCAGACCCCATCTACAAACTCGAGTATTAAAATTTCCCAGCTCCATTTGTCTTCAAATCTATTAAAATCTTGCACTGGTTCCAAGTATTTAAACTAAGAACCTTGGATGAAATTTTGTGTTAAAACCGTAAGCCATGTTGAAAACAAAAAGATGGTCAATTTTATAACTTTTTAAATAAATTCTTTAAAAAGTACAGCAAATCTGAGCTGGAGGTGTATCTAAATTGGTAAAGAGCCTACTCAATATTCATGAAGCCCTAGGTTCAATCCCAAGTGTTACATAAACCAGGCATAGTAGCTCACCTCCAAAATACCAACATTTGGAGAATAGAGACAGAAGGACCAGACATTCAAGGTCATCCATTGCTACATAACAAATTTAAAGCTAGCCGGGGTTACTATGAGATCCTGTCTTCAAAAAAAAAGAAAGAGAGAGAGAGAGAGAGAAAGCAATCCTATAACTATATAATAATTTTTATTTTCTGGTATTAAATGAACCAGAAGGGATCTTAGTGATATGTATATCACACTCCTTATCACATTAGGAAAAAAATATGTAAGAAAATAGACTAAGCGCTTACTACAGTGTTCAGAGCAACAAAAATGGGAAACAAAAATGAGTGCAGAATCAGCTAGATATAAAGCCACACCATAAGGCTAGGTGTCACTTAGAGATGACTGCAGCCTAGCATGACTGAGGTCCTGGGTTTCAGCCCCAGCAAGGATAAGAAAGACAGGGAAGAAGGAGGAAGAGGAGGCAGTGGCAGTGGCCCATATAAGAAATACAAATTTAATTTATACTGATATGCCATTTTACATTAGTCATAGATCCAAATGTTTGGTGACACATGGTGTTGACAAAGATCTAATCAGATACAACTCCAATAACTTCCATTTTTAGGAACACATTCTAAAATTCACCATGAACAATAATGAATCCACATGGCTATCACCATAGCAATGTAAGTCTCAGCAGAATATATATGCAATGAAAGGAAATTTGTTGGTCAAAGGGGATAGTATAGGTTGGCTTATTCCTTACTTCCCATACATCCATAATGCTCTGTGTGTGTGTGTGTGTGTGTGTGTGTGTGTGTCCCAATCAATCAATCAATTAATCAATCAATAAGAAAAAATAAAAATAAGGCAGCAATTAGTTATGAGAAGACATAGTATTTTAATATGTATGTGTCTCTTTATGTATATTGTGTACATGTTCATGTAGTGCACATGTGTATCAGGCCAGAAGTCAACATTAACTATCGTCCTCTATCATTCTCCACCTTATTTTTTGAGACCATCTGTCACTGAACCTGGAGCTCACAGATTCAGCAAGACTGGCTAGCCAGGGAGCCTGGGAATCTCCCTGTCTCTGCTCCCCAGCACTGGGGACTACAGGCTCCTGCCATCACATCTGGCTTCTTATGTGGATGCTCAAAATCTGAACCAGCATTCCAGTGCAAACAGGCAGAACTGGGAGGCAGGGACACGTCCAACATTTTTGAGGAACGGAAAAGGGTCAGGACTGCAGGAACAGAGTGGGCAAGAGCAAGAAAGGCAGCAGATGGGAGTCGGACCCGAGCCAAATGTTCAGCAGTGGTGCTGGGGAGCAGCAGACTGTCACACGTTCTGTCTGTAACTGCAGTTAGCCAGTGTGGGAGGAGTTATATCAGGAAGGAGGCAAAGGCTGCAAGTCAGAGGCTCTCCCTGGGGAGCTGGCTCATCGTGACCACTGCTAGGCCACCTGGGCCTCCTACTACAACTGAGAATAGAAGATTCAGGAAGGATGGAGAAGATCTCTTGCCTAGCATTGCTGCTCTGAGTTTGGACCACAAGGAAGAAGGAACCAAAGTGGGGCAACTAATTTGGGAGCTATTAGAACAATCTAGGTGGAACATGTTAGTAGCCAGAGTGCCAGTAGTTAACAGTGAGGTGCAGTGAACCTCTGCAATCGAAGAGCAGCTCTGTTCTGAATCGGCACACGGCGATGGTTACCATGCTTCTCATCCACAAAGCATCAGTAGCTAATGCTAGCCGGATACAACAGATTGAGCCCATAAACCCAGCCTCCAGGGAGACTAGGGCAGGAAGAGTGCTTGAGCCTCAGAGTTCAAAGCTAGCCTGAGTACCCTAATGAGAAACCTATCTCAAAAACCAAGTACTGGAGCTGAAGAGACAGCACAGCAGAGCAGTTGACAACATTGGCTGCTCTTCCAGAGGACCAGGGTTCCATCCCCAGAACCCACATGACGGCTCACAATCATCTCTAACTCCAGTGTCAGATCTGATGCCCTCTTCTGACCCCTCTGGGCACCACACAACCATGTGGTGCATAGACATACATGCAGACAAAAAATTCATACACATAAAATAAAATTTTAAATAACTTTAAAAAAATCTCAAATTCTAACATCAGCATCTCTTTCCCAGTTCTAAATTAAGACTACTAGTCAAAGTACTTCAAGAAGTTCAAAAATGAACAAAAGTCTTAAATGTGGTGATGGTCTGACTTTTGTCATAGTGACAAATATCTGAGAAAAACTGGGAAAGAGTTACAAGTTACTCGAAATCTTGGCTTCAGAGGTCTGGCTCATGGTTCACTAGCTCTCCATTGCTATGAGCCTGGTGCATGTGGTCAGGGTGTCAGGGCAGCAGGCTGTGTGATGAAGGAGGCTGCCCAGTTCATGGTGACACAGGAGGGCCTGGCTGTGTTAGCCACTTCCTTCTTTCCTTGGCTCAATTCCCAACTCATTAGCTGGTGCTGCCCACATCCAGCCAGGCCCTCCTGTGTCTCTTAACTGATGGCCCACATGACACTTGCCTTTAGACATACCATCATAGAGGCATCCAGAAACATGCTTTACTAATGAAGGCATCTGTCAATCCAATCACTGGCAATTACAATTAACCAACACAGATGCCCTGTCATATATGTATAACCATGTGGGTTTTCTTATGGTTTAAATGGATCAACACATTCATTTACTGAACAGCTATCATACAACAAGGTCCTGCAGAGGATATCAAGAAACTCTATAAAGCCAAGCCCTTTCCCAAAGAGACGACAACCTAAAGTCTAGATTAAATTGTTCCTGTAACAAGATACAGGAGCTGGGTGCAGGCTCCATGGTGGAGTGCTTGCAGGCATGTGCAAGGCCTGTGTTGGATCTCAGCTTAGAGCAAAGATCGCTTTGGTGCCTGTCTTGAGAAGTCCATGGCCACTCTGGCTGTGTACTTCCCGCTCTTTTCTAAACGCCTCTCTCCATGCTTCAACCTGCATGAAAACTTCTTAACCAACCCCAAACAAACAACAGAAACAATAACAGACTCAGAACAATGGAAGTACATAATGTTTGAGTGTCATATATAATACAATGTTAAATAAAAGTGTTAATATGAGTGTTTAATATATTAATGTTAATAAGTGAGAATTAATTAACATATGAGCATTTGTTATCTACAGATGAGAGAAAGGAACTATTAGCCATCAGGGACTTAGACTATGTTTTGAAGGATGGCACGTGAGGTGGTACAGAAGAAAGGAAGGAACGAGGCAATGGCTCGGCAAAGAGAAAGGGGGGGTTAGAGTTAGTGCATAGGGAGGGCCCTATCAAGGCATGCAGAACTTGGGGAGGAGCTGGGTGCAATGCACACATAAACCCAGCTGAGGGAGAGAATGCAGAGTTTGCAGCCAGCCTAGGCAACACAGTGATATCTTTTTTTCAAGGTAGGAAGCAGGGCACAGGAAGACAGCCATTACAACTGTGAAATATGTAAACATGTATTTAAACTCCTAATTCCACCATTCCCTAACCTGGACAAATTACTAGACATTTTCCTCAAAAATGGTAATCTAGTATCTACTTTAAAAGACTCCCAAGGATAAAAATAGAGTAATAAGTATATTACTATAAAAATTACTAGTCACTACTTATCAAAACTATTATCATTAAAGATGAAAATAGATTAGAAGTCAATTATAAAAGGCCATGAACTTCAGACTAAGGAGAATTTGTAATAAATTTCATAGCCAAAAATTTGTGTGGAAAAATAAGGTAGGAAGGGTGAGTGGGTTCCTTTACTTACTTATATTTTTAGTGCTAGAGATGAAACCCAGGCACATATACACAGCACGTAATGTAAAGGAATCCACCCCAGGGCCACCACTGGAGTGTTAGGGAGGCCAATCTGTGGGAAGCCATAAATGGATTAATTACAGAGAAAACACCGAAGTCGGGACGAGGCGGTGAAAGCCCAGATGCATGATGGGAATTTAAACAAGAAGGAGGTGCTGCTGGGAAGCACAGAAGAGACCACGAACTCCATGGAGGATCTAGCTAGTACACAAAAGGGGAGGTACTGAACCAGACCCTTGAAAAAAGGTGAAATGCTAAATCCAGGTGATACATATTTTACCACAATTTATTTTTTTTATGCATACACTATGTATATGAGTGCTTTTGACCTCATCTATCCATGTGCACCATCTGCATGACTGGTGCCTACAGCGGTGAGAGAAGAGCATCAGATCTCCTGTAACTGGAGTTGTGGACAGTCGTGAGCCACCATATAGGCTTGGGAACCAAACGTGGGTCCTCTGCAAGAGCAGCCAGGGCTCCTAACTGCTAAGCCATCTTTCCAGCCCCCTCTTTTACCACAATTTAAGAGGCTGGTTAGAAAAACTAAGATTAATTTCAACTCAAATAACTTGGAAAACCAACAGTACCAATAAGAAAAGTCACAAAGAAGCTCCATTTGGGAAGAGGGCTTTATATTCTGGTTAGGTGTGAAGTGATGTGTTGAAGTCAAAAGAGCAGGTGTAGATGCTGAAAGGCAGGATCACACCCGTTCACCATGTAACTAGGGAAGTCAGTGGAAAAGACAGCACACACCACATACTAGTGGACCCACGTCACAACCTGACGTATCAGCCTTTAGTGTAAAAGACTGAGGAGCACTGTGACTTGGTGACTCTATTTAACACACGTCCAGACAAAAAGATACTCTCTTCTGAGGGGCCCCCAAACCTGGGAATAGTTAAGAAAGAAAACAAATGCTATAAACATCACTTTGTCTAATACAAAAAAGAAATAAGATTGCATCAACTCTAGCAATACAGACGCACCCTCTACAGCAATCTATCCCTGTTTATTCTAAGCTGGATGGGTAAGACTTGCTCTCCACATATCCCTTAAAAATCTGCAGTGAAATTCTGAGGTGCTGTTAGAACGGTTAACACTCTTTAAACTCTGCTCATTTTTCTTTGAAAAACACCACGCACATGGGAAGTCTATGCCCTTCACTGTCTTTCACAGGGTGACACATCTGTAGAGCCAGTGCCTACAGGACACACAGAACACTACTAGCATCCCAGAAGCTCCTTCACATTCATACACACTGCTCCAAACCCTCACAGGGCAATCGACCTCATAAGTTTTGACACACATATTATATACTTTTGAATCTGATGCCAACAAAACTGTAGAATATTGATAAGTGGTTCTCTTCACTCAACAGTCGATTTAAAAGATGCCATTTGTTATGCACATAGCTTCAGTTTATGCATTCTAAGCACTATGTAATATTTTCTTGGGCATTTATGTCACAACTTATTCACCCATGCTACTATTAACAACCACTTGGAAAATCCTTGTGTGGCCTATTCATTTGGCATGAACATTTCTATCCATTTGCTTTAGGGACTATATGCACATACTTCTATGCATAAATCCAAGAGCAGAACTGCCACACCATGTACTCAACTTAGGTAAGTGGCTAAAAAACTTTGAAGGAAGAAAAATTTCAAGGCCTTCGTAGTAAAACATGAGTTAGACTAATGATTCAGAGAAGACGCTAACTCCCTTTGGCAGCTTAGTGGGTAGAGCAGAGGACTGTGGGAGGTGTAACTTCAAACTTGCTTTCAGTAGGAGGAATGTATTGAAGTAGGTGAGATAACCCACCTAGTCCTCTCCAGGACTGTTTACAGTATTTTCAGAAGCAACTGTAGCACAGGACACTTGACAGAAATAACTCAAGTGTCTCTGTTCTTCAGAGATGGTGTTGCTAAAAGCTAGAAACAAAGTAGCAAATGCCACTGTTACTGAGAAGTAAAGCAATGTCTTCAGAGAGCTACTGATGAGCATCAAGGTTCCAAGTCAGGGCAGTGGCAGTTAGCCCAGGACTCTACATCAGTTCTAAATACCTGGAGAATGAAAGGCATTCCAGAAAACTATATCAACAACTTCTACCTCAACTACCATGCTAATAAAAATTATTTATTGCTTCCCAGCATGCACATGCACATTCCCTTAATTCTAAAGCATAAAAAGGTAATACGGGAAATCTGAATAAAATATGGACTTCAGTAGAAAAAGATCAAGACTGGTTCATTAATTAGAGTAAACGTGCCTTAGCTGTTTAAATAGCTAATAAGAAAAATGGAAAGAGAAAGAATATAGAAATTGAGAAATCATAGAAATTTAGATTTTCTGCAAATCTAAAATTGTGCTAAAAATGAATTTAAATATCTACTTGAAATATCATCTGCATGTTGTAAAGTACCTACAGAACTTCTTACACACACACACACACACACACACACACACACACACACACACACTTTTTCCCTATGAGCTTACCCATGGGACAAACATGGGACAGTCTATCTATGCCAATGTTGAGTTCTGTACCTTGCTGTGAGATACAAATAAGCCTTTCTTTTTCATTCCATCTATTCCAATCTTTCTGAATTTATACTACAGGCATTTAACAATTCATTAAGAAGCAATCTTCTAATAATCTTCAAGCAATAACGAATCAAACCTCCAAGTAAAGCTAACAAAACAAAAAGCACATCTCAGTAGTTTAAAGTCATCAAGCCCTTGCTTATATTTCAGGAGGAGAAAGGAAAAGAAATAGACAGGCTTTAAGATGCTAGAGAAAATACCCACTGATACAATGGAAGATCCAGGGAAAGGAAGCTGAGCTGAAAGTCAAGAGACTTGGCCTTATTAGGCTCTGCCACTCGTTAGGACCACTCTGTGATCCTTGAACATCACTAGTCCTCAAGACCATGATTTCAAAACTATGATCAACTATGGTGTCTCTCCCATTTACCAAGAGGTCCATTCTCACTTCTTGCATGTGCTTTTTCTCTCCGTTGTATAAAACACTTAGAGAGTCTAAACAATGACATCTTGCCACTGAATAAATGCCTATGAACGTACACACACACAAGTTGGATTTCCATAGTAGTTTTTCATTACCTTACCCTTGTATTAGAAACCACACTACTACCTGAGCTCAGTTTGAAGAGTGGTTACCTGGCATGCACAAAGCCATAGGTTCTATCCCTAGCACTACATAAACTAGGTGTGATGTTTCATATTTGCAATCCTAACACTTGGGAGGTAGAAGCAGGTGGATCAAAAGCTCAGAGTCATCCTCAGCTTCATACTGTTGAAGACCAGCCCCCATCTCCAGGCATGGAGTAATCATATCCCATGTACTGCAAATATTCACTTTGACATAGGTTAGGCTTCCTTGGTTTGCTCCCTAGAAGCTTTGAAATCAGTTGTGATTCTTGCAACTTTATATATTTAAAGTTTGGCTCTCCTATAGCAAGAGTTGACAAGCTTCTTATTAAAAAAAAAAACAAATAATAATACTATGTTAAGCTATATGGCATCATATAGTCTCTGTGGTAAAATTCAACTCTGTTGTTATACAAGGGAGGATACATAAATTGATCTGTGTTTAGATAAAACTTTATAAAAACAAGCAGCAGTGCAAGCTATAGTTTGCTTATCTCCTTCCTAGCGTCACAATGGGACAGAAAAAGCAACTGGAAAGACAGATTTTTGTAAAGCTACACCACAAGTTCTCACTAAGCCAAGCTGATTTGTTTGCAGGTTGAAATGCTATGAATCAGGATCTTCACATACCTGCGAATGTTCAAGTTTCCCCTGCATGAACTGGTCACATCACCAATACCTAAAGACAGAGCAGGAAAACACTCTCCCTTACATGGTTGTTATGACAGAGCAGATGTGTTAATTTATATAGGCAAAATTTACATGATGACCTGCAAAAGTAAAATACCAGGTTTTAGCAACTTTAGCAATAAACACAGAAACCCAAACCTGATCAATGACAACCATTGCTCCTTCTACATGTTAAGCAAGTAATTAAGATAAATGCCAAGGTCATTGGCTTTCCTGGAAGACCTAGTGTGTTTTTATCCAACCCTGTTGCTTTATACCTGCAAACTGTTAGTCATCCATAAAGCACCACATTTGCAGATAGCCAGAGTAATTTGTATTTGACCTAAGCGTTCTGATTTATGTGGAGCTGGGACAAGAGTTGCTCACCAGAGTAAATGTGTGGGCCAAGATCAGCTGTACTTTCCTTTTGTGTTTATCCTAACAAAACTATTCCATTTTGTAATCACTCAGCCCCAGATTAGCTAGCAGGTGTTTGGGTGGGCTGGAGCAGGGCTGGCCCACCAAGATCAAGCAAGTGCCTTTTTAAAAACTCATCTTAATAAGTTTCTCTACATGGCTTTGCCAAGTAAGCAAAAACCATGCCAAATAGTAAAAAAGGCACTTACTTGACTCCCACAGGCCAGCTCCACACTCTAGCAGCTAAGATGTCGCTGGCATGGAACATGGAGCATGAGGTGGGTATCTTGCCAGCCACTGAAGGAATGGCCATGAAAGACCTAAAGAAACAGAGAAAGGCAAGGTCAATGTCAAAGGCAAAAGCCCTGAACCTGCTAGCATGGCTACTTCAGCCAATAATGGCAAGAGTCTACAAAGGCCTGAGAGCACTCCTGGAATAAGTCCAGGTGGATTAGGAGAGACCTTTCAGAGAAATAAAGTATTAATTCATCTATTGCCACATGGAAAACTCACACAGCTGGAAGAATCGGGAATCTGAGGCAAGGACTACAGACTAATACTTTCAGAAGCCCCTGAAAAGATGGGAAATTGTTTTCACTCCATTCTGAGGTTCAGAATCTAAAGATAAAAACAGAGAACTCTAATAAACAATGAAGAAATATGTGTTTCTAACAAATATGGATTCTAACAAGAAATGCTTCAGAAAAGCCAGGCTTATGCATAAAACTCAGAAATCCTGGCACACTTAAAAACATGGGGCTCAAGCAATGGCCCAGTGGTTAAGAGCACAGGATGCTCTTCCGAAGACCTGGGTTCAATTCTCAGTATTCACATGGTGACTTATCTGTAACTTCAGTCCCAGAGGATCCAGTACGCTCTTCTGGCCTCCGCAGTGCACCAAACATGCATGTGATGTAAAGACACACATGGAAACAAAATGCCCATACACATAAAATAAGTACATTTTTTTTTTCAAAAACAGATGCAGGTCTTTGCCCTAGCTACAAAACTCTCTGAAGCAGGGGTGACTGGAGATTACTAAAACCAGGAACAGCACTAAAAGGCGTCTTTACATATCAGGAATCCCCTTCCCCACACATTCGCTATAGCTGGGTTCTTTAAAATGTGTGTCTATCAGAAAAGCAGTAACAATAAAAACCAAAACAATCATTCCGTCATTCATTCTTTCTGAAACTAATCATTTCTAAAAAATAAAAGACAGACAGACAGACAGACCTCTTCCTTTACCAGCAGTCCATTCAGCACTCATTCTCGGGTCATGGAAGAAACACAGGCAGCTGAGCTCAGATATCCTTGAGCTTCTGAAACATTCTTCAAAGGGCAAACAATTTTTTCATCCTAAATAAGTTTTTGTTAAGTATTCTTACATGATCCTTCTTTTTTAAAAAAAAATTATTGATTTAGTGAAAATTTCATACAAGGGCTGAATTTATATCATTTCCATCCTTTACAACAAGATGCACTAAAATTGCTCACCCTTTTTAACAGACAGTCTGGTGGTTCAAATTGCCCAGGTCCCAATTAGTTTAATTACAATTGGCTACTCATTGTTAATAGCACATCTGGCCAGACTACATCTTGAGTGCCTAGGTACCAATTTCTTCTTGATTTTTGGCTGTGGTTGCCTTGCCTTAGCGACCATCCCTGGAAAGCATCCCATTTATTAGTGTTTCTCTTGCTGTCTCAGCATTTCTGGTTAATGCACTGCATAGCAAATCATTTGGAGGGACAGTCTGAATGAAGCTCCGCACTGTGGACTCTAAAAATGCTCTAACCATTAGCCAGGACTTTGCAAATGGAAGACAGAAGCATGAAACTAAGAGGATTAAAAATGTATCTAAGATTGTTTCTTAAAACAAGGACTATAAAGTAAGAACGAACTGGTTATTAAAACAAATATTTATTTCACATCAACACTCTCAAAAAGGAGTTCCCTTGTCCTTTCCAGACATATGTCATGCCTTCAGCTTGCTCCATAAAGCCATGCCACAATCTAACAAGTCTTTCTTTTTAACCATAAAAGGCATTACATCCTTTCACAAAATACTGCCTACGCACTGCAGATTATCCCAAACACAGAGAAACAACAAGTTGGTGCCAAGAAGTTTATAGGCACAGCCTCTCTGCACTGGAAAACCCTGCAGATTTCACTGGAGTAAAGCAAGCTCTCCCACAGCAGCTCAGTCCCTTGTGAGCTTGCTGTTACAGCAGATGCTATTCTGCACTCTGCACAAGACGTATTCATCTGTGTGATGAGACATTACTCCTCTCCGCCTTCTCTGGGGGAAGTACAAAGGGCTTTCCCAGGGATACGATAAATGAGGGCATTGCACACCAAAAAAGGAGATTCGCTTTTTTTGAAAGGTAAAACAGCATTCCTAGTCTAACATTAAAAATGGTATAATAGATTCCTGTCCCTCACAATAGTCAAAAGACACTCAGTTAACAGAGAAATTATTATATATATGGGTCAGAGACAGAAATGCCACCGGACACTTTGAAAAGAAGAAACTGGGGCCTGGAGAGATGGCTCAGCCTTTAGCAGCACTGGATGATCTTCCAGGGGACCGGAGCTTGATTCCCAGCATTACATACTGGCTCACACCATCTGTTCCAGGAGACCAGAGCTTTCTTCTAGGCTCAAGGGTACCAGGCATGCACATGGTATACAGACAAACATGAAGACAAAATACTCATACACATAAAATAAATAAATAATAAGATTAAAATGAATGAATCAGACAATGTATTGACTAAACATATCTTTATTTTGTATTATTTTTATTTATTTGGGGAGGACAATCTGAAGGGATTGATTTTCTCCCTCCTCCAAGGGAGTCCTGTGGTTTGAACTCAAGTGATCACGATTGATGTCAGGCACCCTTACCCACTGAGTCATCATCCCGACCCTCAGCTAAATATTTTTAAAGTGTTATGCAAAGAGAATAAATTGGAGAAAGATACATAATATAAAATGTACCAAATATGGCTTTATTTAATTATTTCTAAATAGTTTTAAAGCATGTTTTGAAGACTATGCACATATACAGCAAAAGGTTAACCATGGCCTGGATGGGAAACACCATCTATAAAATGGATGGGAAAGAGACAGGAAAGAGTGGAAGGGGGAGTTCCTAGGGGATCAACTGAGCATGATGTAATGCCCTAATGATGGGCACCCCTGAAAAATTCCCTCCAGAGACAGGCCTTTCCAAGTGAGTGCCATGGCAAGCTAGCCTGTCTTTCTTCCTTCTTTCTCTTAAGATCTTTCTGATGCTGGCTGCAATGTGACCTTTTGACTTACAATGCAGGGCCTCAGCCGATCACTGTTTCTAATCTTACCAAAATACTCATCTTAGACAAAAAAGGAAAAAACTATTATAGTTCCCTTTCATCCTCCTCCTCTGCTACTACAAGCTCTGGCAATCATGAAAAAGAAAGCCATTACATACTTCAAGCTCACCCAACTTTGTGGCATTTGGCCACGCTGAGAATTATAATTCATTCTGAATCAAAGACCAATGCAGAATGAGAGATTAAAATTAAAGAAAGCACTGTTCAGCTCTCCATTAGATAAATCAATATTTCAAAATTCTATAATGTATTTCACTAACATTCCACATTACCACCTCAACTATACTTAAAAAACATCTTGTTTAAAGACTTAGGTCAGAGCTACAGATTCGAAAACTTATTTAAGATTTTACTTTCTCTGAGATTTAAAGATAAAATAAAAACATTAGGCATGTGAATATATACCCTTGAGTTTTTTTTTTTTTCCTTTTTAATCAGTAGCCACTTCTAACCAGACAATTCCTTTTTTCTCTGTACATAAAAGCTTCCATCACCCAGCATTTAGAGATCAGTGAAGAAGGAGCAGGAGGAAATGATCAGCCAAGACAGCATAATCTAGGATTTTTTCTGTGAAGAAGAGGAGGAAAAAAAAGAAAGTGAGAACTCTGGTAGCTTTAATATCCTCATTAGGTTTTTTACTGTTCCCACTATATCCACCTTATCTTTAAATATACTTCGTTAAAGTGTCCTGCTATATAAATTCTGTTTTTAAAATTAAAAAAAAAAAATGAGTTTTATCATAGTTGGCCACTTGCCATGGTAGCCGGCAGGGTCCTGGCAGTACAAAGATGCTGTTATGGTGGGACCAGAATGGGGACTCAGAAGGTTAACTCCCAAGCAAACACCTTTGGAATGTACATAAGGAAGGAACGTGGAGCTGGCAGGGTCTCTTCAGTTCGCCGTCTTCTTCAGAACCCAGCACTGCCTAGCTCCTGCCAGCAAATGCAGGCAGTGAGTTCTGTGCTGCTCTCTTTCCCTTTTTTGGTGGGGTCCTGAAGATAGAACTCAAGGTCTCACACATGCTAAGCCAACACTCTGCCCCTCAGCCCTACTGTACTGTTTGTTAGTTTTGAGACAGGGTTTCTCTGTGTAACCCTGGCTGTCCTGGAACTCACTATGTAAACCAGGCTGGCCTTGAACTCAGAGAATGATTAAAGACAATCACTACTGCCTCTAGACTGCCTCTAGCCCTGCCTGCTTCAGCATAATGCAAACTCCTGCAAGATAATCGGCTGCTGCATGAATCAGAATTCATTCCATCACTGTGATGTCCTGACAGAAAACAAGAGGATCTACAGCTGCATTTCCCCTGGAGCTAAAGGATTTAGACAATGGTCTCTGGGATTGTTTATCTCCCTGACTCATCCATCCAAAAATGATTGACTATCTAGGCTCTTGACATTGTACCCTATCTCTGTTCACGGAACTGAAAGACACTATGACTGCTATCAATACATGAATTTCATGAAGAATTGACCATGTACAAAGGACTTCTGCTATACTTTCCACTAATGTAAAGGAAAATAGAAACGTTTTGTTTCAGGCTAGCATGTCACAATTTAGAACTAATGTATTAGTACAATCCTGCCACTGCGCTCCAACTTTGACTGCTTGTACCTTCTCCCAGCTCTCCAACTCTTCAACTCTTGGCTCCCCAATCCATCCACACATCTTCCCCCATTCTCTCAACAGTTTGGATTAAAAAGAGGAGGAGGAGGGGAGGGGGAGGAGGAGGAAGAGGCTGTGGCAACCACAAAGGAGAAAGAGGAAGTATGGCCATAAATTACTCTTAAGGAGAAATGAATACGAGGTAAACCATCAACCAAGATATCAGATGAAATTATGGAAATTGTCCTGATGAAGAACTGGGGGCTATTTGTCTTAGTTCAAGCTCTTGACCTCATTGTAAGAATGAAACCTGGATTCAACTTTAATGAAGTCATACAACGAAGCAAAGGTTACTTGTTGAGAGTTATAAAAATAAAATATGAGTCAAGAGCGATGCCTCAGCAGTTAGGAGTGAGCACTGCATACTGATCTTGCAGAGGACCAGTGGGGGTCCCAGCACCCACATCAGAAGGCTCACAACCCCTATAATTCCAGCTCCAGGGGGTCTGAAGTCATCTTCCAGCCTCTATGGGCACACATACACAGGTGGCTTACATACACTCACATAGACATACATATATAAAAATAATAAAATCACACATACAGACAAATACACATAAATAAGCAGCGTAAGCTCTTAAGGGTCACTTGACTGAGCATTCTTATAGAACTGACAAAAACCTTAAGACCAAAGTGATTAAATGTCTTATCTAAGATCAAATGCAAGTTCAAGGGAAAGAGAATTCACACTTCTATTACACTACATAGTACCTTCAACTTCTTTAATTTTAGCAAAATCCACACAAATATATACACATTTATCACCCCTCCATTTAAGTATCTCAGAAAAATAACAATAGCCTGATGGTACAGCTAGCCTTTCTCTGAAGATTCCAAGTCCCACTAATGGCATCACAAGCACAGCCTCTTCTGTAGAAATGTCACAGTGTCTCTGAAAGAGCCTCACAGTTACCAAAGAAATAGATGCCCACATTTATAGAAGAGCAGAGAATCTATACTTTCTAAATACACCACTCCGGACTATCTGTTTTCATTTTGGTATCATAAGCAATGAGGACCATAAAAGAACCAGGAATTCCCTTTATTTATGTTTCTAATGTAGAAAGAAAGAGGGGTAAAATTTTACCAAGAAAAACACACATGCTTAGGAATGCCTACTTAGGGAAAAGTGGCATTCTACTGCACAGAGACACCCAACAGCCATGTGCTGAATGTAAATGTTTTCCCAATGTGTATGCAAATGTTTAAGGAGGTAGGTATGTTTACTTATTTGAACATCACACGATATGTACACAAACCGAAACATCCCATAACAGTTCCCCCTTAGACAGGTATACATATGATTTTTATTTGCCAATTCAAGGGGAAAAATTAAAGGAAAAGATTTTTAAAAAATACAAGACAGTTATCATAAAATGTTCAATAGACCCTTGAGGGAATCAAAACTTAAGGCCATTAAAAAGCTCTGTATCAATCAACACATACATGACAAAAACAGAGAGCTAGAAAGAACTAAGTCAGAGAAAATCACTCAGAAGTCCTCCTCTGGTGAGCAGAATACAAAGGGCCACTGAGCAGGGCTCCGGGAAGAGTCCGACACAGAAAACGCTGGCTTTGTGTAGGAATTTTCTGAGTGTTCTTCACGCTGTGTGTGCCTTCTCATGCTGCTAAGAAAATCTCCTAAATTCTATGGCAAAGAAAGGGAAGTCGGGTACATGAGAAGGAAGGCATCTGATTTGATACACAAATGTAAAGTAGTTTAAAATAATAAAAGCACAGTAACATATTTTAATACAAAATTAGAAGTGCACAAAGAAGCCTATTTAATAAGCATATAAAAAAATCAAGAAATAATCTTTGTGCCTGAGGAATAAAATCAGACCTTGAATTAAACTGCTGGCTTAGAGCTTGGCAAATGGACGTAGCCTATCAATCTTACCTATGAAAGCACTCCTCTCTCTCTCTCTTTCTCTCTCTCTCTCTCTCTCCCTCCCTCCCTCTCCTGTGTATACTATCTCTAGCTAATGTCCTACCTCAGCCGCCTCTTCAGGATGCAATGCACTCGTTGGCCCTTTATAGCTCTCTACCTCGGTGGTCCCATTCTAGCTACCTTTTACACTGATGCCAAAATGACCACGTAAAAGCATAAACTTGATTGAGTGATTTCCCTACAGCAGCTCATCTAGTGAGAAGCAATGGTTTGATTTTTGGTTTTGTTTGTTTGTTTCTTAAACTGTGGCTTCTTCGATGGCAAAATCAATTTTAATGGGTCCTTAGTAATACTTCTTAATCAGAAAAGAAATTATGTATACCTCATACAAAGTAAAACTACTAGTTCATACATTTTTTTCCTTCCGTTTAACCTGTACTCTGACATACACACAATGGGTCATTACATAATACATAGTTCCACAATCGTGCGAGTCCACAAATGGCCACTGCTGTAGAGAACACAATCCCAACTCCTTTGCAAGTCATTTCACTATCATAGCCTGATCTCTCCCCCATAGCGAGGTGATTAAGAAAACAGGCTGGCACCTGGCTCTCTGGGTTGACAAGCCAAATATGCTTGTGTTAAATTGTGGCTCTAGACAAATGCTGTCAACTGTGATCCTGGATAAATAACATAACCAGTAAGAGGTGACTCAGTATCACTATATGTAATGTGACAAACAGAACCATACTCATGTCTTGGGGTAACTCAAAATTGAGGGAGATCACTTATACAATATAAAGCACTTGGTGAAACTGATAAATATTATTACTGGTATCCCCATAATTGCCTACATAACAGATCTTATCCATACTGTGATTGTAACAAACTCCCCTATACTGCCATGTCACATCTCCATGGGCCTGAAACACCAACCATGTTTTCCAGTTCCATATGTATAGACTGCTTCATGTTTTAGCTTCTATGAGGCCACCTCCGTGAAGCATTCCCAATTCCAACAGGTAGCTTCAGTGCTCCTACTCAACTTCCATAAGCAAAAAAAAAAAAAAAAGCCAGGCATTGTGCCCCATGTCTTTAATCACGAGAGGCAAGCCAATCTCTGTGAGTTCAAAGCCCCCCTGGTCTACACAGTGAGTTCTAGGATAGCCAGGGCTATACAAAAACAAACCCTCTCTCAAAAGAAAAAAGAAAGACTATGACATTTGAAAAGCATCAGCAGCACAGCCAGTCACGCTACCTGCACAATGTCCCCTGGCAAGACTGTGCCCTCCTGACACACCAAAAGTGGTTGTCTTCCCTAGCACGGTGGCTCACAAAGAAATTCCATGCATAATTTCCAAGTGATTCTGGGTAATTTAACCTTTGTAGGTGGGGCATTTTGTCAGAGTCCACTAGAAATGTTATAGGACTATCCAGTATAGAAACAATACTCAACAATTACCACATTTACTGGGGCTACTTACATTCCAGATTAGATTACTAAAATCCCTAGGAGGAAACGCCTGATTCAGACCCCAGTCAGTCAGCTAGCTCCTGAAGGGAACATGGAGAAAGATGTGAGAATTGAAGTTAGCAAGAAGGACCTTGAGGTCTCTTAGAAGGAAAACTACAGCAAATGCTTAGGAAGGAAGAAACAGGAGCAGTCAGAGATAAGGGAAAAACAGCATTAGCATCCGCTCAAACACAACACCTTTCTCCCGTCCATTGCTAGCACTGAAATAGTTCCTGGTACTTAAAAACAAGCAAACCCATCCTCACTGTCCAAACCTACAAAAAACTGGGTGATGATACCCCTCAGGGGGCTAATGGAGGGAATTAAAGGGTGCCCCCAGATCTTAGATCTTTCTACACTGTAGAGGTCAGGCAGTATAAGCTAACTTGTATTATCATTTGACAATTTATCAGTCACTTTAATTTTCTCTGCATCAAAGTTTAAAGCAAACATTAATACACTCTGTAACATCACTCACAATAGACAAGTAGCATGACACAACCCTGTCTTAGGAGGCAAGATAACTTAAGAATTTTGTTACCTATTAAAACTGTCAGGCCTGTGAGCTACTGGCTGTCCAGCTCTGCATCTTCCTAGAGGCTGTTATACAAACTCCCCCAAACAACCAAATGGACAATAAATAGAGAAAACATACAAAAACTGAAAACTTTAGTAATGATGCAAGGTAAACACACACCCTTATGGATTAATACGTTTTAATGTCACCAAAAATAACTTTTAGAAAAAAGTCATTATTTTTAACATATATTGAGATGCCCTGTTAATCTGGTTACTTCAGAACTGCATTAGGAAAAAGCTTGCTTTGGCAAGCTGTTAGATCCAGTCAGTGATATCATTTACCAAGTTATATTTTTATGAGTATAAAAGATTCAAGTCTTATACAGTTTATGGGCCAATAGCTCACTAAACTTATTAAAATTAATTTGCTTGATGTCAGCCTTCATTTTTGCATAGGCGTCTCATGGCAAACATTTAACAAAGTATGCAGAAATAAATGGTTTGTTTTCAACCTGCAGAAGGCAGCTTTTTAAAAAAAAAAAAAAAGAGAGAGAGAGAGAGAGATTTACTTTTACTGCTTTTAATTATGAGGATGTATTATGGATGCATGGATATGAGTGCAGATGCTCACAGGGACAGCTCTGAACTGGAGCTGCAGGAGGTTGTCAGCTGCCTGACATGGGTGCTGGGAGCCGAACTCTGGTCCTCTGCCAGAGCAGCAAGCACTCTTAATCACGGAGCATCTCTCCAGCCCTGGCAAGTGTTTTCTAAACATTTGTTGTTAAGCTTGATCTGTACCAGAGCACTTGTCTGAATCACAAGCTACATACTTATTCTAAAGAAGTTTACCCCAGTTAACTTTTTCCATTTCACCTTTTAAAACTAGTGCTAACGGTTTAAAGCAAAAATACACAACCATGTAACTTAGTAGGAAAAGAGCTAGACTGGAAAATGAAGAAATGTTCAGGTCTTCTCACTGCTGCCTTCACAGATACTATGAGAAAATCATTTGTCTCTCACACATTCCTGCCCTTCTAAGACAGTGCTTCTCAACCTTCCTAGTGCCTTGGCCCTTTAATACAGTTCCTCATGTACTGACTCCAACCATAAAATTATTTTCATTGCTACTTCAAAGCTGCAAATTTGCTACTGTTAGGAATTGCAATGTAAATATATGTATTTTCCAATGGTCTTAGGTATCCCTGTGAAATGGTCATTTGATCTCACACACACACACACACACACACACACACACACACACACACACAAATGGGGTCAAAACCTACAGGTTGAGAACCACTGTTCTGAGAGCGTCAGGGTTCTAGTCTAGAATTATTTGTATATGATAGTTATAGTTTTTCTAATAATGCATAATTCCAATATACCCATGAGCCCTGATTTAATCAGTCTAATTAAGAAAAAGGCTCAAATGCTGAGCAGATATTCTAAAATATTAAAATATAATCTTGACCTTAATCCCAGTGGTAACTCACATGATGACATCATATTACAGAAAACCTAACAGGAGGCAGGTGCAGGCCCCCCCCAAAAAAGAAAAAGATTTGATAGCCAATGTATTGTCTTTGACTATATTATCCTTGATGCTGCATTATCTACTTATTTACTTTTTTCTCTATGAGAGTTTCATAGAGCATAAAATAAAACTCTCAGAGCCTTAAAAAGATCAAATAATCAGAATTTGTTAAACAAATCCAAGTTCACTGCTCATAATATTTTATGGGATTAAAATAAGTAAGATTTTTAAGATGAATCAAAGGATGTCTGCCTCCTTAAAAACAAAACAAGTGTGTTCTGAACCAATTTATTCAGAACCCTCAATATTCTAATACTACAGAAGAATAAAAAACAACACATTTTGAATCTGATTGAAGCATATATTCCTAATAATCGAGGTGATCATCATACTTCAACTGGTTATGAACAGAAAGCTACTGACCATGACAGCACAAACCTGGTGGTACCAACTCTTAGCACCAATTCATCATAAAGAAAGGTAACATGCATACAATCAAAAGCATCACTGGCATCAGCAAACTTAAAAGCAAATTTTCAGATCTGGCCTCCTTGATAACAGGCTAAAAAGTCAAGAGGAGAGGAACAGTAAGATACGACCTCAGCCTTATCTCCCCAGCAAGATATGGAGTCCACCAATAAAACATGGAGAGTATACTGTCCATCTGTGTCCTGGCGATAATAAACTCTATCGGGATTTAGAATAGAGAACAAAAAAAAAAAAAAAAAAAACTAAAGTTAAGATATAAACTAAGCTTTTTTGGTTTTTTTGTGCAACTCTCCCTGTCCTGGAACCCATTCTGTAGAACAGGTTGGCCTCTAATTCAGAGATTGACCTGCCTCTGCCTCCTGAGTGCTGGGATTAATGGCACATGCTACCACCACCACCCAGCCTTAAATTAAGCTTTCTGGAACCCATATTCATGTAAAGTGATCTCAATCCCTAATTTCTCATTTGCCACAAATATAACCTTACAAGTCACTCCTGTTTCATTAGATTTATAAAGTGAGGATGTTAGACTTTAAAGAAGTTGTATGTCAGTCTCTGCCCTGAAATGAACATAAGAGGAATTAATGAGGTAGTTACAACTCAAATTCAGCCACAAAATCTGTTTAATAGTAGGTATAGATGGGACATTTGAGGACAGTGCTGGACTTGGCTTGGTTATAGTAGATTTTTGTGCATGGATCCAGCAAAGGAAAGACAGACTCAGACCAGGAGAAACTCAGAGAATTAGGGTTTAGGTCTAGCATTCTCATATAGACCTATAATCCCATGCAGGCAGATCACTGGAAGTTCAAGACTAGCTTGGATTGACTGCATTATGTAGTGTGAGGCCAGCCTGGGCTACGTACTGCAATCCAAGGTGGACTTGCCATGCAATGTATCCTTAGGTAAATTGCAACAGTGTTACTGCCAATATGTGTCGAAAGAGGGCTGCAAATTCTAATGGTATCATTTTGTAACTCAGCACAGATGCTGACCACCAGGAACTGCCAACACTCAGGCTGTCATAATCAGAGATGAAGCAGTTTGATTTAGCAAAGGAATTTCACGGCCCACAACGGAAGGCAGTTCCCCTAGAAAGAGCATCTTTGGAAATAGCAGCCACCTTCACTAATCACACAGGAAGGTACACAACAAACAGTTTATATTCATTGTAGGTGCTCTGGAGTTGAACAAGAGCAGGCGCCTTACACAAGAAGAAAAACCACACTACACGGTGAAGGAAAAAAAAAAATACTCCCATTTATTCCATTGAAAGATGTTCTGAAACCGGATTGCATGGGTACACATTTGTAGTCTCAGCTAGGTGAGAAATTTAAGCAGGAGGGTCTCTTAAGAACAGGAGTCAGAGAACTGTCTGGAGGATAAAGGAAGACTGGATTTCAAACAGTGTCTTGGGGAAGAGGGTAAAATAAGTTTTAATGGGGTGGTGGTGAACAGTTATGTTTATAACTATGCAATCATATTTACCAGTTCCTTAAAGTTTTAACAGTTTTAGACTCGTTTTAAAACAATGACTCTTGCTTGGCTGAGCCGGCTAGTACACGTCTATAATTCCAAGATCAGGTAGATAAGAAATAGGAAAAGGGGGAGTCATTTGGTGTCAACTACACAGTGAGACCCTGATTCAAACAATCAAACAAACAAACAAATAAAAAGATGATCCAAGCGGGGGCGGGAGAAGTTATTATTAGCTATGACTATTGGCTCTAATTTTCTGTACCTACTACTGCTAAATAAAGGTGGCTCAAGTTGGGCTTGTGATCGATCAGATTCGATGCAGACTGCCATCTGCTTCATACATGGGATATCTCTACTCAACCTCAGTGTCTCCCCAGGTAGGATCATTATAAGAACACCTATTTTTAGGCCAGGTTATTTGTTCCATATTCACCTACTCTATGTGCCTCAAAATCACATCCACTTAAAGATTCCTACTCCTGGGGCTGGAGAGATGGCTCAGCGGTTAAGAGCACCGTCTGCTCTTCCAGAGGACCCGGGTTCGATTCCCAGCACCCACATGGCAGCTAACAACTGTCTGTAGTTCCAGCTCAAGGCAAATAAATAAATAAATAAATAAAGTTTCTTTAAAAAAAAAAAAAAAGATTGCTACTCCTATGGCTTTGAAACACAAAGAATTTTCTAGAAGATCACTAGTTAATTTCATAAGTGAGAGGAGAGATATGTAAAGGCAACTGTAATTTATTATACAATAAAAACACAAAAAGGGAGTCATAATACCTGGGCAGGGGGAGTCTTACCAGATATGTACTCTTGGCTAAGTGTCTTTCCTTTCTAGGCCTCAATTTCAGGCTTGAAAAATCAAGAGTTAAATCCCTAAGAAACATCTTTCAAATAGGTTATGTGAGGAATCATAGAAAAGCAGCTGAGGACGCATACACAATGGCTTTAGAGCAACTGAACAAAAATTCAAAATCTGCTTCCACATATTTAAATCATCAGGTTCATCTCTTTTCAAATCTTAAGATCCTAAGTTCATTTACCAGTCACCATTCCCATGACAACACTTCTGTCCTTCAAAAATAACACTTCCTTTTTAATTGTGCTTTTGGTTACAAATGCAGCACACCACTTTTACCCACCCCAGAATAGCACAGAAGAATATTGTCATGGAGTGTCCCTACAAGGAACACACTCACAGCCTGGTGCATTTGCATGGTAGAAAATACACGAGGCACAAATTTTTCAACACCACTTGAATACCACACCCAAACTGTATTAAAAACTAACTGCAAAATCAGAAGATGCCTCACTGGAAAACAAAAATAACTCCAAGAAGTCTTCCAATAGTTCAAATGGAAAAGAATACCATCAGACTTGAGGGTAGCCTTTATGTCTTCCAGAGAACATAGCTGGAGGCTATGAAACACGCAAATCAGAATTGAGCTATAGAAAAACTCGGCTCTCACCCCCCCCTCCAAAAAAGAAATCAGCAAAGCAATGCCAGTATGCCAAATACGAAAAAGTACAATTTTTCTCACAAGAAGGATGATCAGGTCCGTAACTATGCCTAATAATAGCAATACTATCTTGTATTTGCAGAGCCTGGGTTCTTTTCATAGTGCTTTCCCACAATCTTATGCTATCCTAGGTCTAGGGGTATCCTCTGCAAAACTCCAGTCCTTTCCTCTTAAGAGATAGGAAATCAGAACCAGACAGGTCATGATGCATGGGCTGAAGGCACCACTTTCTCTACAGGGCCGGCTGCAGTGAGTCTCTCATCACCACATTGCAGAAGTTCACCCTATGAAATTAAACATACACTTGTTCTCTCAGAGTTGGCCAGAGACCAACACACATGGGCCTCCAAGTCCAAAGGAAGAGAACAGGCTGACTTGTTAGATGAAAAACTCCATGCCAAGCTCCCATGCCCTCCACCACTACGCCAGGCAATGAAACCCAGCAAGAACTGGTTAAGAGAATCACCAAATCTCTGCCACTGTGAAGAACTTGCCATGCTGCCTCTCTTGCTGCCCTTCCTTTGAGCACCAGTGTAGTGTGAAAGCCGAAGGGACCATCAGGACCTTTAGGGACACGAGGGGATCGTGCTTGCTTTCTGAAGCAATGCAGCATCCACCTCGAGGAAACCAGTTCCCGAAATACACACACACACATGCAAGGGACTTAGAGAGGGATAAAGTTTGATTTCCCTTCCTGAGCTTTCCTAGGGGGCCGAGAGAGGAAGAGGCAGCAGTCTCCTGGGGTCCTGGGGTGCTCTCCGGGGACAGTTCCTAGCAGCATGTCACTGCCACTCTCTTGACGCACGGGCAGCCGCGGCAACTCAGGACGCCCCAACCCTCCCGGTGGAGGAGAGAAGGAGACAACTCGCACCGGGCTCAGTTCGGGAGCACCGGAGCAAAGCTGTCAGGAACGACGAAGGGAGGGACCGAGCCCAGAGGCGGGTCGGGGAGAGGTTCAAGTCCTATGCCTTCCCCGCCCTGGCGTCCCCAGTCCTGCGGGAACATCCCTGCTATCGCCCCTCCTCCTCCTCCTCTTCTGCCTCCCGCCCGCCCGCTCGCCCTGCCTTCCCAGCCGCCGCTGCAGGCGCTGAAGGACACGGCGGCTCGGTGGCCCGCCACCCCGGGGCGACCGCGAGTTCAGGGAAGTCGCCCAGCGCCCTGGCCTGTCCGCGGCTCCCCACGCCGCCCCGCCCTCCCCGGAGCCGCGCTCGCTCACCGTCCTGTGCTGCTGGTGCTGCCGGTGGCGGCTGACGGCCAGTCCGGGAAAGCAGCCCGCAGTCAGCGCGCCGCAACCGCCGGCGCCCCCGCCGCTGCCCCGGGAGCAGAGCAGCAGCAGGAGCGATCTACCTGCGGCGGCCGCCATCTCCCAACTGGAAACGGCGCTGGCCCAGGCAGCGCAGCGGACGGCCGGGGCGTGGCCAAAAACCGCCACTCAGCCACACCCAACCAATCGCAGTCAGGAGTTAAGTCTCTGAGGCGGGGCTTTCTTTAAAACCCAATCAAAAAGCGGGAGAACCCCGGCTTCGGGCTGTCTGTCAATTCCAGAGTTACCTTAGGAGCAAATTCTAGGGAACCGGTCTTTGGCACTCTCAGAATGGAGCAGTGAGGGATGGCAAGTTCGATTTGGCTAATCTTTACCAAGCATAGTGACATTGGGAACTAAGGAAATAGATATCTGTGCAAAGCTTGTTCGGAGTCGAGTTTTGAGCGTTCTAAGTTGTCTACATAAGCACCCAATTGGTCATATTAAGTAGATTACTACAACTCTCGACCACATGCCTAAAGTTAGCAGCCATAACGGATAGTTAGCAACCATAACGGATAGCAGGAGAGCATTTAGATATAACGAAACTAACTCTGAATCATAAAGTAACCCACAGACAGCGTTGTGTAACATAATATAAGGTATAATGATTGTCGCATCGAAGTCCCAGGACGAACACCTGCCATTGGCTGAATGAACACAACTCTACGCATTTGAAACGTTTCTTTTTCCACAGCACCTTTACAACATTGATATTTCTCTCTAAAAGCGACCCTGTTTATTACCTTATTTGACTATAGGTTCCTTTATTAAATATCTACAAAAACAGAAAGTCAACAAGTAATAAAACCATGTAAAGATAAAACAAGTTTTATGATTTTACTAAAACAGCAATTAGAACACACTTCAGAATAACGTTTTGGGGGGTGGGTAGGTATCTCATTGTGTTGTCCAGGCTGGCCTGCAATGCACTATGTAGCCCAGGATGACCTAAAACTCACTATGACCCTCACCACTGTAGACTTTACCATCACACCCAGAAGAATAACTCTTATTAGACTGTTTCTTGTTCTGAGTTTTGGTTGAAATGAAGTCTCACTATGTAAGTCAGGCTTGGGTTTCAATTCCCAATCCTCCTGCCTCAGCCTCCTGAGTGCTACAATTACAGGCATGAACCATCATGCCTGCATTAGAATGATTCTCATTTACTTTGACTTGAAAACATGTTTTGCCACAAAGACACTGGTTCTCAACCTGCAGGTCAAGACCCCTAAAATGACCCTTTCCAGGGGTTGCCTAAGACTATCATAAAACAGAGATGCTTACATAATGATTCACAACAGTAGCAAAGTTACAGTTATAAAGTAGAAACATAAATGATTTGGGGGAGTTCACCACGACATGAGGGACTGTACTAAAGGGTCACAGCATTAGGAAGATGGAGAATTGCTGCACAAGGAACAAGCTTACAGTGAGTGAGGGGTCCTAGATTTTCTTAGAAGTCTTTCTAGCTGTTTGTTATTATGAACTGCTCAATTCTTTCAGCTCCTTCTAAAATCTTGTGAGTGAGGGCAATTAATTTTTTTAAACTACAAATAATCAGTGTAGTTTATCTAGCCTTACATGAAGTTTTTTTAAGTTGTATTACTTGTTCTAATAATATTCTTTCAACTTGGACTAAAATTGCTTTCTTGGCCAAACAATGAAGGAAAAATTCTTGGTTAATTCTTATGCCCTTGCCCAGAACAGTTGGCTGATGGGCTTCTCCAGGTGAGATCATCATGCCACTCACCCAGAAGAGCTCTGGTTCTCGACAAGTTGTGTCTGGGAGCTGGGGAATTTGCTCCAGCTCAGCAGCTGCATGGAACAGCCCCCATTTGGAATTCATGACATCGCGGGGAGGTTTTCACTCACAATTGCCTTCTGCCCATCTATATTTATCTCAACAGCATTTCATGTATTTATTCACACTGCACATTTCCCTTTCCCACTCCTTTGGGTCTTTTTACTCCATTTACCATGGAGTTGAGTTTTTTGTTGTTGTTGTTGTTGTTTCTTTTTGGTTTTCCTTCATCAAACCTGAGTATATGTGAGTCAAGAGTGTTGCATCTCCATCTTCTCTACATTACACTTTGGGAAATTTTACTGGAATTGTCTTTCCTCTGTTTTTGTTTTGTTTTGTTTTTAAGTATGGAAGTTAAATGAATGTCTATCCTACAGTACTGAGATTTAGTTCTGTGCATTAAAAATAAACCAGACTAAGCCAGGCATGGTAGCTCACACCTGTAATCACTTAACTGGGAAGCTGAGACAGGAAGATTACTGTGAATAGGAAGCCAACCTGGACTACATAGCTAGATGTTTGGGGGAAAGACAAACAAATAAAACAAAATGGAAAAAAAAAGTCACACTCCTTTTGTGTGTGTGTGTGTGTGTGTGTGTGTGTAATAGCCTTAGCTGTCCTGGAGCTCTTACTCTGTAGACCAGGCTGGCCTCGAACTCATAGAGATTGCTTGGTGTTAAAGGCATGCACCACCACACCCAGACACAGTCTTTTTAATGTACAATTCTAAAGCTAGAGACATTGCTAAGAGTTCAAAATCCAAAATGCATCATCTCATATCCTTGAAAATTAAATCATTGATGCCCCTAAGTCAGGCTACATAATTAGAGGATCTACCGACTAAACCAGGTTTGTATAATATAGTAGCACTTGCTCTAAACAACTGTTAATTATCTTATCCCAAGAAAAAGAGCAAAATAAAACCTTCCCACAGCGGCAAGGAGTACATGAGCTGGCTGGTCAAGCTATCTAAGGAAAAAGTACAATAGTTCATCACATAGAAAACTTCAGACCTAAGAAATCATTCCCAGATTGGGGAAGTTACTGATCTTTCTAGAGGTAATACATTGATAATGAAGGACATACATGGGGGTTGGAGAGATGGCTCACTGGTTATGAACACTGGCTGCTCTTCCTGAAGACCCAGGTTCACTTCCCAGCACCCAGGTGGCAGCTCACAGCTGTCTGTAACTTCTATTCCAGAGGATCTGACACCTTCACACAGATATACATGCGGGCAAAACACCTATGTACATAAAATAAAAATAATTTTTTTTCAAAAAAAGGACACACACACTTTGTATGACATCAAAACTAACCTCAATATTTTCCAAAAAAAGAATCATTCCAGTAAATCAGACACTAATCTCTTAACAAAATATTAATCAACCACTTAGAAAAGTAACTGTTCATGAGTTAAGCACCTATTTCCAAGCACTTGAGATGCTGAAGCAGAAAGATCACAAGTTCAGAACCAGACTGGGCTACCGAGTGAAAAACTATCTCAAAAAAAAAAAAAAAAAAAAGATATTGGCATATTCCCATAATCCAACATTGGGAAAGCTCAGTCAGGAAGACTGACAAATTCAAAGCCAACCTGGACTACACAGACAAGACCCTATTTCACCTACAAAAAATAAACAACAAATAAAAAGAATCGCCCTACCTATACTTTCACACTGTATCTTAGTTTTTTTAAAAAAAAAAATGATGTGCTTATTCTTCATTAAAAGTGAGCTGGGTACAGTCATGCATACCTATAATCTCAGTGCTTATGAAGTAGAGGCAGTAAGATCTGAAGTTCAGGGTCATCCTCAGCTACCTAGAGTTGAAGGCCAGCCTGGGCTACAGGTGACCTTATCTCAAAAACAAAAATAAAAAAGTAAGAATATAGCACTTCTCAGGCTTTTGGCTCGGCTGAAATCATATATATATATATATATATATATATATATCCATATATATTATAGGTAATATAATATATATGGTCCTCTTAAAAATTATATATAGTATAGGAGCCAGTGAAATGGCTCAGCAGCCAAAGATGGTTTTGGTACAAGCCTGACAACTTGAGTTGGGTTTGGAGCCCACAAAAGATAGAAAGAGCAAACTCTCAAAAGTTGCCCTATGACCTCTATGACATACACACACAAATAATAATAACAATAAGTATGCAAAGCAATTTTTAAACTCTATACATATACTGTATATATAATATGTATGACTGAGCATGGTGGCACAAGCCTTTCATCCCATAACTTGGGAGGCAGGTGGATCTCTGTGAGTTCAAGTCCAGCCTGGTCTACAGAGTGAGTTCCAGGACAGGCTCTAAAGCTATGTCTTAAAATAGCTTTTTTTTTTTTAATTCTGTCTTAAAAAAAAAAAAACACCCCCCCAAAAGTATATATGCATATAATATACAATATATATGTATCTGTATATTATATTATTTACATTATATCATATAATATGTCATATATTGAATAAGTAATTACCTATATATTAAATTATATGTTATATAATTTAGGTGGTTATGCTAAAGGAATGAAAATGAAAACATGCTGCCTCAGGGAAGTTTTGAGGGACACCTGCTCTCTTGAGTAGTTTAAATTGTCCTCACCTGCATATTAATTTTACAATTTAAAAACATGGTCATTAAAACATACACAGTTGAACAATTGTTTCTACGCCAACCCTTAAAAGCAGGTTGCTTTTTTAAAGCTAATAGTCAGCGAATTTCCTGGTGCACAAAACTTTAACCAGTTTTTCTACTAAAATGTTCACCGAAGTCAGCTCGCAGCTATGACTCAACTCAATGGAATATTTACCTACGGGTTCTAGAACGGGTAGGGTGGACAGGCAAAACACACACACTGACTAGAGCAGGCAAACATGAAAGAAATCTCCTTGGAGGCATGGGGGCTGTTTCCTGGCTCACTGATAATGTGAATTATTATTTGAGTGGTATCGGCAGTTCTGAATGAACAGGGAAGAGGGCAAAGGAAAGGGTGTAGCCTTCAGATATTTAGAGGGAGCCGTGGCCCAGCCCTATTTGCTCTGTGTTTTTTCTTCACTCTCTGAGAATGTCAGCATTCCTGTTTCTCTTGCCTACCCCATTAGAAGTCAATTCATTCCCATCAGCACAACCAAGCTCCTGTGAGTTCCTCCTCCCTCTACCCTTTGCTGGTTTTTCTCTGGCAGTTCATCTGTCTAGTAAATATTTCTACTCAATGTAGTGGAGAAAAGCTCAATGGCTCTTAAAGCATCTCCTCTATACACCTATATATGAGTGTTGTATATTGTAATATGCTATATCTTTGCCTTTATGTATCTGTTTTCACTTCTATGTACTCACAAACACACCCATATTCTCCTTGTTATTCTCTATTTCTTCCAATATTCCCATTTACCCCACCTCTAACATAGACCCACTCCAGGTCAGAAATATATTTGCATGTCCCTCTCAAAATGTGTGTTTAGGGGAGGCCCATGCCCTGATTTCCAATGGATGACTGACTCTGTATTTTATAACTCAGTGCCCTGGGGTCTAATGTTACTTTCTGTGGGGGAACACCCACTCTGCAATCATTTCTTTCATGAGCAGAACCTCAAGAAAACACTGAGTTAAGAAGGGCAGGACTTGGTCCCGTAGGATTGACTTTGTTCTCAGAATCCAAGAGGCCGGCAGCAAATCTTAAAGCTATCCTTTTGTGTTGAGTTGGCTCGGGGCCTCTTGCAACCTTGGATATTCACTAGACTTTTGGATCTAGGAAGTCCTTTGTCTCTAGCTGGAGAAATTAAGGTTCTCAATGTTGTACTCAAATATAGCACACCTCTTAAGAACATAGGAATTCGGCTCACATGTTTATGAAACCCAACACCAGCAGAGTAATAAAAAAGACAGACTGACCTGTAACAGAATTCCAAAGGTGAAGTGGATCTCTGGCTTAGCAGTTCCTTCTCCAGAGATTTCTTCCCTGCACCCTGAACTCAAAACAGCTGTCTCCACATTTTTCTTCTGCTGTCTCTGCAGCCATCTTTGCTATTTGGGGGTTGCATATAAAAGTACAGACTTCTCTGAAAGAAAATGTCTAGGTAAAACTTACATTTCCCTTTTGTAAGTTTCCACAATTTACTGTTGACTTTCCATCTCGGTTGCTTTGGTACTGCATCTGAACAGGTCTGATAATGTGAGAACATTCTACAATCATCATTAGGTGTTTTGTTGGGTTGACACAGGGTCTAATGTAGCCCAGGATGGGCACACGCTTGCTAGCATTACTGATAGGAGCCACTAGATCCAATTTTTGTTAGACCTGCTTGATTAGGATAGTGAGGCTGACTGGGTCACAACCTCCTCACAATTCTAATTGTATTCCATAACAGAACTACTTACATCACTGTTTCTGTCCTACAGTGAGTGCTCTTCCAGGTTGCCAGTCTGGCAAGTTAACTGAAGCTGATTCTAGACAACGTCAGTTCTTCCTTCAACTGCCTGTTCTTCACATTTTAATTTATAGACACCTCTGATGGTAATATCTAAAAGAATTTCACAAAGCAGAGCAGTCTAGAAGAACCTTCTTGGGTTGGTTCCAAGCTACATGAATCTGCCTACCTCAAGGTGAGATGTACCTTTAATATGATGCTGAGTTTGGCTCCTCTGAATCTAAACTAAGTTACTGTCAAACTATGACATTTCTCCTCGCCTTTGATAGAATATATATCATCATTATCCCAGCTAATGTCCAAGGGGAAACGTGGAGGTTACGGGCCATGGCCGCAGCTGGTGGGAAGCAGGAGGTGGAGGAAGTTGGGGGCGGGAGCAAGGATGTTGCCAATGAACAACAGGTGCACAGGCTGCTCTTTAAATTTAGCCCCTGTACTTGGCATCCTATATCCCAGCCGTCACTTACGGCAAGCACTGCTGATTCGGAAAGGATGATAGAAGGAATCATATTTATTAAAAGACAAAAGAGGGAATTAATTAAAAGAAACCTAGCCTAAGGAACAAAATGCTGATCTTTAGAAACTATACACAATTAAAAGGGATTAAAGGGGAAGGAAATTATTCAAAGAGATAGTAATCATTCCCTACTAAGTACTTTGACAGTCATTCTTAGTTGCCAAAATGTGGGATCAAAATCACCTATAGGGGCTGGAGAGATGGATCAGCAGTTAAGAGCTCCATCTGCTCTTCCAGAGGACCCGGGTTCAATTCCCAGCACCCACATGGCAGCTAACAACTGTCTGTAGTTCCAGTTCCAGGCAAACACCAAGGCAAATAAATAAATAATAAATAAATAAAGGTTTAAAAAAAATCACCTATAAATTGAATGGAGGCTCAGAAAATAATTACTAGTAACTCAGGATTTGGATATGAGAGACGGGAAATGAGTTGGGTGAGTGCAATGCGTTCCTCATCCTATCAGCCAGCCAATCGGTGGACCGCTCGAGTGATAGGAGAGATAAGCATGTACACAAACATTTCAAAAGTTTTGGTCCTCATACCATGTATTTATTTTCCTGAGATAATCATTTAACTCTCTGAAGCTTTACCTTGAAATTGAATCAGTTTTCCCACCTAACATTTATCCATCATTGAAAAGAATGAAGACAATCTCACTCTTCCTCCTCGGCAGCTTGAGAACCAGAGCCACTGCCATCAGGAACGAGCAGGAAGTTCATGACCCACCATCTGCTTCAGAGGAAACAAATGGTCACTGAAATCCTTCACCCTGGAAAGGCAACAGCAGCAAGGATAGAAATTCGGGAAAAGCTAGATGTCATCTTTGTATTCAGACTCAGAAGCCTCTTTGGCAAGATAGTCATGTAAGACATGGCCTTTACTGCATGAAACCAAGGACACGGCTGCTCCAAGGTATGGTTGAGGAGAAGGGCTTTTCTTTTATGTAAAGGAGAGTTCAACCAGTTGCAGCTGGAAAGGACTGAACCAGGTCCCAAGGGAGGGGGGAAAAGGGAGGGGGAGAGGAGGAGAGAGAGAGGAAGGGAGAGGGAGAGAGAGGGAGAGAGTGAGAGAGGGTAAGAAGTGAGGAAGAAGAGGATATAGAGCAAGAGAGCGGACCAGAAGCCAGGAGTGGAGGACAGACAGACAGATAGACAGACAGACGGACAGAGGCAGAGAAAAAGAGAGGGAGATCAAAAGGCCAAGAGAGCTCACAGCAGAAAAGATTAGATTATAGAACAATCAGAAGCTGGGGGGGGCAGGAGAGGTTTGGGGGGCCGGTGAGGAGTTTGAGAGGTGCCACAGGTACTGAGTGAGACTTGTTCCAGGGGTTTCTTTGGGACCTGGCATTTAGGAGAAGAAAAAGACTTTCAGAAAACAGAGACAGGAAAGCACAAACAGAGCAAAGAAGGTCTGGGGAACTGCAAAGGCCAGTTAGTGCTGGCGGGAAGTGAGTGGAGCCTGGTAACAACAAAAGGGTAGAGATTCTGCAGGGACTTGATCTACTGCTATGGTGCCAGTTTATAAGGAGAGGGCTAAAAAGCTAAAAGCTTGCATGTTTTGGGGGTGGAAGAGGACAAAAGAATAAAAAAATCTCTAGAATGGTCTTTGAGCATTAACACAGCATAAATTTAAAGCATACTATTAATGTAATAAGCGCCCCATCCAACATTAGTCAAAACATTGCAAAAATTAGGTTTTTTTTTTCTTTGCTTGTTGCTTTTCTGTTGTTTTATTTGGCTATTAGTTTTGTGTTAACAGAGTACAGTTCTGTTTAAATCACTTTATCTATTTCACCATTCAGAAGATGAACTAAAATGGAGACTCAGAAAATCATTAGGTAAGCATTAGGACCTCAGCTTGATACCCAGAACCCATGTTTTTAAAAATACAAGCATGGAAGTACGCACTTAGAACCACAGCCCTCTGGGAGTGGAGGAGACAAAGAAGGGCCCTAGGGCTTGCTTACCCCAGCTGAATCATCAGATTCCAGGTTAACTGAAAAACTCTTGTTTCAAAAACTAAGGTGAATGGTGCCCTGAAGAACAATACCTACAGTTGCCTCTGATTTAGACACACACACACACATTCCCATCCTCTCACAAAAGGGAAAACAGGAATTCTAATAAACTTTTTGTTTGTTGCAGTATTACAGTAAGAACATCATGGCGATTCTGTTCCTGGGGCCATTTACTGAAAAGAAGTACGTTTTGAACTACTGAGGCTGCTTAAGTACCATTAAGAACATTGGAGTGATGAATTCCAAAGAGCTGATGGCCAAAACACAAAGAATTTTTGCAAACAAGTAAGAAAAGTCGGCAAAAGACTTGCAGACTTGACTTTACTACAGAGGACTTTCTAAAGTACCCAGAAAACAATAGGAAGGGCAGGGCGCTTGAATTCATTACCAACCAATTAGATACAAAGTACCACCATGGTACAGGAGAGCTTCATGCCAGCAAAATGGTTCAAATGAGAGAGCCAGCCACTGATACCAGAAAACAGATTATGTGAATCAATTGAACAGAGATGACATGATATAAAGAGTTAACGAGGTCCCTTTTCTAAGTTTTAATAATTCCAATACATTTCCCTTGTTTGTTCAGCCTTAGGGGTCATGACTGTTTCCGGTAGTTGTTATACTGATATCCTTTAGTTTTCTTTCTATCTCTTCAATGACAAGATGTTTATAGCTCGGCAGGGGTGTGGCTCAGCTTGTCCAGTACTCACCTAGCATGTCTGAGGCCTTGGGTTCGATTCCCAGTGTTGCATAAACTGACTGGGAGTACTTGAGGCTCGTACTACTGGGCAGTAAGGATTCTGAGATTAAAATTATACAACTTTTAAAATGTTTTTATTCATCTTTTAAACTTTATATATATATTGATCATATTTTCCCCCTGCTCCAAGCCCTCCCAGATCCTCTACTGCCTTCCTACCCACCCACCTTCACATTCATTCTTTCTCTTACCTGCCTACCTGTACTTCTACCACTCAAGAGAAATAGAGAACCATATATTCAAAGTCATTCTCAGCTACAAAGAAAGTCAGAGGCTAATCTGAGTTTATAGACCATGTCTCAAAAAATACAAATTAATATTATTTATTAAATTATGTTTATTCAAAACCTAATATGAATCAGGCTTTGTGACACATGTAATTTTAGCATCTGGAGACTGAGACAGGAGGATCATGATTCAAGGCTAACCTGAGCTACACAGTGTAGTGAGATTTAGGCATTATTTAGGAAAGCGTTAGTAGCTTCTGAGAATCAGGACCTTGACAGGGTGTGGCCAGAATCGATGGAGACCTGGGAACACTGACTTTTCTTTTTGTTTATTTTGCCTCTTTGGAGAGCAGGCGAGCAGCCCTGCTGCCTAAGACAGTTTTAGCTCTAAAAATTGTCTTAAGGTTCCATTTGTACCCCTCTCATGTCTTAATAAAGTTAAAGACTAGATAGTTAAAGTTACTACTATCTCATATCTTAACAAAGAGCATTCAGGTGTTAGATTCTTATTATTCAAGATAAACAGCCTTAAAGTAATCCCTATACGTTATCACTTACCAATATTCTAGAAATTTAAGATATACCTTGTATTTGTTGTTTGTTAGTTGTAGTGTGACCTTGTGTATATTAGCGCCTTTCCCTCCCCCCAGACATTACCTTATGATTCCTATAGTATATATAGTCTTATACTTAGTTTAGAACGTTCTTAGACAAAAGGGGGAGATGTAGTGGGATTCAGGCGTTATTTAGAGAAGCTTTAGTAGCTCCTGAGAATCAGGACCTTGATGGGGCGTGGCCAGAATAGATTGAGACCTGGGAACACAGACTTCTCTTCCTGTTTGTTCTTGGAGAGTGGACCAGCAGCCCGGTGAAATACAGTCCCATCGCCAAGAATTGTCCTATGGTTCCATTTGTATAAGTGAGTGTTTATATAACCCCTTAATAAATATTAATCCTTTATATGATATATTGCAAGTTAATATTTTCATAATAACACAGTAAGATCTTGTCTCAAAAAACAGAATAAAAACAAAAGCAAAACAAGCCAGGAGAGATTTCTGTCTGAATTTAAGGACAGTTCTGATCTCATCTTTGGACTGAGCTTCTCAACAGTAAGAAAAATGGCATTGGTGGTCTGTGCCATGCAGAGCAGTCCACACTTAACTTCATTTTCATCTATGGTGAGTGTGACTAAACACCTAAATACCCACTGCACACTCCCAGCACACAGCAACAGTGATTTCTACGACTGCTCAGGTCCTGGAGCCCGGCCTCACATTACTGACTAAGACAGTGAGGATTTTAAGATTAAACAAATTTTAAAACATGTTTTTAATTTTCTTTTGAATTTTTCATATAATGTATTTTGATCATAGTCTTTCCTCTCTCCCAGCTCCTCCAGATTCTCTACCACCTCCTTACCCACATAGGAGAGAGACAGAGAGAGAAACCACAAAATGGAATCTGATTTGGTTACACCAAATACTCCTGAGCTGAACATGGGGCCTGTACAATTTCACATACAGGCTTTTAAAAATAGATATGAATAATAAGCACCTTGTGAACAGTGTACCTGTCATATGGCTGGATCTCCTTAACCTCCTTGCATCCTCTGCCATGGATGCTTTGTCCAGAGACAAGGATTAACTTAGTACACTCTACTATAGTACCACCGAGTGCTGAGGGCTGGATGGATCAGATACTACACTCCGCGCTCTCATTGGCTTGGCTCATTCACCCCCACCAGCATCAGAAAACAGGTATTTCTCTTTCTATAGGAGGAAACTGAGATAATTGAATATCCAAACTCAAGGTCCCTAGCTGCCACATTGGTGATACAGTCTGCCTTTCTGTAAGCCACGCTCCCAATAGACAGTCCAATATAATTCTCTTCACACTACAGTGTAGCAGGGCCTCCTCTTTCCAGTGCCCGGGATTGGACTCAGTGTTTTATATGCTAAGCACATACTCTACCGCTGAGCTGTACCCACAATCCAAGCGATGCTTGTTGCCTCTCCAGGACCCTTGGTACACAGTAGAGGGAAAAATCAACATGGAAGGTTTGAGCTGAAAAAGACTTCAAAGTTTTTCTAATTCAGGTTATCTGGCCACAGAGAACTCACTGCAGCCTAAGCACATACAGCCTTTCTGTGGGCTGCGAGGCTACTTAAGGGAAGGGTAGGACTCAAGGCCAAGGTTCCTGTCTCGGAAGGCCGTTCTCTTTCCCTACACCACAAAATCTGCCCCTCCCACATCCTAGTCTTTTAGACGAGCCCTGGCATAGGGTCCAAAGTTCGAGTTGGCTCTAAATGGAGAGATCTCGCTGGCAATGGAAGGATGGGTCATTTGGGCAATAAATGTTTACAGCTTCCACTTCCTGATCTGCATTCGGGTACACTTCCAATTGCACACAGGCAGGTTGTAATTGCTGGGCTGGAAAGTCCCCTGTATTTTCAACCCCCTGTTTTTACCTTAGTTATGTCTGACACCATAAACCCTGCCCTTGTTTGCTCCTTTGGACTGGAATCCTGGAAGCCCCCGTTAAAATACCAATGGTCTGACAATCTAACTAAACAAAGTCTTGCCAAAACCTTGCCAGATCTTATGGAATCAGCACTTTTCTGCTGGGAAAGTCCCAAAGGAGTACTTTTCTTGAGACTGTCTTGGTAGGGATCAAATGGTGTGGGATGAATGTTAAAGTGAGGAGTGTGGGAATCGCAGTGAGAAGGTGTCATCGTCTTATGAAGCCATGGAGTCCCGGGGGAAGGTGGCAAGAATCGGGAGAAAGTTGGAGTAGGAAAGAATGGGGTGAAGAACAGAGCACTCTGGACACCTTGCAGAATGAAACACAGAGTTCAGCTTCTTCTGTCCCCTCCTGGACCTCTGGACCATCCTGATGAACTGCATTGTCTGTTAAGCTCACTCTTGCTGCTGTTTTCATCGTTGTTTGTTGGGTTTGAAAGAGTCTTGCTATGTACCCCTCAAACTAACAGGAATCTATCTACCTCTGCCTCCTAAGGTTGGGATGAAAGATATATCCCAGAGCTGGAGAGTTGGCTCAGTGGTTAACCAGCACTTGTTGCCCTTGTAGAGGGCCCAGGTTCAATTTCCAGCACCCACATGGTGGCTCACAGTTATCTAGGGGTTCTGATATTGTCTTCTGACCTTGGTGTGCACCAGGCACACGTGTGGTATAGGCAAAGTATTCATATCCATAAAATAATAAAACTTAAAAATATAAAAGAAAGGCATTTACCACCAAGCCTGGTCCAGGGACCCTCTTCTTTTCCCCAAACCATCAAAGAGGAAGAGAAGGATTAAATACTCGGTGCCTTGCTGTAACCTGCTGCTTCCTGAGACTCACTCTGTACAATCTGTTATCACAGGAATCTCAGTGCATTAGACATCACCACCCCAACTGTACAAGTGAGAAAAATGAAGGTCAAAGGACCTGAAATCCTCCCCTGGTGCACAGGCCGAGGAGCTCACTCCAAGGGGCTAAAGACTGAGCTCAGACTAAATCAAGAGGTCTGCTCACGCTGGCTCACGCTACCACACCTCTTGAGAGAAAAGTGTTTCCTAGAGTCTGAGTTCTCTCTCTCTTTCTCTCTCTCTCTCTCTCTCTCTTTTCCTCTATCCATCCCTCCCTCCTTTCCCCTTTCTTTTTAGTTCCCCATTCTTATTTATGGTAACCTCTAGTCTTTACTATGTGACACTGACCTTCACTCTAGATCTAATTTATCATATGTAAGGTTGGTGTTCCATTTGTAAGAGGGCCATCTGGCAGGCAGCATATGGAAACAGACCCTTTGACAAGGTCATAAGAATATTCAATCTGTAATTTAAAGGAATCTTCTAAGCCAAGGAAAGACATGTGGCATAGTACTTACTCAGCATGTGTAAGGCCTTGGATTTGATCTCCAACGCCACAAAATAAGTGACTAATTTTTTTAATCTCTGAAAGAATACTGTCAAAAATAATATTGAAGGCCAGGAATAAGCAAGGTGTTGCACTGTGTGCCATGTGAATACATGATAACATCTTGCTTAATCCCCACAATTTTCCCATGAGAAAAATATGCTACTGGACTCCTTTTTTTTTTCTGATAAGAAAAGGCACTGGGGAAGTTTGTTGACTCAATCCATGAACACAGGCAAACACCAAAGGCTACACAGTGAATCTAGAGTTTATCCTGTAGACTCTACAGTGTAGAGCCTTATACTAGTAGTTCAGAGGTAACCACCAGTAGCCCATACTGGTTCCAGAAGAATGAACAAGGGAAAATGATTTCTTTTGAGCTTGAGAGGTGGCTGATGATGAGTTAAGACTGTGTACTGAATTTGCAGATGATACAGGTTTGGTTTCCAGACACCACGGAAAGAATTGATTCCTGGAAGGTATCTTTGACCTCCACATATGCACTGTGGCATGTGTACATGCTTTCATACACTAATAATAATAATAATAATAATAATAATAATAATAATGTCTCTATATAGTGAGAGCAATAGGCTTCACTAACATCTAAAGTTGTAGCCTGGGGCTGGAGAGGTGATGTAGGATATCTTTCTGTACGCTGTGACTTATCATTGGATAGTAAAGGAATTGTTTTGGCCTATGGCAAAGCATCTTAGAAGCAAGAGGGAAATCCAAGTGTAGATAAAGGGGAAGAAAGGTGGAGTTAGACAGAGATGCTGTGAGCTGCTGCCAAGGAGGAAGATGTAAAGAGATTCAGGTAAGTCACAGGCCATGTGACAAGGCATAGATGAACAGAAATGGGTTAAGTTGTAAGAGCTATCAAGGAATATGCATGAGCCATAGGTTAAACAGCATGTAATTAATATAAGCATCTGAATCATCTTTGGGGGCTAAGCAGCAGTGAGGCTGCAAGAGGGTCCAGACCAAGGGGCTAGACGGGACTAGAAATGCTTACTACAAGGTGACTCAGCAGATAAGAACATTTGCAAAAGGTCTGAGTTCAGATCCTAGCACACAGAGTCTTTCACTGCCAGTTTGAGGGGCTCCATGCCCTCTTCTAGCCTCCAAAGATACCAGATACAACTAGTACAACTCTAAGGGGTACACATACATACATGTAGACAAACACTCATCCACATTTAAAAAATAAATAAATCTTTTTAAAGCCAGTAGCTCAATTTATTCACATGTATCTCCTCCCTTATGTTAGAAAGTATAAGACATTATTTGCGTAAAGCATAGTCAGCTCACAGTTCTAACTTAGGATTTTGTCGGCAACCATAGTGGGTAACTTATGGTTGAATCCCAACCAAACAAGAATATGGTATAGAGACACTTGAAGAAATGTGTTTGTCCTTTACTGCTATCAAAAGACTCATCATCTACTGCCTTAAGCATATGCTACTGAAGAAATGTGTGAGGGAAATAGATACGCAACAAAAACATTCCTTCATCTATTCCTTTAAAAGAAACCTAAGCCCAGTGTGGCGGTGCCTGCCTGTGACCCCAGCACTTGAGAGGCCGAGGCAGGGTGGTTGCTATAAATTCAAGCTCAGCCTCAGTTATACAGGAAAGTCCAGGCCAGCCTCACTATAAAATGAGACCCTGCCCCAAACAAACACCAATAACAAAAAGAAGTCTAAAATCTATCTAGAAACTTCCCTCAAAGGGAAAAAAAGATCAAATAGTGCCATAACCTCCGTGACACACACACCATAGCCTCTGTGACACACACACCATAGCCTCTGTAACACACACACACACTATAGCCTCTGTTTCACACACACACACACACACACACACACACACCACAGCCTTTTGTGACACACATCATAGCCTCTTATGACACATGTGTCATAAAGAATGCTAGAAGTGGTTTTAGTTCTAGAAGCTGAGCCTAGATCTAGACTATTTGATCTATGAGATCCTAGGTTCACAATCTGCAAAAAGATCTTAGGTCACTTAAATTTGTAAAAGTAAAAAGCAGTGGTTCTCAATTTTCCTGACACTGTGACCCTTTAATACAGTTCCTCATGCTGTGGTGACCCCCCCCAACCATAAAATTATTTTTGTTGCTACTTCATAACTGTAAATTTGCTACTGTTATGAATCATAATGTAAATATATGATATGTAATCCCTGCAAAAGGGTCATTTGATCCCCCAAAGAAGTCATGATGCACAGGTTAAAAACCTCTGTTGAAAAGGAAGAGGTAGGGTGTTATGGAATATTCCTTTACACTGTATAAAGATATGTCACTGTGATTGGTTTAATAAAAAACTAAACAGCCAATAGCTAGGCAGAATTTTTGAGGCAAAGAGAATGCTGGGAAGATAAAGGCTGAGTCAAGATGAGATGCCAGGAGTCGCCAGACAGATGGAGAGAAAGCAGCATGGGCTGTACAGTGAAAAAGTAATAAAGCCACGAGACAAAAAGTAGACCAATAAAAATGAGTTCATTTAAGCTATAAGAACAAGTTTGTAACAAGCCTAGGCTATCAGCCAAAGCTTTATAATAAATAATAAGTCTCTGTGTTGTTTTTTATGAGCTGGTGGCCCAAAGAAAAATCAATCTGCAGGAAGAGAGAGGAAGAAAGGGAGAGAGGGAGAGGATTAAAAAAAATATTAAACTATTGTGGCATCTTAAAATATATTAGTTTAATTAAAAACAGAAATGTCATATTTAAAAAGTTTCTTTACCTGAAAATGTGTTATCAGAAGAAAAATAAAATACAAAGAAATGAAATCTTTATGATTTGGGGCCTGCTTTTTTGTTAGCTCAGTGGTTTTCAACTTTTCTAAGGCTGTGATCCTTTAGTACAGTTCCTCATGCTGTGATGACCACCACAGGATCTCATTTTTTAGCCTAGGCTAATATAGAACTCACTATGCAGCTTAGGAAGACCTCAAATTCACAGTAATCCTCCTGCCTCTGCCTATTGAATGCTGGGATTACAATTTTTAAAAAAATATTTATTTATTACATATACAGTGTTCTGCCTGCATATATTCTGGCAGGACAGAAGAGGGTGCCAGGTCTCATTACAGATGGTTGTGAGCCACCATGTGGTTGCTTGGAATTGAACTCAGGACCTCTGGAAGAACATCCAGTGCTCCTAAACCACTGAGCCATCTCTCCAACCCTGGGATTACAAATTTGAAGCACCATGCCCTGAAAAAAATTATGAGTAAGAAAGTCTGCATGAGCTTTGTATTTTTTTCTCAGCAGGGCAAGATGCTCACACATTTAAAGATACATTAATGCCTGGGAGGACCATGTGTCAATTCATATCATGAGAAAAACTTCTCTTTGTGTTGTGTATATTTGACTTTTCATTTGCTGTGAAGCCCCATGGTTACAGAATTTTGACTGGTCTCCTTTATCCACACTTACAGGGTTGACCACAGATATATGAAATGTAAAACAATACATGTTTACACCCCATTCGTTTCTGTTTTTTCCTCTTCCCCTGGTCTATTTTAAGAACTTGGAATGGACCATATTACCTCTGAGACTGCACAGTGGACTGTTCAACCCACTGAGGCGCTGAGAGTTTCAGCTTGCTGATTCACACCCTCCAAAAAGGTGACTGTTGCTAACTCTCCATGCCTTTCTCTTTTTCTTGACTCCCAGTGAGTTGAGCCAACCAAGATCATTTCATATTACACAAATAAATATTGAAATAGAGGAAAGGACAATGTTCATAAAGAATTTCAATTTGAGATTTTCTTTAGGTAAGCCACAAAGCTAAATTGTTCTGCCAGCCTATAATGAAACATGAACTGAACTAATATTAGTTAGATTCTTATAGCTTTAGGCTGACAGCATTCTTATGAGGTTCACTAATTTCATCTTGCAACATAATGAGCAAAGGGTAAGGAGGTTTAGACTCTGTTTAGAGGTCTTACTCTAGCTCATTATACTCTGTGACTACTTAGATTCTCAGTTTTTCTAGTAATACAGAACGATTTCATAAAAGCTGTAAGCCAATGAATAAGGGGATGCAACAGTCATTTTGGCAACTAAAATACACAGGTGTCTCTCATGAAACATTGACTAATGTGACATATCTGTAGAGATACAATTATAAAGAAAACATGGCAGATTATTTGCTTAGGAGGAAAGTATATCAGAATCGCTAGAGCACTTGCCCCAGCATGTGTGAGGGCCTGAGTTCTATTCCCAGTATCATTTAAAAAAATATCTATTTGATTCTGTGTCCTGTCAGTTGCCTCACAGATACAGAGTGATTTTTCAGAGAAATGGTGTTTATTCTATAACAGATTTCTTTTAAAACTCCCTGGAATGTTATGTAAAGAGAAATGTCCTTTTTATTATTTCTACTAGCATTTTTAGGTACTTAGTGGTCTCCAAGCTTTGGCCAAATCAATTCTATTTGAAAAAAAAATCACTATTTATATACTTATTCTTCACAGAGCTTCTGCAGAAATAATACAGGGAGATATGATTAAGGAAAACCAAATCATTCCTCAGGGTTGTTGGTGGCTGATAATTCTTCTCTTATCATTCACATCATTGTTTCTAATCAAGAGGCAGCTTATAAATTCAAAGTATCTATAGAGTGTAGTCTAGACGACAAATACCCCAGCAGACAGCTGGAGATATGATGCAGTTGTGCTAGGATTTCTGCAAAGTGCTAAAGAAAGGTGTGTAAGTAGCCAGGATCTTGAAATCCAACAACAGCTGACAGACTGCCTCTAATCTGTGTGTCAAACCTGAACTTTGTAAGGATTTTCATTGATCTTAAATAGATAGCAAAAGGTTTGACAGATAAGTAATCTGCTATGCAATCACTGAAAGAATTGTTATACTTATAATCAAACATTTAAACTTTTTAAAATATGATAACTTGGGGGCTGGCCAGATGGTTCAGTGGTTAAGAGCACTGAGTGCTCTTACAGAGGAGCCGGGTTCAATTCCCAGCATCCACATGGCAGCTCATAACTGTCTGTAACTCTAGCTTCAGGGCAAAACACCACTGTACATAAAATAAAAATAAGTAAATAAATCTTTCAAATATGACAACTCATCATGTTATCCAGGCTGGCCTCAATCTGGATTCAAGTATTGACCTCCTGAGTAGCTGTGACTACAGGCTCACACCACCACATATTTTAAGTTTGGGGTTGATAATTTTGAAGAGGGATCTTCCTGTGTAACCCAGGCTAACCTTGAACTTGCTATGTAGCACAGGCTAATCTTGAACTTGTGATTCATCTACCTCTGCCTGCCAAGTGCTGAGATTAAAGGCAAAGATATCTGTTATCACCCTTGGCTTTCATTTTAATTTTTAGAGATTGTAATGACTGTTATGTCTGTGTCATGAACCCTCCCAGAGATCACCAATGTTTGTATGCAAAAGCAAAGAACCTTTATTGTAAGCTGGAGTTTGGGCTCCCCATCTGAGCTCAGTTATGGCAAGATTTTTAAGGAGTAAAGGATGGAGGGTAGGGGAATTCTGGATTCAGATAAGGGTGAACTCCTGACTGGGCATGAGTGGGCCAAAAGAAGTCTCATGAAACAGGAATTGGTATTGGCATTGTTGCAAGGAAGTTGCTAATCTCTTACAAATTATGTAATTTATCCTTTGTGTTCTGAAGCATTTAGTACTTGTTTGTCTCAATTCTGATTGGTCCCCCACAGGGTACATACAGTCTGTGGCTTTTCCTGGTTATTGTAAAGGTGAGGCCTAGTCCCAGTATTGTTAATCTGCAGTCTATCATGGCTGTACTGAAATTAAGTTAGGCCTCTTCAATGACAATGTGTTTTGTTATATAATCTGTCACAACAGAGTACTATCAGATCTAGAGCTCAGACTCAGGGATATTGCTCAGTGATAGAGTTTAATATATATAAGGGTCCCTGATGTTTTCCTAGAGGCAAAAATAAAATAAAATAAACAAAAATAGAAAAAAAGGAGAAGGAAACAGAGGAGGAGGAAAAAGAGGAGGAAGAGAATCAGTAGTCAGGCCTGATGGTGCATACCTGTAATTCCAACACTTGGGAAGCTGGTGCAAAGGGATTATGGTCTAAAGGCCTGGCTGGTCTAATGAGATTCTCTCTCTCCCTCCCTCCACCCCTACCTTTCTCCCTCCCTCCCTCCCTCCCTCCCTTCCTCCCTCCCTCCCTCTTCCTCTCTCTCAAAGAAAGAAAAGAAAAAGAATTCAAAACACAGACACACAATGATATTTCTGAAAAGTAAATATAAACCACAAAAATCCCAGCCAAGTAAGACCCAAGACCCAGGGCTGGGCCAGGAACTGACAGGGATCTTTCCAGGCAAGTCAGAACTGTAGACCCATGGCAACAATGTTAGGGATTAGTAGCCAAGAGAACTGAGTCCAAAACTAGGAAATGTATCTATGTTGGTTACAAATGTACCCATGATCAACATACAAACTGTGGTGACATATTTTTATTCCTTCACTCAAAAAAAAAATTAAGCACCTAATAAACAAGAGAGTAGTATCCTAGACACTGAAGAAACCTTAGTGAATGATACAAAGGCTTTTTGTAGCTTTCTACTTGGGGTGGGTGTTGTATTTGGTTCTGGCCCAGACTTTCTGGTTTGGTCTCACTTTCAACCCTGCTTAGCCTCAAATAATCACACACGGGCTTGTATTATTTTTATGCTGATCGACCTAGGTCCCAAGCATATGACTTGCTAACTGCTTCATCTGAACTAACCCATCTTGTTCAGCCATGTGGCTCAGTACCTTTTCTTATAGCAGCATTTCAGCTTCTTTCCTCTGTGTCTGCTGCCATCTCCTCGTGGAGTCTGTGGAAGCTCTCTCTGGCATCTGTCTTTGTTCTTCCTGTACTCAGAGTTTTCTTAGCCTGGTAGCCCCACCCACACTTCCTGTCTGCCTTTGGCCAATCAGCTTTTTATTAAACCCATAGGCAGGACAAATATTTACATTACCAACATAATCCCACTACAGGTGGGGATGGGAGAAGACAACTGATAAAACACACAGTAAATTAATAGAAATAAGTCTATGTAGAAAATTCAAGTGGACAGGCCATGTACCTTGGGTGGGCAGCACAATAGAGCAACTCTATTGGCAGGGATATGAGTAACCACACCAGCTCCTAAATTGTGAGCATGGGAGAGCTGCCCCCACTACTCATATGTTATGATGCAGGATGAGTAGGAAGAGATGCCCATCATCACCACCAGCACCACCCAACCATGCCTCAGACAGGTAGGAGAGCTGACCCAGTGGTCATAAGAACAGGACAGCAGGTCTTACCCATCAGCTGTAGCACTTATGCCACACCTGGGCAACATAGTAGACTTAAGGTGTAGGTGTGGGAGAGTTGATTCTGAGGATGTGAAATCAGGAGAACTGGCCCCGCCCCTTGCTCATCTCTTTAAAGGGTGAACTAGCCAGGGCAATGCTGGAGAGCTTACCCTGGTGGTGAGGACAAGGGAGAGATGGCGGGCTGACCAACCCTGCAACTACCCGGCCCCAGAGCCAGGGTTATATGCTGGCCCACTCCAACATCCACCCCATCTGTGATCTGGAGGAGCACATGAAGGAACCAGTCCTGCAGACCCAAAGGTGTAGGATCTCCACAACACAGGGTAACAACAGAATATCCAAGAGGAGCCCCAGTGAGGGCTCAGCATTGATAGTGTAGCAGAAACCGGAGACCTCGAACCAGACCCATAGCTCTCTGCAGTAAAGATATATGGATGAAGAGTTTGCTGCCTGACTCACTGCGTCACATTACAACTTCCATGATAAGACTGATTTTTTTCCTTCTCTTTTTGTCCTTTTTTTCTCTTAAACTTTATTTCATTTTTTGAGAGAGGTTACAAAAGCAGAGGATAGATATGAAGGGACAGGGTATGAATGAGATGGAGATACATGATGTGAAAAACACAAAAAGAAAATAAAAAGGAAAAAAATCAAGTGGAGAATTCCGTGGGTAGTAAATGGACTCAAAGTTTTAAATCTTGTACTGAGGAAAATGTTCTCTGAGAAAATGGGATGTGAGGGGATGCTGGCTGACTCAGTTGGTAGAATGCTAAGCTAGCTTTGAGTTCCATTCCCAGAGTTGCAGAAAATAAATAAATAAACAAACAAATAAATAAATAAATAAACAAAAGCTAAGCAGGAGGGAGAAGGTCATGGTGGTCTCTGAAGAAAACAGAATATAATGCAGTGCACTCAGACTCTGCCAAAGTATCCCAGCAGGGCTGGAAGGGAACACACATGGTTGAGCTGAGTGGAGATGTAGGTAGTGTTACTAAGGAGGCATATCAGTAATGTTGGGTCAGTCCCTGGACCACTGTGAGGACTCTATTTTTTCTTGGTGTTAGGTAAGAGACCGTCGGAAAATTCTAATCAGAAGAAAAACACAAATAACAGCTTGAAAGGACCCCTATCCTTTTGCTTTCTGAGTATATGATTGTGGTGCATGGATGTGAGTGAGACCATTTGGGCGTGGATTGCAGTATTCTCTGGAGGCCACAAACTGGTTGTGATGGGGGAAGAGGGATCCGGCACCTGGGTGTTGTTTGGAAGTGGAGCTATCAGGGTGTGGCATCAGTCTTGAAACATGAAATGGCATGAGAAGAAGAGGTAGCCAAAGGTGACAACCAAAAGTTCTGGCCTGAAAACCTAGAAAAAAAGAGATGCTTTTTTTTTTTTTTTTGAAATGGGGAAGAGAATGGGAAGAATCTTAATTTTGTTGGAAGTGTAATAGCCTGGCACAGTACCAGACACATTGCAGTCTTCGTGTGTGCTGGTGACCTATTCCAAATTAGTGTCTATGTATTTGGGTCAAGAGTTGCTTTAGATACAAGAATGACTCGTTAACTTCCAAACTAAGGTTTTGTTCCAGACTCTGAGGTAAATTTAAAGCTGGAGGTATGCTACAGATGGCTTACTCAAGAGCCAAGATATTGTAAGGTATATAACACATTTCATATTTCTTAAGAATAAAATCATATGGATTTACGGGTGGGAAAGTATGTTAAAAACAGAGGTGAGTGTACTTAAAACTCATTGCTCATTTCCTTCCTGAGTGTTGAGATTAAAGGCTTATGCCACCACCACCTGGCTCTGTCTAGGCTTTTGAAGCAACCTGTGTGCATGTATGGACCTGTATAGGAGAGTACTCACTACAATAATGGTGGTTCCCAACACCTCTCCTTGATTTCTAGAGCAACAAAAATAATGCTTAAACCAAAAATTTATGCTCAGTATAAAGTTTTACTGAATTATAGACATCATAGGGGAGAAATAAGACTGAAGCTTTGAAACTGGAAGCTAGTGAGCAATAATAAAAGATGCCAGAGCTTTATATTGGCCACAAGATAAATACTTATGACACAGAAATTGGCCAACAATAAAGAAGGGGCAGTGGTGGAGCATGGACAAATTGTTCGTGTTTTGTAAATATACACAGGGATAACAGCGTAGTGTTATGTGGTTACAAGAGGTCTTCTTTGCTCGATAGCAAGGGTTGGTAACTAAAAAACCCAAGTAGGACCTTCTAGGAATTCCACACAGCTAAATGCCTTACATATCAATCAAACTAGGAATTGCTACGAGAGATGAGCATCTAAGTTCAATAGAATTAAACCTGGACCAAACTGCCCACTGTGGGTAGGTTACCGGCTTTGGATTGCTTCTTTATACATTTGGTATTGTGATGGAGATGAAAAGTCGGCTAGTCAATGCCAGTGAGATGGTCATACTAGGCCTTTTTAAACAGAGACATCAAAGGTTCTAAAGACATTGATTTCTCCTATGAGACAGCTAGAAAAACAATGCCATTTATTGTTTTTATGTTATAAGAAAGGCAGCTGGGATCCAGAGAATACTGATGAGTTACCGAGGAAAACAGAATGAATGAACTATTCTGTTGGAGTGTGAAAAAAAATGGAAGTCTTAACATCCTCGCCATGGCCCAGTGGACAACACTAAAGAGCACAGCTTTAGTGCTCTGGCATTATACTGTTAGCAGAATTAAAAATATGTTGACCAGAGTTGAGGATGTAGCTACATTGATAGAGTGCTTGTCTAACAGGCATGAGGCTGTGGATCTGATCCTCAGCATCATACACACTGGGGTGTCGGGCACATCTACAATCCTAACACTTGAATGATCAGAAGCTCAGGGTCATCTTCAGCTACATGGTGAGTTTGTGGCCACCCTGGGCTACATGAGACTCAATGTGCTGTAATTCTGGCAAATGGGAGGCTAAAACAGGATAGTTCAAAGCCAGTCTGGGCTATAGGAAGAGACTCTGTCTTAAAAATAAACAAAATATGTGTATCATCTGTACACACATGGTAACACAAAGACAAATTGAAAATGACAAAAGAGGTAGTGAGAATAAAATACATTCTTAATCTCAAATTTTCTCTAAGTTTTCCCATTTTACCAACTTTTACATGTTTCTAAATTATATTTTTCCCATTTTACTTGGATATATACATTCTCTATCTTCTATCTTTGGTCGTGGCTTTTGGTTTTGAAATGTCAATGTTTTTGTGCTTTTCCTATCAATCAAGATGCAAAGCTTTCAGCTGCTGCTCCAGCACCATGTATAACACTGCGCACCCCTTCACAATGATAATGGACTCTAATATATATAGATACAAACATACATACATATATATATAATCTAAAACTATAGCAAGCCCCCAACTTAAATGGCCTTTTTTAATAAGAATTGCTTTAGTCACAATGACATCGTTACATATTTCTTTTTTTGTCACTCTATTTTTAATTTTTTAGAAAATAAAGTCTTTTGTTTTCCATGAAAAAAAAAAGCATTGCTTTGGTCATGGTGTCTCTTCACAGCAATAGAACAGTGATGAAGACATGTCCAAAGACATTCCTGTTTGCCATCTCTATCACACAAGTTGAGCATGTAGCAAGTGTTCCTGTCTACCATTTTAACTTCTAGAACATGTATTCATGACCTGGAGTGAAATACGACAAGAAATCTTTCCTTCTTCAACTATGACCTTAAACTGAGACAGCTCAGAATTGTGCCTTCCTCAATAGTGAGGTTGATTAGGCTCCCAGAAAAAAATTCTTATGCTTCCTTTGTTTCAGGAGGGCATTACTTTAGAGTATATGTGCTCTCCTTACCCGCTGCGTGTAGGCAGAAATTTCTGTAACTCCAGCAACTCCCATATATCCAGCAGGTTGCTTCCCAAATTACCACAGAAGCTTATATTGCTTATAAATGCTCTGCCGGCAGCTCAGGCTTTTTACTATCTAGCTCTTACACTTAAGCTTACCCATAATTTGTATCTATGTTTAGTTATACTTTTCTTGGTACCTTTCTCAGTACTGCATTCTCATCTTGCTTCCTCTGCATCTAGATGGTGACTCCTGCCTCCATCCTTCTTCCCAGAATTCTTAGCTACATGCCAATCAGTGTTTTATTAAACCAGTTTAAGTGACAAACCTTTACAATGTACAAGAGAATTACTCCACAGCAGCTGCAGGTACCAAATCTTCCTTTATGCCTTTATTTCTTGGCCAAGCTTCTTTCTGACTTTGTACTCACCAGGATTTGTAGAGTATATTGTGATCTGTCATAGCTACTTATTGACTTCGTCGCTTTACAAAAATCTGCTTTTATTTTCCTTAGAGGTTTTTTTGTTGTTGTTTTGGAGTTTAATTTTGTTTGCTTCTATGTATGAAAAAATAATCACCTTCAAGAGGCTTGCTGCATATTCAACTCTATTTTCTTCTGATCTTTCCATTATTTAATATCTACTCTTTAAATAAGCTGAGATTGATTTTGATCTATATAAAGGAATGATCTAAGATCCTTTTTTACAAACTGAAAAGCATTTTGCTTTGTTTTATTTTTGAGACAGGGTCTTATGATGTACCGTAGGTTGGTATGAAACTCCCTATATGCCTGAGGCCACCAATATATAACAAGAAAAGGTTGATTTTTGGTTCTCAGCTCTGGAGTTTCAGTCCATAATTAATTAAGCCAGTTGCTGTGGGACTATATTGAGGAAGTACATTATGAGAATTATTAGAGAATGTGATGGGTAAAGCTTCATACCACTTTGCTTGCACTAACCAATAGCTAAGAATGTTGCTAGTTAGCATCTATAGCCTGTAGGGAAACTCCCCCATTTGTAGTAATGACCTCTCTGATATACCCACAAATGTATTTTAAGATCACCTTGATTTATGACTTTCTTTGTTCTGTAAAGCTATAAGACTTTATAAAACTGATGTTTGAACATAGAATTTAGGGTAAGCTAAATCTGTGTATCTGGGCTATGTTAACTCAAATTTGGTGTAGAATAAACTCTAATTCCTTTTGAAGAAAAAAGAAAAAAAAGAAACTCCCTATATGACCCAGATTAGTCTTGAACTCAGGATCTTCCTGACTCAGCCTCCTGAATGCTGGAGTTATATACATATCTGACCTAAATGGATTAGTATTTTGGAATGGTTCTTCCTTTCCTTATTGTACTACACATGATGTTTGTATATATCATGGGACTATTTCTGCTCTATACTAGTTTTTCATTTATACTTTGTTTTAATATAATAGTGTTGCAGAATATGTTTAACTACACAAAGATGTGTTGCATTTGTTTATGTTGAAAAATATTTATATAACTATGTAAAGATGTGTTGCTGTTTTACCTTGCCTGCCTAAGGCACCTAATTGGTCTAATAAAAAGCTGAATAGCCAATATAGAAGAAGGAGGTATAGACAGGACTTCTCAGCTGGGAGACTAAGTAGAAGGAAGAATTTAGGATGGAGGGGTGGAGAAAAGGAAATGCCAGGGACCAGCCAGACAGTCATGGAGGAGGCAAGAAAGTGAAACATACAGAATGAAAGAACTGTAAAAAGCCCTGAGGTAAATAGAATAGAAACAGGTTAAATTAAGTTCAAAGAGATAATGGAACAAGCCTAAGCTAAGGCCAAGCATCTATAATTAATAAAAAGTCTCTATGCCTTTATTTGGGAGCTGGTTGGTGACCCCCCAAAAGTGCCAACTACATAATAGTTTTAGTAGACTATTATATTCAATTAGTGTAGTCTTTCTTTGTAATTAAAAAGATCCATTTGAGAGAGTGAGGTATCTTAACAAGTAAAGATGTTGCTAAGCCTGATGATTCAAGTTCAATCTCCAGATCCACAGGATAGAAAGAACAAACTTCTGAAGGTTGTCCTCTGCTCTCCACATGCACCCCGTGGCATAGACAAGCACCACATGTAATAAATAAAGAAAGGAAAAACCATGTCTTCCATTGTTTGTATCTTACTCTCTGGGATCAATTTTTAGAATATTTGTACCTAGTTCAAAGACTTTGATACTAATTACTCTCCTTTCTTCATTGAGAGGACCATGCATGCCTACTCCCCCAGTGTTTCCACTTATAGTAACAATAACTAATTAGGTTAACAATAAGGGAAAGGTACAAGGAGTTGGCCCATGCTGCTGAATGCTGCAGTGTTGTCTGAAACCCTGCCAAAGTGTCTGAGCCTGAAGGAGGATTTGTTTTTTAACACTTAAAAGTAACAAAACATCTACACAAAGTCCCCCCTGGGAAGCTTTTTGATGATTTGGAAGAAGAAAGATTTCTCTTTGAAGCAAATAAATACAAAGAACGTGAAGGCAGAGTGATTGAAAATAGAAATTTAATGCGCCCTTGAGTATGTTATATATCTTGCAGTAAACCTTTCATAATGCTCTCCAAATTTAAGCCACGCACCGTCGACAGCTTGGCAATCCAGCCCCCTGTACCCATTGTCCCACTCAAGTTATTTTCACATACATTAGTTTGCCTAAGAATCACTTTGAACTTTGAAGGAAAAGACTTTTTTCTTTAAAAAATATTTTCAGGGGATGGGCAGTTGCAGAGAAGAAAAATGACCAGATGTGTTGGGAGGGGGAAGAGACCTTGAATAAGGATATACAGGGAAAGCTGAACACAAAGAAAATATATGTGTAGCAATCTTATTTGTATTTCTACCCTTGATAAGCCATGCTTATGATTCTTATCCTTTGTATAGTTATTGTTAACTCTTCTGCATTTTAAATTCTGTTTACTGTTTTTTTTTTTGATAAATACAAAATAAAGAAGAAAAAAAAAAGCAAAAAAAAATATTTTCAAAATTCAAAGCTTCTACACTTTGTGGCAAATATTAATTGTCAGAAAGCAAAACTCTGTGTTGTAATGAACACAAAAGCTTTTAAGCTTTCAGATGGGACTGTACACATCTCCATTGTCAAGTTGGGGCTGTGCCCATCACCACAATCAGCCCTATCATCTATGAGTATGTCCCAGATGAAAAGTAGACATTTTCTTTTCCTTCCTTCCTTCTTTCCTTCTTTTCTTTCTTTTGTCATACTGGGCATAAAAAATGTAATTTTTTATTTTAAGTGTTTTCTCAGAATTCTATATCAAAGGTGTGGTTTCTCACTCATAATTTTTTTTTTTTTTTAGCAATGTTGAAGTCTATTATGAAACAAAGGCTCCAGTGTTCCTAGAACTGACCCTGTAACAAGACAGTGATCTGTACATGGGAAGCACAGGAGGTGAGTGGAGACTCTGAATGGCAGCTTTGACTGTTGACTTTAGCTCACAGCCTTAGAGGTTCCAATCTATGAATGTGTCTCATTGTTGCTCAGGCTGGCATGGAACTCACTATGTAGTCTAGGCTATCCCCCAGTTTACAACAGTCCTCCTGCCTTAGCCTCCCAAGTCCTAAGACTACAGGCACGAGCCACCGTGCCAAGATTCCCACATTTTTCAAAATGATTGTGCTGGCTAGTTTTATGTAAACTTGACACAGTTAGTGTTATCTGGAAGGAGGGAACCTCAATTAAGAAAACATCTCCCTAACATCTGGGTGCAGAACATTATCTTAGTGATTGATGCGGGAGAGCCCAGCTCATTTGTGGGTGGGGCTATCCCCAGGCTGGTGGTCCTGAGTTCTATAAGAAAACTGGCTGAGCTAGCCATGAGGAACAAGCCAGTAAATACCATCCCTCCATGGCCTCCAAATCAGCTTCTGCCTCCAAGTTTCTGCCCTCATTGTTTTTGATGATGAACTGTTTGTTATAGGATACTAAATTAACCCTTTCCTCTCCAGTTGCTTTTGGTCACGGTGTTTCATCACAGCAATAGTGACCCAGACTAAAACAATGATCCCACCAATGAAGTTTCATCATAGAACTCTCAAGTCTTCCGAGATACAAATTCCATTCTTCCTCTTGCCTTTTATAATCACCCTCTTGCTGACGAAACATTATATTCCAATTTGGGGTTGTCATGCTGGCTTAAGCTGAGTACATTTCCTGTTGCTTTGCCTTGTTGTCTTGGTGAAACATCAATGGTGACTTGGGTGGAAGTGTTTACTCCTGTGACTGGGTAGCCACACCCTGATGATTACAGACTTGGTTGCCATTCAAAACTAGTACAGTCATCACCAAAACATTACAACACGAGTGCTGGTGCCGCTCTGGTCTTAGTGAGCTTGGAAATTACTAAAGAAAAATATCACAGTTAGGAGCGAACTATTCTCTCTTTTCAATAGCTTATTAAAAAAAATTCTGCCTTCTCCTTGCTTGGCCCAGCTGACAGCCTACAAATATTTAAAGGCTCAAAAATGTCCAGGGTAGATTTAGAGTTAGGAATTCTCAGAGAAAAGCATTAAGAAGTCAGTCAACGTTAGGATTTATCACCTTTCCAGAAAGCAACCAAGCACACTTAAGAACTGTTGGATGGGTGTGGTTAAGTAAATGTATAAATGGAATTCTAGCCTTTCAAAACAATGCTGTAAGTCTCTGCTCACTGACATGTGGTGACCAGTTTTCGTCACTGTGTTTGAATTTTGCTTCTCTTTAATAGACTAGCTACTACATGCATATTCTAGCTTCATTATAGGAGAGTTGACAACATCTGCCTCCAGACTCTAATAAAATCATACCCATGTTTAATTCTAGCAAATAAATAGAGACAATTGTCTTTATTAGCTCTAGCAGGATATCATGGAGTAGATTGTCTTCAATCAGGACTCATAATACTGTTAGAAGTTAGAGGGAGCCGGCAGATGGGAGTTTCTGACGGGATAGGTCTTGGTCACTGTGGTCATTGAGAAGAAAGAATCTACTGATTTGTAGATTTGCTGTCATTTGAATCTTGAATGTCACTCAAAGGCTTGGTTCACAGAGTGGGCCTGTGCTGGGCAGAAGTAAAGCCTGTAAGAGTTGGGGGTTGGAGCATGCCCTTGAAAAAAGTCTCTCTCTCTCTCTCTCTCTCTCTCTCTCTCTCTCTCTCTCTCTCTCTCTCCACACACACCATAGATGAGCAATTTTTCTCTGCTACCTGCTCCAGCCATCATGTACAACTCAGTCGCCTGCTTATTATTAGAAAAAACCTTGAGCAAACTCTGCCAGACCCTGACCAAGGCCCTATGTTGAAATTCCAGTCCCTTCCCTTCCCTGTCATTCCATTGGCAGACTCAGGCACCCAATATAATCTGCATCCTAATATCCCAGGCAAGGCGGTTTCTAAAAAGATAATGGCCTTGAACAAGCAACTCCAAGAGAGAGGGATTGCACACTCACACATAGCTCTCTGGGGTTGTCTTAGCTTCTTCTTCTCCAAAGGCCCTATATAAACTCTAAGTAATGCTCCCGGTTAGGTAGACATTCCTTTCTTGCTGTGTCTGCCTTTTTCTAATTAAATAGTCTGCTGAAGTCAGTCTGGTCTCTTTCTGCCTCCTTTCTTTAAACTGCCTTTGAAAAATCTAACATTATGCTGCTTCAGAAATCTGGCAATCATAGACCCAGAATCTCCAAACTATGAGGCCAAATAAACCTTTTTAATACATAATTTCATTTTCTCAGACATTCTGCTATAATGAAAAATGCTAATGCATTATCATCTGAAGAAGAGAGAGATGCTAAAATCACTAAAACAACAGATAAACAATATTTATTATAGAGTCTCATAGTAAGAATAATGGTTTTTTTTCTTTTGGTTTTTTGAGACAGTGTTTCTCTATGTAGCCCTGGCTGTCCTGGAACTGGCTCTGTAGACCAGGCTGGCCTTGAACTCACAAAGATCCACCTGCCTCTGCCTCCCAAGTGCTAGGATTAAAGGCATGTGCCACCACCCAGTCAAGAACAATACATTTTAAAATGTGCTCACATTGGGTTTTTCAGTGTTTGGAAACTGGAAACTGCCATTCAATGTCTAAACCATAAAATGTATTCATTTAATAAATATTTCTCAGATATCTCCTCTGTGCCCAGGAGTCTACCTACATCTGCCAAGGTGAGGAGCAAACTAAATAACCTCAGGCTCAGAGATCTTACAAGACTAAACACCAGCAACAAATCTACCAGTCTGAATCTAAAATCTAAAAGAAAGCCCAAGGGCCTGAGGGATGACTCTGTGGATAAAATGCTCACTGAGCAAGCTTGGAGACCTGATTTAAGATGCCAACAACCCATCTAAAAGGTGAACATGGCAGCCAGGGACTGTAACCCAAGCTCTGGGTGGACAGAGACAGGCAGATCCTAGGGATTTGCCAAAATAGAGACCCATAGAGTCAATGGAAGACCCTATTTCAAAACTAAGGCAGAGAAAAGTCAAGGTCAAGATGTCTCATGCCATCTCTAGCCTCTGTAGGCACATACACAGGTGAGCATACCCACCCCTGACACCCGAGTGTGCATATACCCACATACTGTAAAGGAAATGCAAAGGAGGATGCCTGTTAATGACTACAAGGGTAAAAGTGATTGCCAGGCAAATTCAACCACCAAAGTTTGACCCCCGAAACCCACATAAAGATAGACGAGGCAGAAGGAGAGGGCTGGTCCCACAAAGTTGTCTCTGGCCTTCGCATGAGCATGCCTCCTCTCCACCACACACACAATGATCATAATAAATAATTTCTTAAATAGAGCCCAACTTAGCTTTCCTGCCATTGGCTTCCCTTGCCTATGAGCACCCTATTAAGAAACTATTCATGAGGAAAGCAAATGAGTCATAAAACTTAACAGACATGAAAAGAGCACGGGCTTGTGTGGCTGGTATCTGTGGACTGCTGCATTATCAGGACACACCCCAAGGCATTGTGCAGCATCCTTGAACTCTGACCTGTATTCTTTAACCTGGCAGGTTAAATTAGACAGAAGGAACACTAATCTCCTGGTGTATATTTCATTTCAAGCAAAAAAAAAAAAAAAAAATGGGGGGGAGTTTTACAGTAACTCAGCAGGAATAGAGCTCCCGGGCCAGTAGGTGAAGCAGGATGAGATACTCACTTGTGTCTTGGTGTTTGCCCTTGGCATAGCAGATACTTAACACGGAGTTTCAAATCTTAGAAAGAGACGCCAAAGCACATTTTAGTTAGTGGATCTTTATGCTATTTTTAATCACTAGGATCATAGGACTGACATCTATTTGGGCATGTAGTTCAACAAAGAGCTTGCCTTGCACATGCAAGGCAGCACTGTGGGGGGGTAGGGGTGAGGAGCTATGCATGCTGGAGTAGTCTATAATGCAAGCACTTGGGAGTCTGAGATGGGGGCATCACAAACCTGATACCAACCTGGGCTCATAAAACATAGCAGGGTGTTGGTGAGAAAGCTCAGTGGTTAGGAGTGGGTACTGCTCTTGCAGAAGATCCACGTTCAGTTCCTAGAACCCACAACTGCCAGTGTCAGGAGATCCAATGCCCTCTTCTGGACTGTGCATGCACACACGTGTGTGTACACACATAAACATTCAATTAAAAATAAAATACATCTTTTAAAAACTATAACAATATAATAATCCCCAAACATGGTGATTCTCAGTTGGCTACAGAGAAGAATTATAGTAAAACAAAACAAGAAACTAGAAACGGAAGGCAAGATGATGTGGAGGTTGAATGAGAATGGCCCCCATAGGTGAATATGCTTGAATACATTGGTCACAGTTGGTGGAGCTGTTTGGGAAGGATGAAGAGGTGTGGTCTTATTGAAGGAAATATGTCACTGGGGATGGGCTTTGAGATTTCAAAAGATTCAGGATGTGCTCAGTGTCTCTTTCTCTGCCCCAACTTGTGAGCTCTCACCTGCCATCATACCTTTGCTCCATCATCACAGACTCTAACTCTCTGAAACTGTAAACCCCAATCTAAATGCTTCCTTTTATAAGTTGCCTTGTCCATGGCTTCTCATCACAGCAATAGAACAGTGGATTGTACATTGTTATTCTTTAAAAAGCATTGTACAGGAGGGGTGCGACTCAGGGCATGTGCTTAGCACATGCTCACCATAGGTCAAACCTCAGCACACATATACTAAATACTTATTGTGGTGATTTTAATATTGGCTAGATTTAATAATTGCTTCAAAAGAAGGCCCAGGCAGCAGCAGAGAGGGAGGAAGCTGGAGACTTCGAGTCTCAACGTCATTAGTTACAGACATTTTATAGTGACCTGAATTTCTTCAGCAAATCACTTTAATTCTTATCATTTACCCACTTTAAAAATAGGAGTAGAATTGGGCATGGTGGCATATGCCTGTGATCTCAATACTCAAGAGGCTGAGCTCAAGGCAAGCCTCAGCTACATAGTGAGTTTTAGGCCAGCCTGGGCTACAAGAGACCTCCCATCTGAGAACAAACAAAGTGATCAAGCATCTATATTATTTTCTTTGTCTATAAATTTCTCTTTCCCACTCATTAATTCAATCTTTTCATCTATTAACAAGTACTTGATGAAAGTATCATGCTAGGTAATAAATCAATACTTCCATTTGAGTATTACAGTGTTAGGAAGGTAATACATTTAATATCATATAAAAATTTTCCATCCTGAGTAAGGTTGAATTAATACCTTTTTTTTTGAAATTCTACAAAAAGTACACAGTCTTCCCTACTGGATTTATTGTGTAAAATGTTGTGTTGAGGTTTGACCTGTGTTGAGCTAACATCAACATTCCTGACCTCACACACTTTCCTGAATCACACAGCAGGCTAGCTGTCTGCCACTGTGTAATTGTCTATCTCATATTTTAGATGAGAAAAAAACATAAATGCCTACAATTAATTCATCAGGTCCCACATAAGAAAAGACCCTGAAATGTCATCAGCTTTAGGAGTTATCTTAAGACCCTTTGGGTGTCTTTGAAATATATTCTGATGTTCTGTTAATTTGAATTTACTAAATTCTTTCCAATGAGCTCAGCAATGTACCCTGATGTTTAGAGTTCGTTCAATCCCCAAATCAGGTTATTGTTGAGGCAAAGGAAGAAGCCCGTATTATTTAATGGTAAACACTTTTTTCTGGACTATTCATCTTGGGTTGTTTTTGTTTTTGTTTTTGTTTTGTTTTGATTTAATTCAAGCTTCAGATTTACAGCTGTATAAGAATCAACATAGTACATACTAGGCAGGTGGGAGTCCTTGGGCAATTCCCAGTTTATTCACACACACACACACACACACACACACACACACACACACACACACAACTACTTCAGGAACAGGAAAATTTTACTCAGCTCAGTAGTAGAACCCACACTTAACTTGTGTGAGGCCCTGGGTTCAAATCCCAACACCAGAAACAAACAAATAACAACAAAACACTCGAACACACCTATAGATAATCCCAAGACTAGGATAGTAGCTCTCACCTGGAAAGCTGAACACCATGATACTATAGAATCAACCAATGGTGTGGTAAAAACTACAAACAAGCCCGTTGTGGACGTACATGGACACACACACATTTAATCCCAGCACTTAAGAGACTAAGGCAGGTTTATGAGTTCAAAACCAACCAGGACCACATAGTAAATTCCAGACCAGCCTGAACTCCATGGCTGGACTCTGACTTAAAATGGCTAAGAGCATACACTGCTCTAGAGGATGACCAGCACCCACCAGGCAGTTCACTATGGCCTGCAGCTCCAGATAACAGGACTCTCTCTTCTACCCTCTGTAGGCTCCTGGATTCACATATACATACCTCCACCACACACAGACTCACACACACATGCACAGACATACACACATACATATAGCAATATACAACATACATATAGCAATATATATAAGAACAAAATCAGGCTGATAGTTCCTAAGAGACTTATGCAAAATGTAAAGTTCCTTGTAAGTGAGAAGGTTTATCATAACCATCATACGATTATTAGAAAGTGTGAGTTTGCTATCAAGAATCAAGATATAACCAAGGATGATGAAAGAGAGCCAGCAGGAACAGAAGTAGGTAAGCCGAAGTTTGGGAGTGCTATGCATGAACCTTTTTCTTCCCTGTAAATTCATACCTTGGCAGGGGAGTAGGAGAGACGAAGGAAAGAGAATAGAGTCTAATAACACAAATGTCTGAAGATGCCCCAACAGAACCTGTTACTTTGTATTGAGCTTTAAAAAGCTAAAGAAGTGCAGAGTCTTTATTATTGGAAAAAAGAAACTTCACATGTTAAAAGGTAGCTTCCTGGTGTGGTACTATTTGGAAGAAATTAAGAATATATGGGGTCTGCGGGGATCTGAATGGGGTTAGTATCTTATGAATCAGGTCTGGTCTAGACTGCACATATTCTTGGGCTCAATCTCCAGCCTTGCACAAAACTTGAGATGACGGCCACATCTGTAATCCCAACACCAGAAGGCTGAGGGCCGAGAATTAAAGCCCAGCTTGGGCTGCACAATGAGGTCTAGTCCAGCCAAGGCTACAGAATGGCACGGTCTTTCTCTCTCAAATAAAAAGAGAGAACTCCAGGATTACGATCCTTTAGATGAGCACAGAAATTAAAATTTACTGCCTTTGATTGTGATAACTGAGAAAAACTATGTCAAGACTGGTCACCCCTCTTTACAAATAAACAAGTCATGGGTTGCAAAGCTCTGTCCTTTCGGGGCCAGAGAGACGGCTCAGTGGTTAAGAGGTTGCTCTTGTGGAGGTCCTGAGTTCAATTCCCAGCAACTACACAGTGACTCACAACCATCTATAGGGGGGTCTGATGCCCTCCTCTATCATGTAGGAATACATTCAAATAGAGCACTCATATACATAGATCAATAAATCTATTGTCGTTGTTGCTTGTTTGTTTTTTGAGACAGTTTCTCTGTGTTATCTATCCTGGCTGTCCTGGAACTCACTCTGTAGACCTTGCTTGCCTTGAACTCACAGAGATCCCCCTGCCTCTGCCTCCCTAGTGCTGAGGTTAAAAGCATGAACCACTATTGCCTGATCCTTATTTTAAAAGCTGTGCTTTCTCTTTTCTAAATGAAAAGCAACAAACTCACATCTATGTGCAGGCGGTCTTGAACTTTGTTAGTGTGGACAGGATATTCTGTGTGTTGCTCCAAGGCAGCCTGCATTGGAGTAGGTCATTCTAGTCATGTGACAGACAGGTGACTGAATCCCCAGAAATTAAAAAAAAATGGTTTTGATGTGTGTCTTTGTGGTGAGCACATGTGTGATAGATACATGCCTGTGTTCGAATGCATGTATGTGTTAGTTTTAGGAAATTTTTTTAGAAATGAAGTTTCTCTGGTAATGGCAATTCGTTTATGTTGAATCAAATAGAATGAGTTAATACACACATACACATAACACACACACACAGTAGGGCTCACCCTCCCACCTCTGTATTTTAAAACCTTTTCCTAGTTTAAATTTCACCATTATAATCTTGGCTTGAACATATTTACTTCTATGCCGCATTATTTTCTCACACATATTACAAAGATTTTTTTTTTTAATCACCAGATCTTGGGGAAGTTGGTACTTAAGCCTCAGCTGTAAAGCTTGCGTTGGTACTTTCTGAAAGGGGACACTGGGGCATTTTTAATGAGTCATGTAAGGGTGGTTTTCACCACTGCTGAAGGGACGTATTTCCTGTGGTAGTCGTGGTGTTGTAAACCCACAGATACAAGGCCAGAGATGTATCTGCTGTGAGCTTCCTCAGTGGCACAGGGAGCACAGATGTGTAAAATAGACATTGCAGCTTTACATGGCCCCTAGTAACTGGGAGTGATCCCAATAGAGCTTCTCAACCTGGGTGACACTTTAGGGACCACTGGGAGAGACTGTCAAGGCACATCCCTCCAGAGAGTCAAACTGCGGTGATGTTGGGGAGATATACATTTCTGACCAGCTCTTACAGGATGGCCACACTCTGACGAGCTGGTCTAAAGTGTCAGGTGAAGTTCAAAGTTCACAGTTGGCATTTCTGTCTCTGGTTTTATAGACACTGACTGAATTCTTAGTGGGAGGAGAATTGGCCCTTTATAAGAATGGCATTATCTATCATTAGAACTCCACTCCTGTGTCAAGGAGGAACCCATCAAGGGGGATTAAAGGTCTGACCTACAAAGGCTGCTGCACTGAGGCACATGAACATTGGAGAACCAACCCATTTAGGCCATAAGCAGATAATGCATACAGAAGTTAAATGGAAAGTTTGCTAGACTGATGGATATAGACATAAATAAGACAAGTCATTTCTCTCAAAGCAAGTACCCAATTCCAGTCACTTCATGGATGTAATATGATTCTACTAGACCACCATCAGCATCACCTGGAAATAGATTAGACCATCCTGGACCTACTGAATTAAAATTCTGGAGTGAAAACCTTCTTATTTATTATGATACATGATAACTTCTGAGATAACTGCCAGCCAATGGTGCTCAGAAACATCAATGCCTGCTAGGATCTGTTTGCAAGGACATAGACAATGTCTGTTCCTTTCTCAATGTCAGCCTAAGTTTGCAATGTTTGGGAGACGATATTTTGAGAAACATTGTCCCGGTGTCTACATTTCTAATGTTGACACCATTTTGAGAAACACTATCTAAGCCCAGAAGCTTTCAAAAATTTGACCAGGACTTATGTTACATCATGGTGTATAAAACATAAGCATATTTATAGCTCAAACAAGGATTTCACAAAGCACTTGTTCTTACACGTGCTATGAATGCCGATGCTTTCTGTCCTTTGATATTTAAAGACAGTAGTACCACTACATCGATTTCTTGATCCCCTCTGATGGGTTGCAACTGCAGCTTGAAAAACAAGTCCCAGATCCTTGCTCCTCAAACCTTCCAATGCATTTGCAAATTCTACTTCCGAACGACAAGGAGAGGCAGGGCCTGAGGCTCTGTAGTTCTAGTAAGGTTCCAAGTACTGCTGATGCTGGGAACCCATTCATTGCTTTTCTAATAGCAAACCCCCACCATAAGGAAGCCAAAAGGTGAAAGCAAACTTTATGCTAATTGACCACAGGAATCGACTTCTATTTGTAACAGTAAGCATTAGAAGAACTTGCAACCAAGCCTGTACATGGGAGTGAGGGGGGCACTGGCCTTTAATCCTGGCACTTGGGAGACTGAGACAGGTAGATCTTTATGACTTGGAGGCCAGTGTGGTCTATATTATAGTGAGTCCAAAGCCATACACAACACTCTCTTTCCTCACTTCCCCCTCCCCAAAAAAAGAAAGAGGGAAAGAAAAAAAAAAGAAATTACAAGTAGTAAATAGACTAGTGCTGTTAACCTTATGATTTATGGGTACAAGCGGTGATTTCAGCAGGTGTTAAGCTAGTGCATTTGCGAGAACTCAGAAAAAGATCTTGTCTTCATCTTCTGTCTCAATCCTAGAGAAATGCACTTGCCCTTGAATTTTCAGAACTCAGACTGGAGCTGGAAAGAGGGCTCGGCATTTAAGAGCACTTGTTGCTCTTGCAGAAGACCCTGCTTTGGGTCCCAGTACTGACATGGTAGTTCACAATTATCCATAACTCCAGTCCCAGGGGTCCCATGTTCTCTTCTAACCTCCACAGGCACCAGGCATGCATGTGGTGCATACATGTATATACATACAGGCAAGACACAGACATAAATAAATCTACAAATGTTTAAATCAGGCCAGTTTGTTTAAATCAGGCCAGGAACATATGTCTTGCACTACAAGTAACATATCTCTTCACAAGTGAGGGAATTTAAGAAGTGGTCTAGAGAGAAGGGTCAGGACATTGTCACGCGGAAGGGGATTGACAAATTTTCCCGTGTAGGCTCCACCTCAATGAATTCAGACTGGCCGTCAGTCTTGCAGGCTCAGAAGCCTGAAATGTCAGCCATAAAATGGTGGCATGATTCTCAGAGTGTTGGCAGACATTGACCTACACTACAGATACTGTGAAGTAAGACTGTTAGCCAGGGATGGTGGTGTGTGCCTATGAGCCTAGTTCTCAAGCAGGAGGACCATGAGTTCAGGGCCATTTTAAAACAAACACAAACAAAAGGAAATAGAAACCCTGGGTTATTTGACAATGAAAAGTATACAGCTTCCAGGAGGACCTACAATCATACCCTGTATTTATCCCTTATCTTCTTGTAGGAATTGTGGGAGAGAAGGCAAGTTAAAATGATGAGGTTGCTGGTGAGCATGGAGTCAGTGAAAGGGAATTTGTAAGTATCTCAAAGAATTCTTGATCATCTCCCTAATTTATCTGCTAAACAGCACGATTCTAGGCTGATAATACATGCTAGTAATCCCTGCACTCTGGAGGCTGAGGCTGGAGGATTATTACAAGTTCAAGACCAGCCTGGGCTTCATAGTAAATAATAGGCCATCTAAGGATACATAGCAAGATCCTGTCTCCTCATGTCAAAATGAACAAAGGACAGATTATGCTGGGTGTGGTGGTACCTGTCTGCCATCCTGGTATCTAGATGAAGTGTGAGGATCACTTCAAGATTGGTCCTGTCTGGGCAACATGGGACTCTTGTCTGAAAACAAATAGACAGACAGATGGGTGGATTGTTAAAAATAAATAAATACAGGGTACCATTTCCCTTGGCCAGCCTTGAGCTAGGCCTCTGCAGTCAGAATCCATCTCCGACATTTACAGATCTCGAGACACTGAAGTGAGTGACCCACATTCAAAGTCTGTATTCTTATGAATACATTTAGTCAGGAAATTTTTTTCAGCTTTAACTTTTAAGAAAATATTATTACATAGCTCTGTTCTCACTTATATTGTCTATAACTTGTGGAGTCTCTCGGAGAGGAACAAAATTTCTGTATGTTTAAAGGACATTTTGTTAATTGCCATAAATTTAGTGATTAAGGAAATATTTTCCCTCACTTCAGCTTAAAATTTTTTGTTCTTTTCCTATTTTTAAGACAAGTTTTCTCTGTGTAACAGCCTTAGCTGTCCTGGAACTCATTTTGTGGACCAGGCTGGCCTCGAACACAGTTTGCCTCTGGAGTGCTGGGACTAAAGGCATGCACCACCATGCTTGGCTGGCTTATTTATTTTTGGTCTCCTAAAAGCATTTCTCAGGCAAGTGCTCCACTGAGATACATCACAACATTCTAATGGCATTTCTTCTGGACCCCCTCGACTGTCTCTGTCTGGTTCTCCCTGGGTCTGCTGGTGCCCTGGGATGTGCCTCCACTGGCTTCCTGAAGATTCTCTTCATATTCCTTGCGGGTTATATTTCCCATTCCTTGTAACTGTTTCCTGATTTAGTGTTTCACTTGGGTAGAATATACCCTTCAAGAGACTCTGCAGAAAAGAACATATAGGGGTCATTTTTAAGCCTGTTATCTAATTATTCTAACAGTATTCTGTTAGGCCTGACTGATACTTTTTTTTTTATTTTTAGGATGTCATTTTAAAAATTTTTTGATTTATTTATAAAATAAAGTCCTTTTTTTCCATATATCCCCTTGCTCTCCCTCCTTTCTTCTTCCAATCTCTCCCCTGTCAGCCTTCAGCCTCCCTCCTCCCCATCCCCTCATCCCCTCCCCAAAAGGGCAAGAAGTCCCAAGGTGGATCAGCTCAGCATCCACTCCAGGCAAGTCCGAAGTCCTCATCCTAATGTCAAGACTGGTTTAGATATTCCTCTGAAGGGAATGGGCTCCCTGATGGATAATTTTTAACAACTTTGTTACTTAATAATTTCTTCCCAGTGTTTTTATGGACCTTCAAAAATCAAAACAAAAACAAAACAAAACAAAAAACCCTCTTTGAATGTTTTTATGTTTTGTGGTGATTGTTTACTGGTCCATTCATCTTCTACCTGACTGTATATCAGCCTCTCCCCTGGCCCCGCCAGGATATAATACTATGCCCAGAACATAGCAACAGGCAGCTAACATATATTCAGTCCCTAGGTAAAACATTGTGCTATCCTAGGTTATATAAGGTTATACAAGTATATAGTATACTTAGACAATATCTTCCACCTGGTTTCCTTTTCCCCTGTCCCTCATCCTCAATCCCAATAGTCACTTATTCACCAGAGTTTTATTTTTTCTTTCTAATATTGACTTAATTCATTTAATAATATTTGCAAAGGACAAAATTTTATTCTTTATGGTTGAAAGAAAATTCATTATGTGCCCCACTTTCTTTATCCATTCCTCTGCTGTTAAGCACCCAGGCTGGCTCTATAACTTAGCTATTGTGAACAGTGCTGTGCAAGTGTACTTAAATTCTTAATAAAAATTCACAGACGAAATGGAACAGCTAAGCACATCTAAAATGGTTCATGCAACAAAGATTTCCTCAAGTCCTATATTATACAGTGTACGAAGACACACTTACAGGTACAGGACATTCTTTTAATTGTTACTAATGACCAGAAAGGCATACACATTCTGATGGGTTGACAGGCCTGACCCCAAGGTAATGTGAAGCTGGCTGAAATATAGTCCCCAGAGAGCAGGCATTTTTGTGCCTCTGCTTACTGAGGCTCAGCACTCGTACACAGTAACTGCTTCCATTAGTCAAGGATACCGACAGGAAACAGATGGTACACTCAAAATAGGATAACTTGAGGAGAGACCATTTGTAAGCTGTAGGGGAACCATAAACAATAGCAAAGCGATTCAGGGCTCTACACATAAAAAGCTGTTGCGGCTGCCCTCAGGTCTGAAGGGAGAGGTTCACATATATGTATATCACCTTGAGAAGAATGAAGGTCGCTTCTTACAGCCACTTGACCTCTGGCAGCACCCTAGCCCTGCAATGAGAATAGACTCAGTCCAAATCATAGTGTTCAGTTTTAAATGGCTGGTACTAGCGTGGAATCTAACATGGGGATCAAGCACAGGACTCAGTACAACAAGTTGGCACATTCCCAAATCTAATCTCCATGGCATGCCTTTAAAAAGAAATAGATTTTTTTCTCCTTTACCAGAAAAAAATACACACAGTGTGCTGAGGAATAACTACTAACAAACCACAGAGATTTGGCTTTGTTTACAGTTATTTAATGTGTGTGTGTGTGTGTGTGTGTGTGTGTGTGCATGTACACATGTGTATGCATGTGGGTGCATGCCTCTGTTGCAGTGTGCATGTGTATGTGCATACACATATGTGCCACATTACACATGTGGGTTAGTGTATGTATGTGTACACACATGTGTGCCACAGTGTGCAGGTGTGTGCACACAAATGTGTGTGCATGTGTGCCACAATGAGCAATGTGTGTGCACATGCATATGTGCCATAGCATACATATTGATGTGTGTATGTCTGTGCACATGCATATATGTTTGCATATGTGTGTGCACATGTGTGCCACACTATGTATGAGTATGTGTGCATGTGTGTGCACATGAATATGTGCCTCAGCATGCATATTTATGTGTGTGTTCACATGCATATATGTGTGCATATGTGTGTGCATGCACATGTGGGCCACAATATGCTTGAGTGTGGGTGTATATGTGTGCATATGTGCCCCAGTGTGCATGTAGAGGTCAGCAAAGAATTTGTAGGCATCTGTTCCTTCCACCATGTAGAATTAGGCTTGGCAGTATCTTTCTTACCTGCTGAGCTATCTTACTGGCCTCTAGTTTTTGGCTTTGTTTTGATTTCAGTCTGGCCTGGAATTTGCTATGTCGTACAAGTAAGCCTTGAGCTAAAAAATCTCTCTGCTTTCACCTCTGAGTGCTGGGATTATAGATGTGCACCGCTGTGTTTCTAAATGCTTGTTACCTTGTAAAAGATCTGTTTGTCAGACTGACACTATAAAATAAAAATGAAAATCTTTTATTTTGATGAGACAAATTCTTGCCATGTATCTCAGTCCTCAGATTTCTAATTCTCCTGTCTCAGCCTCTTGAGTGCTGGGATTACAGACCTACTTGACCACACAAGGTTTTTATTTTTTGAATTTTTTTTGTGATAGAGTTTTACTATCTCTATATTGGAAGCTGGCTTCAAATCTATATTCCTCCTGCCTCAACCTTCTGAGGCAGGTAAGGTGGAGTCTCGTTTAGGTCCTGCTAAGAGTATGTAAGCCCCCGACCATCACTTGCGGATACAAAGGCTGGGTCAGTTCCCAGGGAGACGGGACTGTCAAGGGCTTGACTGAACAGTCTTCTCAAGTTAACATTCCAGTCATCAGGGAGGAAATCAGAATGCGAATCAGCAGTCAAGGTAAAATTTACGGACAGGTCAAACCCTCAGTACACAGGATCTGTTTGTCAGAATAAGACTGATCTCAGACATGTGCTGATGAGATGCTATTTCTAGCATGTTATTAAAATAACCCTATCTAATGGTATAGATAGAATAAAGTATTTGATACTGTTGAACTTGAAATAGTTAGAAGATGCTAGGAATATGCATCTCATTGGAGCAAACCAGAACAAGAAGCATGACACTGATTTTTCTTTTTCTTTCTTGCCTTTTAAAATCATTCTTTCCACTAACTTTTTAAATTAAACTATGCTAAAGTTTTTTATTGTTTTTTTTTTGTCTGTTTGTTTTTGAGACAGACGCTCATGCTATGTATCCCAGCCTGGCCTCAAACACTCCCTGCTCCAGTCTCCAGAGTGCTGAGATTACAGGCATGTATCTACCCTGTTGTACTCGGTATCTCCTTTTTATGCCTTAGATATTTCTCATTAGTCTGCATAACAACTTTATAGATGAAACTGAACTGAACATCTATACATGATAATAACTAGGAAGTTTAGTGTAACAAAAAAACACAACATAAAACTTGAGGGTTTGATATAAACTTACACCAAATAGTGATGGTGCACACCTTTAATTCCAGCACTCAGGAGGCAGAGGCAGGTAGATCTCTGAGAGCTTGAAGCCAGCCTGACTACAAAGCAAGTTCCAAGACAGCCAGAACTCTTACACAGAAAAAAAAAAAAAAAACAAAAAAAAACAAACCTGTCTTAAAGAAACAAAACAAATAAAGAATGCTGTGTGATAATGCTCTTGTACACTATGAAGATTTGTAACCTGTATTAGTTTAATAAAATGCTGATTGGCCAGTAGCCAGGCATAAAATATAGGCAGGGCGATCGAACTAGAGAAATTCTGGAAAGAGGAAAGGCAGAGAAGCACTTGCTAGCCAGACACAGAGGAAGCAAGATGAGAATGCTGGACTGAGGAAAGGTAACAAGTCATGTGGCTAAACATAGATAATAATTATGAGTTAATTTAAGTGTAAGAACTAGTTAGTAATATGCTTGGGCTACTGGCCTAGTACTCACTATAATATTAAACCTTTGAGTCAATTATTTGGGAAGTGGCTGTCAGGTATTTGAGAGTTTATGGAGAGACAGAGACTTCCTGTATTACTTTTGTCTGATACTCCAGCTAACTGAGGCTAGCTGACGATGGTTTTAGTCAACCTCAAGTGTTAACTTTCTTAGGGTCATCATAAATGATGAAGATAAGCAAGCTTAAATGTATTAATGTATTAATTAAATGTATTAATCCTCATGGGAGGATTCTCATATTATCACTTACTTGGTTAAAAGAACCAGGCTATTTAATCCATCTTTACATTTTTATGTCAGTTGCTGTACCTATCATATTTAAAATATTTTCTATGAGACATCATCTTACACATAGTTGCTCATGGCAGGGCAGTCTATGTATCGCACTGTGCTATTTTCCTCTTTCAAAATGCCCTGTTCCATGGTGCTGGACAGATAACTCAGTGGTTAAGAGCACTGGCTGCTCTTGTAGAGGACCCAGGTTCTGTTCCCAGCACCCATTTGGCAGCTCGGATTGCCCTATTCTAGACATGTGACCCAGAGACAAGCACCTGTCCTAAGAGCTGCCAACCTATACTAGCTGGCAACTTCCCCCAAAGCCAGGTACGACAAAACAAATGAAAGCAATTGTCGCTGTCGGGGCCTTTTCACACCGATATTGGAAATGACCAACACTGGTTATCAAGTTACAGAGTAGACATGCAACCTGGATGAGTCGATGCTGAATATGAAGCATGAACTATGAAAAGAAATAAAACAGACAACACCTGGAGGTGCTCTTCTGGGGTAGATTGCATTCTCAGCATGTATGAGGGTCTGAGTTCATGCCTGGCACTATCAAAGCAAACAAAGAAACTACTTGGAGTGACTAATTTTACTTCATCATGTATGATACAAATGCATGCCTGTACTAGCAATCTAATTTTTATTCTCACTGTAGTATTCAATAAATTACATGAACTATTCAATACTTTATGATAAAATAGTCTTTGCAGTAGATATTTCTCTCCATTCTAGGCTTGTGTAAATCTGAATAAAGTTGAGATAAACTAAACTATGATATTTGGCTCATTAGCAACGATCAACTCATTTTTTAAATTTATGATGCTTTCAAGTTGTGATAAATTCATTAATTTTCAAGCATCATCTAACTGAAGGTCCTAAGAAAAACATATAAACATGGAAATTGAGGTAAATTGAATGGAATTAATTACATATATGCAGCAGGGTTGGGGGGGAGAGAGTATGCAGAAACCCACTATGCGCGGTAAGAAAACAGTTACCACAGGATACAGGAAGGGCAGAGGGAGTTCTTGAGAGGAAGGTTCTATCATGTGAGCCATCTTGACAGAGCCTTGGTTGAGGGCTACAACTACCTGAGGTGACCTTCTAGGGAGGGGCAGAGGAGAATAAATACTCTGACCTCATTCTGCTAATACACTCCACAGGCCAGTCTTCCAGGAAGAGGAAGCACGCTGGAGAAGGCTATGAAGTGTGTCTGATGGGGCATACTGAAGATATTCTGGGCCCAGCAAGATTTAAAAATAACTAAAACAATAAGCAAAGGGAACAGAGCAGTTCAAATGCAGAAAGTAAAGGATCTCTATAGAGCAGCCGCCTGAAAAAAGAAAAGACAAAATGGAAGGTGTTCCTGGAGAAGCTTCCATATGCAAGATTTGGGCTCTGAGGTTCTAGGGTTTTAGCCTGGTGTAACTTTGTAGCAGATTCTTACTCTAAAGAAGTCTGTAAATAATCCTCTGTTTTCTTTTTGTAAATTTAAATGCCTGGGAAAATGAGGAGAGTTTATTCCTTTTTGGAGTCCTGCAAAGGTGTCAGAGACAGACAGGCAACTTATTGAGAGTGAATTATCACACTCACCTCAGCTTTCTGTAAAGTGTCCAAATTTAAAAATAAAGGTGCTACAGTCATGAAAACCATTTACTGTCAAAATAGAGAAATCATAAAACTGACCTAATTAAAGGGGCTGGGGGTGGGGAGGCTGGAGAGTTGGCTTAGAGGTTAAGAGCACTGGCTACTCTTCCAGAGGACCCAGGTTCAATTCCTCACACTGTCAGGGCACCTCACTATTGTCTGTAACTCCAATTCCAGGAGATCTGATGCCCTCACACAAATATAGATGCAGGTAAAACACCAATTCACATAAAATAAAAGTAAAAGTAAATCATTAAATAAATTTGATAAATTATTAAATAAATTTGATTTGATAAATTATTAAATAAATTTGATAAATCATTAAATAAGTAAATGAAATAGGTTCTCGGGTTATAGAAAAAATATGGTCACTCTTTGAAAGAATCACAAATCATTCTGAAGGAAATTAAGATGGGTGAACTGTTTCTCTTTAATTGCATTCCCGTCAACTATTTTTCTTCTCTTTTCCCTAACCTTACCCTTCCTCTCTCCTTCTATGAAGGTAAGTATTAAAGCCAGAGTCGTGTGCATGCTAGCCAGCAAGCGCTCTACCGCCAAGTCAAATTCCCAGGCCTTTAATTGATTTACTGATGAGTCAGACCACATGCAATGAAGGTCTGTAAAGTGATCACTTTGGACACAAGTATCTGTGACCACAATCAGCATAACATTTCCATCTGTTCCAAGTCTCTTTGGATCACTTTGCAAGCCCTCCATCTATTCACATCCCCAGACAACCAGTGGTGCACTTTAGTCATTGCAGAGCAGATTTCATTTTTCTAGGTTTTTATGTAAATAGGCCAGATGGGATGGATTATTTTCTTGCATTTTTGTTTTGGAGAGAGGGTCTCGCTTTAGCTCAGGCCGCTGGCCTTAAACTATATAGCCCAGGGTAGCTTCAATAGTTGGTGTTAGAATTTGGAATCACCTAAGAAATGGGTTTCTAGATATGCCTATGAGGAATTCTCTTAATTAGGTTAGTGAGATGTACCCTTGCTGAAGGAATTATGTCACTGGCAGCAGTCTTGGAGGTTTCAAAGCCATACACCTTCCCCTGTTCACTCTCTCAGCTTCTAGCTTGCAATTAAGATGTGAGCTTTCAGCTTGCTGATGTTGTGGCTGCCTGTTACCATGCTTCCCCACCGTTATTCCTCATACACCCTTGGCCATGGTATTTTATCACTATAAGAGAGAAGTAATTAATACAGTCATTTACTGGCTGTGCTACTCAGGGCTAGTACACCAAACATCCTGAGCATTGGCTTCTTAAGCTATCAAAGAATAGTAATAAAACCTACTTTCCTGTATTGCAGCATCGTTTACAATAGCTAAGATATGGAATCAAGCTAAGTGCCCATCACTGTAAGAGAAATGAACCAGGTGGTGGTGGCACATGCCTTTAATCCCAGCACTCAGGAGGCAGAAGCAGGTGAATCTCTGAGATTGAGGCTAGTCTTGTCTGCAAAGCTAGTTTGAAGGCAGCCAAGCTACACAGAGAAACCCTATCTCAAAAAATAAACAGAAAAAAAAAGAAAGGAAAGAAGAAAAAATGTGATAACATGCACTCAGTGAATATATAGAAATGTAAAAAGAATAAAGTTATAATTTTTATTAAATTATTTTTGTTACTGGGTGTCTGTGTTTCTGTGTTGTGTGTTTACATGTGTACTGAGTTTCGGGACCTGATGACTTAAGATGGCAAGCACCTTTCTCAACTGAACCACCTCACTGGCCCAAAATCCTGTAATTTTTTAACAAGATGGATGGCACTAGAAGATATCATTTTAAGTGAAATAAGTAAGCACAGAATGAAAATATTGCAGATCCTTATTCATCACAGGAGCTAGAAAACAAAGCCACCTCCTGCAAGATAGTGATGGCTAGCGGTTATTGAAGAAGGGGAATATACTGTGATGTGGGGAGATAGTGGGTATTGAAACACAGTATGAGAAATCCAGGCATGATGGTGCCCTTCTGTAATCTCATGCCTTGGGCGATGAAGGTTGGGAGGATCGGGAGTTCAAGGCCATCCTCAGCTAAGTAGTATGCCTGAGGGCAGCCTGAGATGTAAGACTTGTGCCAATAAAATAAAGACTTCAAGTAAAAAATGAAGAAATTGGCTTTGTTGTTCTAGAGCACAGTACAATAACTAAAATCTACCACAATCTATGGCACAATAACTCCTTCACATTTACTAGAAGGATCCAAGGTTCACACAGGAGTGATAAATATTCAAAGAGATGAAAATGCTAATTGCCCTGACTTGATCACACATTATAAATATGCATCAAATTATGTTCTCTCTTGAATTTGTACAAATATTATGCATCAGGTTAAAATGATAAAATATATTTCTCAGGATTCTTAAGAAAATTAAATAACAAAACACACACATTTGACTTTCCATTAATATAAGCTGGCTATTACTACTATGGAAGAAGAGGTGAGAGTTAGTCTGTGTTGTTGGACTACCATAACAAATATTGTTGACTAGCTGGTTTAACCAGCAGAAGTATATTTTTCATAGTTTTGGAGGCTTGGATGCTGTGCAGTTATACTCTTGTACACTGTAAATATTTGTTCCTTCTACTGGTTTAATAAAATGCTGATTGGCAAGAAGCCAGATGGGAAGTGTGGGTGGAGCTACCAGACTAAGAAAACTCTGGGAAGAGGAAGAAATCCTAGGCAGATGCAGAGGAAAGAAGATTGCTGCTCTGAGGGAAGGTCCTAAGCCACGTGTCTTGATTAGTTTAAGAGTAAAAGTTAGCAAGTAATATGCCTGAGCCATAGGCCAAACAGCATGTAATTAATATAAGACTTTGTGTGATTATTTGGGGCTGTGGTCAAGACCTCAGAGCTAGGCCAGGCCAGAAACTTCTGACTGCACTTGGAAGTCTAAGAAATGAGTGTCACTATTGTTAGGTTCTGGTGAGGACTTCCAGGCTTATCGATCGAAGGTTTTTGGGGTAGAGAAAGAAAGAGCATGCTTGTGCTGTGACATCTCATTCTGTGAGAAAACCAATCATACCAGGACGCCACCCCACAAGACCTCATCTAAAGTGAATCACCTCCCAAAGGCCCCATTTCTGAATGTCACCATATTGGACATTAAGATTTCAACATATAAATGTAATGGTGCTGGTTGGGGATGCAACTCAAATCATACCTGTAGCCTCTTGGCTGCTTCTTATCTGTAGAGTAAGGCCCAAATAATAATCTGAGAAACGTGAGATTCTAGGCTGGGTTGGCTGTGTGGCTCAGTGGTGGAGTATTTTTTTGGCATGTGTGAAGACCTAGATTCCAAACTCAGCACTATCTTTTTTCTTTCTGGGACTAGCCAAGAATGCCATTCTTCACATCTGTTTAAAATTTGGGATCATTTTTATATAAAGTTTGATATTGATTTTCAAAAAGCAATAAAAAAATTGGGATCATATTTCTTACTTTTTAAACACTTGAAATATTGGTATTTGTAAACAAAATAGGCAGTAAATTGAGAAATATTTTGTTAAGTAGATCCCAAGAAGCTATTATTTTAAGATGAGTTTTTGACTTGTTGCTACAACTTTATTCTTTCTATTATTAAATCAAAACTCTTGAGACTGACTTACCTCTAAAATAAGAGAGTTTATTAAGTCACCTCTTTTTGACTTGTTGGCTAGTGTCTCATAATACCCCTCAACCAAAACAAGATATTGCTAATACCTTTGGTCACCTTTCAGAACATAGCAGTAAGATCTAAATACTGAAAACACCACATACTTGAGTCACAAACCACAGAGAAAGAAAAGTTGGTACTCACGTAGAAGCTTTACCCTTCCTGGATGGCTTTCAGGGTACTGGAAGATGCCATGAGCTCTACACAAGGAGAAAAGTAATCATCAGTCTTACCCATAGATATGATCCTCACAGGCTACAATACCAAAGATAAATGCATTGGTGCAATAACAGCATGAATATTATGGGAGTAACAACTTTCTGACTGGATCTAGAGCCAGCTCCATGAGATAAAAAACATACCTGGCACTGTTAATGGAGCTACGAACCTATAGCTAGGTAGATACTAGGTCCCAGGGAAGAAATGGATATTATTCTGCTAAATCAACATGGTATTAAAATATCTCCAAATGAGTGATTGCTATACTCATAGATTGGAGCATCTCTCAACCCTCATTAATGGCATTGGCCAATGTGTTGTTTAACATGAAAATAAAATAATGTAACTTGAAGTCTATTGGAGGTCATTTGGACAGCCAAGTCAGATGTCTTGGTATTGCAAAGAACTTCCAAGCCTTACCTATTGAGTTATTTGGGCTTCTAAAACAGGGTCTTACACTATAGGCCAGGCTGGTCTTGAATTCTTGGTCAGAGATTCATCTGCCTCGGTCTCCCCAAATAGAATTGCAGGCATGAGTTACTCCTAAATTACCATGCTTAATTTCTCTTGTCTTTAAAGTTCAGTCAAGATAGAGCGATATACAAAGAGGAGTAAGCAAGGGAGTCTGTAGAAATTGTACTGGGCAAGAGCCATCATTAAGGAAGATTTGTTGCTTTTTACATGGGTAGAATCTAAAGGCTTGCCTCTTCCCATCTTGAGTTAGTTTTAACATAAATTCAGAAATTTAGCTAGGATATGTTGGCTTAGATTTTCTTATTTTTCTTCCATCCTCTGGATCTTGAAATTAAACTTAGGAAATCTCAGAAATATTCTCTTATGACTGGTTTATACCAACACCACTAGTAGAAAGTTCCATTTGCTCATAAGGCATGAATTGTATTTGTGAAAAGAGAAATAGCTGATGTGCCATATCTGTGTTTATAGAAAAGGTTGTTTTCTCTTATGTTTGAATCAGAAATTCTCTTTACTATAATATATTTACATTACTTGGTTCCCTCGGGCTACTTCCTTGAACTGCCTGGCTCTCAGTTTCTTAGCTATAAACGCTTATAACACTTGCCATTACATCATGCAAATAATTTATTATAACTTAGCTTTTAAAAATCTGTGAAGACTACTCGCTAATGTCAGTTAAGAGCTTGGAATTTGTTGGCTCACATGACAATATTCAAATAGGCTTCTTTGTAAGGAACTTAATAAATGCCCTTTCGGAAAAATAATTTGCCTTTCAACAATATGATTTGGAGCAGTCTGCTTGCATTACCTAAAAGGAGATTAGGTGGAAAACAAAGCTCAGGGTTGGAGAGATTCATGGATGAAGTGTTTACTGTGCAGGCATGGGGACATGAGTCAGATCCCCAACATCTACTTGCACGTGATGACAGTGTGCCTGTGTCCCCAGTACTGGAAGGTAGAGACAGGCTGATATTGGCATCTTGTGTTACCCAACTAGTCACTCTGGAAGTTCTGGGTTCAGAGATAGACCTTGTCTCAAAGAAATAATGTGGAGGAGTGATTAAAGAAGATAGCCTGGTGTCATTCGAACTCTGGGCTCTACATGGGCCTGATGCACCCACATCTGGAATACATCACACACACACACACACACACACACACACACACACACACACACACACACACACACACACAGAATTTCCCTTACCTCACAACAGCACAATCAACATGAGTTGTGGTGTACCTTCACCACAATCACTGAGCAATTCTCACCAGACAACAGTTAGTTATATTTCTTATTCAACTCAGCCCTGAAACTATCTGCTTAGAAATGACATCTGATCCCAGAGGTTAAGGGGCTCAATTTCGCTTCAGATGCCACTAGCCTTGAGCTGTTTTACCCATGCTTGTTTTAAAGACAGTCTCATGTAACTTGGGCAGGACTTGAACTCTTGATATAGGCAAAGATGACTTTGAGATCCTGATCCTCCTGCCTTCATCTTGAAGAACTGGGGTTGCAGGCACACACCACTGCACCTGGCTCCTTGCCTGTGCTTTTCACCAGTTAGTTATAAATTAGGACTCCCATACAACCACTTTGGGCTTGTCTAAATCTTGAGCATTTCATGGGACTCTGTGAATTTTGAGTTGCATGTTTTGATTTCTCACAAAGGGTCTTTCAAATGACATAGATAAGAAATGTACGGAATAAGGTCATGGGAGAGCATGTATCCTGTTTGGATGTATTACCCTCAAGGAACCACTCCCTGGCCTATCCAGAAGTTCTTCAGGTTTCCCTTTGAAGAGTCTATGGAGCCCTTATTACATAGATATGATGGCTTAAATAATTAATGATTGGTGATCAACTTGGCCTTTAACCTCTTCTCTTCCTGGATATTATCAGGGTGTGGTTAAAAGTCCCAACATTCTAATCAAGACATGGACTTTCCTGTAACCAGAGTCCATCCTGAAATTGCCTACGGCTTTCAGCTGTCTGACATCATAATAGCACATAATAGCAGAAAATATTTCAGTTGCCTTGGAGACTCCAAAGGGTTTTAGGAGCAATAAGTCAGGAAATGGGGCAAAAACCCAGTGTTTATTTCATAATATCACAAATGAAAGCCTTATCTTTTGATTGGTAATATAAGACTTTTGCTTTGTACTGCTGTAAAAATAATTTAAAAAAATGGAATTTCTCATGCCTGCCATAAAGTGTATTAGGATTATTAACACTGAGAACCATTAAAAGTTATGCAAGACAATTTGTACAATATTTCAAACTAAGCAAACAGCTGAAAACAGAACATTCTGTATAGGATAACGCTAGCTAAGAATTGCAGAAGAAATCATTGCATTTTAAAAATCATTACTTTGCAATTCCTAATGAAATAATGGGGATAGGCAGGATAGCATCAATAGATGCTAAAAAAGGAAAAAAAAAGCATTAAGGAAGATTTTGATGGAGAATTTTATAATGACCCATCTGCCTGAAAATACTTAAACCCATTGATCAAAACTAATACCATTCAAAGTGCCACAATTGTGCTATTTTGGCTTACAATAGAAAAAGACATTTCGGGGCTGGAGAGATGGCTCAGCGGTTAAGAGTACTGACAGTTCTTCTGAAGGACCTGAGTTCGATTCCCAGCATCCACATGGCAGTTGACAACTGTCTGTAATTCCAAGATCTGACACCCTTACACAGTTATACATGCAGGCAAAGCACCAATTCACATAAAATAAAAATATTTTTTAAAAAAGAAAAAGATATTTCATAAAATCAAGGGAAATTTGAAGAAACCATGGGCTTTAATGAATAATAATGCACCAGTTACTGATTATAACAAATATGCCAAACTAATGCTATATGTTAGTCATAGAGAAGGAAGGACTTGGTAATGCAGGAACGCTGTATTATCTGCTCAATTATTTCTGAAAATCAAAAAACTAAAGTCTATTACTTTTAGGTGAACATACAGTGAAGTAAACAAAGACTTGACCACATCAGGCAAGAGCTTTACCACCATTGTATGTCCCCAGCATAAAATAAGACCTATTGATATAAGGTGCTACCAGATAATATGTCCCCCAAAGCAACTAAATAAGATGCACAGACAAGCCACTTACAAAGCATCCATGATGAAAAAGTTGCACTAGCTTCTATTTCAATGCACACAGAGGCTCTACTCATGGGACAGTGTTCCGAATCTGGATGTGGGAGTTTCACAAATGATTTTGTTTCTTAAATCAGAGACAGAGATAGGAAAGAAGAACTAATAGATTGAAGATATTTATCAATCAATGAGATCCTATTGATCTTATCTGAGCCATGGTCTAAAATGGTCAACTGTAAAATATTTGGAAAAAATTCAACATGGGTGAGGGATTAAGTAATACAAAGAAAAAGCACCATTTATTATATGTGAAGAATGGCACTGTGGTCTTTAAAAAAATAGTCTTATATCCCACACACATATATGTCTATAGTACTGCAACTTAATATGAAAAAGATAGAAAATTCTCAGTTTTTTCCACATGTTAAAAAAAAGATAATCAGACCCTTAGGTCAGCATACATAAAAATAAATACCAACTAGATTACACCTACCTAAAACCTTCTATCCTGAATTATTATAATAAACTATATAAAAAGAAAAACCACTTCTATGTTGACATTCTAGAGAAAGGTGAGCATCGCATCATTTTTTAAAGTTTAAACATTAGAAACACTATACCAGTAGAATAGAGTTACTACCATTCATTTCGTACAACAGAAATCCACAGAACTCTAGATGTGATAAAGATTATTTATTTGTTTGTTTGTTTGTTAGCAGTAATGAAGACTGGTCCCCGGGCTTCACACATGCTAGGTAAACAGTTTACCACTGAGCTATGAGCTCGTTGTTGTAAAAGTTAAAATACGCAGGTGCTTGGTCAGAGGGTGGCTTAGTGAAGATAGCGCTTGTCTTCTAAGCCTCAAGATCTGAGTCAGAGCTCTAGGACCCCATGAAACGCCTCGGGTTGATGCCGTGCATTTGTAATCCCAGAGCCAAGGTGGTGGAGAAAGGCACATCCCAGGAGCTTGCTGACGAGTCAGTCTGTGAGTCTAGCATTTGAAAGAGGACAACCTGGAGCTGTCCTCTGGCCTCCATGTGCATGCTCACACATGTGCACGTGAGTACCTGCGCACACACGTCTACACACACCTGTGTATAGACAAGCAATTAAAATGTGCATTATTATACCAAGCATATTGGCTTAAAAACAAAAATGCTATGTTCTTAATGGATGCATGTGAGTTAGAAGTTTAAAAATAAACAACAAAGGATACATGCCACCTGAAAGAGAATATCCATCATGAGGTAAAGAGGAAAAAGATGAGGAGATAGGGGTTTCTGTTATCTAGAACATTTTGCTTAGTGGGGTTTTTTTATTTAAAAAAAAAAAAAACAAAGATGGTAAAGTCTGCATGCTAGAATTATAGGTATCAGTTATATAATTTTCTATGTTTGCTTTTTTCATAATGTAAAAGTGTATTAAGAAAACTTGATCTAAAAGTTCAAGAAGAACTCACAGGTGAAATAGTTTCACATGTTGATCCACAGAGTAAAATAAACCTAAAACTGTGACAGGCTCATAAAGAATCTAGATTAGAAACAACTATCATATGTAGTTAGTTGGTGAGACTGAATGGGTCTGAACCACATTCAACTAATTTGGGTGCAAAAAAAAAAAAAAAAAAAAAACCCAAAACCCAATAAATTAACTTTTAAAATAAAATTAAATGTACAAGCCCTCTGAAAGCTGGTGAGTCTTTTGGTGTTGACTGTGAATTCCCCTTCCACAGCTCCATACTTTTTTTTTCTTTATTTATTTCTTCTATTTGCCTTGGTGTTTGCCTGGAACTGGAACTACAGACAGTTGTTAGCTGCCATGTGGGTGCTGGGAATCGAACCCGGGTCCTCTGGAAGAGCAGACGGTGCTCTTAACCGCTGAGCCATCTCTCCAGCCCCAGCTGCATACTTTTTATCAGTTTTCTTTCTTCCCTGTCTTACTCTCCATTTTCCTACTTGACCACACTAACTTCTGGGCTCTTGTCTGTCTTGAGATTTGCTAATCAGGGAAACCCCAATGAGGACAGTAAAGTGCTAGAGCATTCTCACTTCAGCTCAACATAACTATTCATAAATATAGAGGATGCTTAGCCTGTGAATTACATAAAAGACAAAAGAACACAAGATGTTCCAGTAATATCTCTTGATCACTCGAGGGTCCAAGTTGTGATATGCCTTATGGATATGTCATCTTTCGCTGAGCGTAATTCCCATCCAGATGTTTGGAAAGTCTGTTTACAGGATACCTAGGATGCTAGCCAGACTACATCAAAAGGAATTTTCACAAAAATAAAACAAATATTAGACACATTAAGCACCTCCTATGTTAAAATGTTCCCTCCCTCTACCTAGCAAGTATTATAGTTTCTCCTTCAAACTCCAAAACCTCATTTTAAGCTTTTCTTTCTTTTTTTTTTTTTTTTTTTTTTTTTTTGTGAGAGTCTTGCTATGTAGCCTTGGCTGGCCAGCTGGTAGATCAGGGTGACCTCACACTCACAGAGGCCTGCCCACCTTTGATTCTGGGGTCCTGAGATTAAAGACTAGGTATGTGCCACCATGTCTAGCTAGGCTCATTTCTTTTTAGGGTTTATGTATTTTTCTTCATGTGAGAGTATTTTGCCAGCCTGTCTGTATATGCACATGTGTCTAGTGCCCAAAGAGTTTCAGATCCCCTGGAACTGAGATAAGAAATGAGTATGGGGCTGGAGAGATGGCTCAGCGGTTAAGAGCATTGACTGTTCTTTTGGAGGACCTGAGTTCTGATTCCCAGCAACCATATCGTAGCTAACAACTATAATTCCAAGATCTTATACCCTTACACAGCTATATATGCAGGCAAAACAACAATTCACATAAAATTAAAAAAAATTAAGGGCTGGAGAGGTGGCTGATCGGTTGAGAGCACTGACTGCTCTTCCAGAGATCGGGGTTCGATTCCCAGCACCCACATGGCAGCTCACAACTGTCTGTAGTTCCAGTTTCCAGTTCTAGGCAAACACCAAGGCAAATAAATAAAAAAGGTTTTTTTATAAATAAATAAATAAATAAATAATTTTTTTTATAAAAAAGAAATGAGTGTGAACCATCATGTGGGTGCTGGGATTTGAACCCAGGTCCTCTGCAAAAGCAGACAGTGCTTTTAACTGCTGAGCCATAAATATCTTGTTCGTTTCCAAGTGATGAGTATTACTTGGTAAAGGGCTTCCAAACCATCTCTATTATCTCTGTTTTTCTCTCTGCTTACTGCCATCGATAGGGAGAGTCCATTTAGCTCAGCTTTATGGTGAAGAGTAACAAATGGAACTCCGCAGTCTTGCGAAGGCTTTATTCTCAGTAGCAATTAAAGTGCAGCCAGAGCCCCTGGAATGCTGCCTTCCTGACACAGCTTAGCAAGAGCGGAGATGCTTAAACTATATGCTTTAGCTAAGTCACATTAAACAAATGAGGTTGAGGACCAATGAGATGACTCGGTGGTAAAGGTGTCTGCTCCTGAGCTCAGTTTGATCACACAGACTCGTGTGGTAGAAGGAGACCAGCAACTAAAGTGATGCTCTGACCTTCACGTGTGCATCACAGTGCCCTGCATTCACGTGCGCATGCTCACACACTTGTCAGCACACACATGCATACTCTTTCTCTCTTACACACATACACACACACACACACACACACACACACACACACACACTATAATTAAAGTTAAAAACAAACCAAAAACTGAGTTGGAGAGATGGCTCAGGAATTAAGAGTGAGCCCTTGCTGTTCTTCTTGAGGTCAAAAGTTCAGTTCCCAGTACCCATGTCAAGCAGCTTGCAGCTGCCTGTTAGGCCAGCTCCAGGAAATCTGACACTGGCATTCCCTAGCACCGCCATACTCATGGTGTGAAGACACACACATATACGTACATCTTTTTAAAACTTAAGTATTTTGGGACTAGAAAGATTTTATGGTTGTTAAGAATGCTTTTGATCCTCCAGAAGACCCAGGCTCAGTTCCCAGCACCCATGGGACACACTTGTACAAGAGTTCTGACACCCTTTGCTGGCCTCTGCCAGTACCCAAATGCACATAACACACATGCAAATGAACCAATTTTTAAATTAAAAATTTGAGGTTTGAGATTTTACAATAAATACTATAATATATTTTAATTTTCATTTTAAAATTAATATGCATGTCTAAAAGTTTTTAAACAGTGCTGTGAGGTATAAAATAAAAAGACTCCACTTATATTCACATTTCAGTTTGATTTCTTTTACTGTGATAAGACACTGGCCGAAACCAACTTAGAGATAGAAAGCCTTACATGGTCCATCATTGAGGGAAGTCGAGGCAGGAACTGGTTGAAGCAGAAACCATGGAGGAACACCGCTAGTTGGCAATCCATGAGAAGGAAATTACTTGTGACTGACATGGAGTGTTTATAGTAAGTTTAAATTCTTTCTTTGTGGTAGTACCAACAGGGGGCTAAAAGCAGACACCTAAATTCTGTCAAGAATAGTGGTAGGCAGTGACAAAATGGAAGTCACTAGCCTGGCATTTGAAGGGCTAGGTTACTCCTCTGAATCTTAGCTTCCTCATCTCACATTAGGGCTAAGAACCTCTGCACACATTTTCCTGGGGAAATTTGAAACACAGAATGAAAAAGTGTGTCTGGCAATGTACTGTGACCTAAGGGACAGTATATATATATATATATATATATATATATATATATATATATATATATATATACTCATTGCTGCCTCAATAAATATTCATGGAGTACTTGGTGTAAGAGCAACGGGTTTTTTTTAAGTATTTGCTTTCCGCCCCTGGGGATTGGAGAGATGGCTCTCTGGTTAAGAGCACTGGCTGCTCTTCTAGAGGACCCAGGTCTGATTCCCAGGCCCTACATGGCAACTGACAATTGTCTTTAACACCAGTGCCAGGGGAGCTGATGCCATCTTCTGGTCTACATAGGCACTAGAAGCACAGGGTATACACAGAAATGCAGGCAAAACATGCACACATAAGAAGATAGAAAAATAAATTCTAAAAACTATGTTTTTATTTATATTTGTGTGTATGGGGTGAAAGGGTTTAAATGGGCCAGAAGAAGGGGTGAGATCCCCTGGAGCTGGAGCTACAGGCAATCGTGGACCACCTGACTTGGGTGCTGGCCACTCAAGTCCTCTGGAAGAACAGCACGTGCTCTTAACTGCTGAACTGTTTCTCCAGCATAAGAACAACATTTTATGATTGAAGACTAGATATGTGCATACCAGTGGTGGAGAGAGAGAGATAGTGTTTCTGTGTAAATGAGTTCCACATTGTGTGGGTGTCTATGGAGACACGAAGTGGAGTCAGATTCCCTGGTGTTGTAATTGCAGGTTATACACAGTTAGACATGGCTGCAGGCAACTAAACTCTGGTTCTCTGTAAGAGCAAGCAATGCTGTCACCTGAAGCCACTTTCCTGACCTACACAGTGAGTTGGGGGGCTAGCCAGAGCTATAGAATAATATACTGTCTCAAAAAAATCCATAAAACAAACAAAGTATAAACAGAAGAAAATAAATAGAAGTTATTCTTAAGAAAGGCATGGATGGACCAGCATTCCAGTCACAGGTTCTATACTGAGCTGAGCTACGACCTCAGGAAGAATCTTTTTACATTGTCTACTCGTGAACATATTGCCATAAAGTTCTTTGTTTTAGATTTATGTATTTATTTTTATTTTATGTACAGTGGTGCTTTGCCCTGAAGCTAGAGTTACAGACAGTTGTGAGCTGCCATGTAGGTGCTGGGAATTGAACTCGGGTCCTCTGGAAGAGCACTCAGTGCTCTTAACCACTGAACCATCTGTCCAGTTCCGCCATAAAGTTTTTAAAGCTAGGCACATACTCAGTTGAAGATGGTAGATTTATTTGCTTCTTGATAATGACCTGTGTAGGTGACGTGATAATCAATGGCACTGAAGGAGAGGAAAGAGGTCTTGCTGTAACCTGAGACCAAACACTGCGGTGGGAAACTTGGAGCTAATCTCTTTGATCTTTTAAAGTTCTTTTCCTGGGAAAAGATACAGGAATTGGGGAAAGATCTGCTTTCAGGACATAAATGGACAACTAGATCAATGTGTGACAAGAGGCCAACGTTGGTAGCTATGAATGTGACCCATCCAGATCTCCTTAAGAACTTGTCACAGCCCAGCCGACTGACAGATAAAACACTCAGGGCTCCATTGTACTGCAACCAATAAGACTAGTTACATTTTGATGTCCTGGATGCTAGCCTATCCAGTTTACACACTGTTAACATTATATAGAGCTATCATAAAGGTGTTGTATGATAACAGCTGGGAAATAAAGAGGAAATGTGGCTCCAGTGAGCTCTTTTAAAATGGAGGCTTTAATATGTGTCATTATTGTAGACACCCATTCCCCACCATCTCTTCAAACTGAAGGGGTTATCTTCAGATTGACTCTGGATTCTCATCTAATTAAGTCCAGGACCTGGACTATGTATATTTTCTATACATAAGGGAAAGTCACCAAGAACAATTATTGGGGGACATTATGATTCCAATACTAAGTGTTCCTCCCTACCAAAAGTCTCAGAGGGTGAAGCTTTGGTCCACAGCTGATAGAGCCAATCTCTTAGAGATGAATAAGCATGGATGATCTGCCTTCATCGATGGCTTAATCCCATGATGAATTTCTATGAAGGAAGTGGTCAGAAGTGAGGAAGCGTGTCAGTGGGTGTGTGCTTGAGAAAGAGATTCTTTATTCCCTGCCCCATGCTGTTTTCCCTTTGAGACAGAAGGTAAACTGCTTTGTTCTGCTACACTGTAGCAGCTACAGCCTCCCTCCTACATTCAACTGAGCTTTAGGCCCATGGTGACAGAGCCAACCCACCACAGAGAGAAACCACCCAAGCCCCAAGCTAATGTAAGTTCTCCTCCATCCTTAAAACTGGTCTGTCATGCAATTGTCACAGCAACACAGAACTGATACGGGGAATGGCACTTTCTGATGTTTTATTCATAGTGTCAAACCAGTTTGCCATAGGTATTAGTTGAACAATTCAATTTGAAATGGGAAAAATGCCAAATTTCTTCAGAAAGCCATTTTTCTGAGCTGAACACCAAAGCATGTCTAAAGGTGATTCTAAGCTATTTCCCTATTTATTTGTTTGCTTACGTTTTTATCTTGAGATAGGGTCTCACTGTGTAGCTGTGGCTGGCTTAGAACTTGCTATGCAGACCAGACCAACCTTGAACTCAAGATCTGCCAGCCTCTGCCTCCTGAGTGCTAGGACTAAAAGTTTATGCCACCGCACCTGCCACCTTACTTTAATTTTTAAAATAGTGTCTCATAAGTGTCTAATTACAATTTCATCAAGAATCATTTCATGTTTTCAAAAGATGTAGATTCTATTGATAAAAAGCTAAGGAAAATATTTCAGGCTAGAGTAGTACTGTATCCTCAGGTTTTTTTATTTTAATTTAAAAATTCCTGTGTTTCTTTCTACCTTTACAGAAGACTAGAAGGGATGTGGAGGGTAGAGGACAACTTTTGGGAGTTGGTTCTTGATGTATAAATCTAATTAAATCTTTATCAATAAAAAATCAGGTAAGAACCTGAAAGATTAGAGAATCAGGAGCAGCCACCAATAGATTCCCATCTCTTCCATTCTTCTGTCCAAAAAAGGGGCCTAGATTCTCTCTCCACCTCCCTTTATCACTTCCTGTTTCCTCTCTATACGGACTTCTAAACCTCTATGGTTAACTAGTGGCTAGCCCTGCCCTCTGGCTCCAAGCAAGCTTTATTTGTCAGAACAAAATATCACACAACAGGTTCTCTTATTCTACCACAGGTGTCAGAAATTGAACTCAGATCCTTGAGTTAGCAAAGCAAATGCCTTCACTTGCTGAGCCATCTAAAAAGCCCTAAAGGGTATTTTTATGCGTTGGAGAATTTCCAGTTAAAATTAAACAATTGAGGGACATACTTTACTGGTTAAAGTTGTAGAATAAAACAGATCATTTGATTATATCATTACCATTGTACCTACCACATTGCATCCAAAATCATGAAGCAGAAAATGAGTGCACACTCATCTCACTTTTCCCTTTTTATACAGTTCAGGATCTCAGCCCAGGGAATGGTGCCACACGTGATGGGCAGGTCTTTCCACCTCAATTAATCTAACCAAGCTATCATCCATAGGCATGCCCAAAGACTAACCTAAATACATCTTGTATATATGCCAGAGCTTGTCTCCTTGGGATTCTAGATCTGTCAAGTTGAAATGTAACACTCACAGTTGTTAGTTCTCAAACTAGGGACAAACAGCTAAAATACCTATTTAACATACCAAAGTAATGGCCTCCAGCTTTTCCTGATTATCAGTTACAGGGTGTGGCTGGGATACTCCGTTCCTACCCTAAACTCCAGCCCTGGGGCTGGGCTGCCCTTTGCCCAGAGGCTCTTGCCTACATCATCCAGCCACTCTGGTTACCTGTCACTTTTTTCTACCTTTAACCGACCTGGCTCCTCCTCTTCTCGTGGCCAGTTTCCGGGTCACTTTTGCTCTAGACACTCCCAGATGTCCCTGCCTCTGGCTATGCCTCCCTTTTATCTACAATAAACTTTCTCCTTCACCACACCCAGAGCAGTAATGTTCTCCTTTTTTTAAATTTTTTTAATTTAACTATTACTGTGTCTAAAACATAATTGTTCTATTCATGAACAGCAAGACAGTATCAAAATAGTTGGTCTGTCCTAATTTGTGCAGATTTAGAAACCATTTAAGTCAGGGCCTCCTCATGTTTTCTAAAAAAGGAATTTCTAGTACTATATTCTTTATACTTAGAGAGGAGAAGTCAAAAAGTATAAAAATAAAATAAATTAGGACCTAATACCTACAATATCCTGGTAGCCCAAGTAATCTTCAGAATTATCTTGGTTATAACTCTAGGGTAATCTTAGATACTATTTAATCATTCCCAAGGCAGGGTTCCTTTTATAGACCACGCATGACATAACTGCCTCTTGTAACTACTCAAGATTATCCTGAGAGCCTGTGTGTTAATACTTCATAAACTAGTTCTTGTAACAAATATTTCAATTGATTTCCGAATCTTTTTGTAGATGAAGAACAAAGAAATAAATTATATAGATATTGATTGGTTTTTAAATCTCTATGTATAATTTGCCAAAGAGTATGAGAAGGTTTCCCTGTGGTATTACTATCTTTACACTGTTGATTTTTTGAAGTAAAAGCAAAAAAGAAATATTGATACTCTTAGCTACAAGAATTCTAAACACAATAGAACATGAATGAATCTACTAATGTATCTACTAACGCCAATTCTTCAGATTCAACTGGTGTTCTTGCTGTCAAAGAGTTTGGATAAAAATATGTGAGATAATAGTTTCTAGATATAAAGTTCTATGATATATAGATAATTCTTATGTCTGGACATTGGCTTTGACTGTAAGATACCATTATAAGAACTGATGTGTAAAGTATTAGTCCTCAGTCTGTTGGGTCTTCTACCATTAGAGTGACTCTTTGTTTACCTTGGGTTCTTGAGAACAATGAGGAAATTTAGGAAATAAGAAGGATCATATTAAAGTTAAACTGGCTCTGTGTTTTAAATTTGTCTTACATGCGAGAAAGAAGATGCCCCTCAAATTTTAGAAATTTAGAACAATCAATTTGGGCTTAGAGGACACAGATCCACAAGGTATTTCTTCAGAAGAGAATGTATGTGGATCTCAGTTGTGGACAGCTGATGCTTATCTAATAGCTTTATAGGAGAAGAATTACGTGACAGGAAATGATGGCTTCAAGTGACAATTATGAGATCCCCAAAAGGAACTCTTTAACTTGTTTTGAAACTCTCACCATTAGAAGTTGCTATTCTTATGACTTTAAAAACAGTGGTTCTCACCCTTCCTAATGTTGGGACCCTTGAATTCAGACATCTTATGTGGTAATCTCCAACCATAAGATTATTTTTGTTGCTACTTTATAACTGTAATTTTGCTACTGTTATGAAGCATAATGTAAATATCTGATATGTGACCCCTGTAAAGGGTTTGGTTGACACCTCCCCCTCCCCAAGAGGTCATAACCCATAGATTGAGAACTGCTAATTTAAAGAAAATGAAGAAGTAACTTAGCAGGCTGTTCCTTGGAGTCCTGTCAACACAGACAGCTGTGCAAGAGCCCAGAGTTATTTCCTCATGTTGTAAAGTAACAGACTTCTATGTGATACTCTTCATTTTTTTCCTCTTTTTAAAATTACATTTTTATTTGGGAAGAGGAGCACATGGGTGCCATGGTGCAGATATGTAAGTCAGAGAACAATTCGTGGAGTTGGTTATCTCTTCTACTATGTGAGCTCATCAATCCAATTCAGGTTACCAGGAGTGCCAGCAGGTACCCTTACCCTCTGAACCATCTCACCAGCTCTTTTATTTTTATAACAACAACAGGCAACCCTATCAACAGGGGCAAAATTAGAAGAGAGAGAGAGAGAGAGAGAGAGAGAGCGAGAGAGAGAGAGAGAGAGAGAGAGAGAGAGAGAGAGTGTGTGTGTGTGTGTGTGTGTGTGTGTGTGTGTTTTCTTGGGATTGAACTCAACCTTGTAAGTGCTATAACCCTGAGCTATAACCCCCAGTTCCCAGATTTCTTAAAGTTAAGTTGAGGTCCCGGCAACTCTTGTCATTTAAAAGCAATTAATTTGCTTGACGCTTCTCTTTTTTAGTCTAATGTCCTTTCAAAATATTCTGCTGGATGTTATGGTTCTGTTAGGAGTATTATCACCTATTCTTTCTTTAGTAAGCTATGTATTTCTGTACACAAATACTTAACAAAATGGGCCAATAAATCCACTTTATAATCTTCACCCTTAAGACATTAATGGAATTTGACATCTCCTAGACAGTCTTAAGGATCCATAGCTGATTCTTCCTTTTTTGGTTTAAAAATTAGATTGCTGCCCAGTTTGTTTATGGGAAATATTTAAGAGGGTATGCTATGAGAACTGACCCATTCATTTGTCTGGTGCTTTACAATTTTTTTTGGAGGCATGATAAGTATGTTATTCAAGGGCTTGGATTATCCCAGTGTATCTTTTCAAGCCATTTCTTCCTTATTTTCACCATCATTATGGGAAATGCTATAGAGCAGAGAGTTATAAGTCATAGGTCCTTATAGTATTCTGAAATTTCCTCCACTTTTGTAGGATGAGCAAGGAAATCTTTGCAATAGCTCAGAGTTCTGAATAAGACACAGGTGTAAAGATGCTCGCTGCACTTGAGGGACCAATTTTGAGGGTAAACAGTTACTGACACATCTTAAGCAGAAAATGTAGTATGAAGTTCCTGGCCTGGACTAGCCCCAAGATCTGGAGCATCAGTTCCAAATAAACCACCCACAGCTGCTTGGTCCCAAATAATCACACAAAGTCTTATATTAACTGCATGTTCGACCTATGGCTCAAGTATATTTTTAGCTAGCTCTTACAACTTAACCCATTTCTATTAATCTATATCTTGTCACATGGCCTGTGGCTTACCTGAATTCTTTTACATCTTCCTCCTTGGCAGCAGCTCATGATATCTCTGTCTGATTCTGCCCTTTTCCCCTTTTAACTATGCTTGGATTTCCTGCCTGCTCGCATTAGGCCAAAACAGTTTCTTTATTATCCAGTGATAATTCGCAGTGTACAGAAAGACATCCTACACCAAGAAAGGGTGAGAGATCAGAAGTGCTGGTCAGTTTGAACTATCAGAGCCCAGAGAGGAGGAAAAAAAAGAGTTAGCAGAAGGCTGGTAGAGTCAGGGTTTTAACCTTTTATTTTAAGAGAGGTTATTTTGAGTGTTTCATTCTTGTGGCAGTTCCTACATCCTAGAGAATATATCATGTTGTTTTTGAGACTTTCAAGATATTCTAATTTGAGCATTGCTCATCCTGGTCACTACAACTATAGGTTATTGTTTGAAAAGTTTGCCCAAAGCCTGGGGCCAGAGATTGGTGAGGAATGTACTTGCCCACTGTATATGTGAAGCTGGGGGGGTTTTGATCCTCAGCATAGAAAAAAAAATGAAAGAGGGACTATGATTTTATAACAAATGTAAAGATATATGGCATTAGCTCATTAAAATATAAAAACTACTTTGATTTCCAAAATGGCTCGAGACTGTTTGTAGTGACCATACATTTAATAAGCATGGGTTTGGTTTCTTATAAATTTATTTTATGTGTGTGTTGCCTAACTACATGTCTGTGCACCATATGGGTGCCAGGCACCCACAGAACCAGTAAAGGACATTGAGTCTCTGGAACTGTAGTTACAAATGGTTATCAGCTGCCTGTGGGTGAGCACGAAGCCATCTTTCCATCCTCAGAAACATGAGTTTTGAGGGGTTTGGAGAAAAGGTCTCAGAGCAGGTAGAACCCATCTTTACCTTGGGTTCCCTGAATCAACTCTATTCACAGAAGGCCCTTTGTTTCACTAACAGTCCCGGGAGGCACAGAGCTCCTCTTTATAAATAGGTGATTTATGGTGAATATGAACAAGACATAGACATTCATAATAAAGTCAGAAAGTTTGACTCAAACAGACTGGGGCTTGGATTCAAGAAAGACACGCCCATAACTCTGGCTCAGGACAATTAGCCTAATAGGATCAGTCAATATCTGCCTCTGGTTATTCATTGGTCTCAGGGCTTAGGAAGAATCTTTTGGCAGTTTCCCATTCAGATACCATAACCGTCAACAAATCAAATCCTACTTTAAAGAATTAAATGTCATTCTGCATTAAAAGATGTTAGTGAACTGGGAGAGTTCAAGCAGTGCCATGAGCTTGGCTCACAGAAGTCGCTGTGCTGTTTCTAAAATATAAATGTGGAACTATATTGATCTTTACTGTGATCAGTTAATTATAAACATATGCTTTTTTAGGGTAAGGAGAGCTATGTAAGCTTATTAGGCTGTTGCTGATTGGCTCAACCGTATCTAATTACGCTGACCAAAAAAAAAAAAAAAAAAGAAACAAAAATTTCCATTTACATTTAGAGCTATCATCTTAAGAGAAATAAGCATAGTGTAAGGGTCAGTTGTGAGTAGCCAGGTTATCCCTATAAAAGAAAAACTACATTTCCACTACCTTGTTGGTGCCATGTGTGGTGAAGCACATCTGTAATCCCTGGACTCTGAAACAGGAGGATTGTGAGCTCCAGTGCAGCCTACACAGTGAGATAATATGTCAAAATTAAACCAAACGGGTGTTAGTCCCAGATTTCTTTGAGATCCAACACACATACCAAAAAAGATTGTTGATAAAGACTGTTGTATGTTAGTAAATGTTGGAATGTGTTGTGTTTTCTCTCTCTCTCTCTCTCTCTGGTACTGGAGATGGAAGCAAATCTCATGTGCCTCTTGTTATCTAGCAAGTATTTGTACTTGAAATACTGTCTTAGTTAGGGTTTCTATTGCTGCAATGAAGCACCATGATCAACGAGACTTGGGAGGAGAAGGTCTATTTGGTTTATACTTCCACATCACCATTCATCATCAAAGGAAGCTGGAACATGAACTTAAACAGGGCAGGGACCTCGAGGCAGGAGCTAATACAGAAGCCATAGTGGAGGGCTCTTCCTGACTCGATCAGCATGCTTTCTTATAGAGCCCAGGGATGCCACCACCCACAGTAGGCTGGGCCCTCCCCCGTCAATCACTCATTAAGAAGATGTTCTACAGGCTTGCTTAGTTATGGAGGTCTTTTCTCAACCAAGGCTTCCTTCTCACCGATGACTCCAGCTTTATGTCACATTGACATAAAACCAGCCAGTATAGATACCATGCTGCTGAGTGCTTTCTGAAGAGCTGCTACATTGAAGAAATTCTACAAAGAGAACAGAGGAAGAACAAGAAAAAATTACCAAAGAAAATACCTGTCAGAAAGTTAAAGGAAGACATACACAGAGAAAAATAACTAAATAAAAGAAATGAGCCAAGAGTTAATTATTAACAAACAACAAAAAAAAATTCCAGAAAATAGTATAAAGTAACTATAGCACTCTGCATGCCTCAGATGTGAATAACATAGGAAATGTTAACAAAATATGATCTCATGTGCTGTATTTGAAGGGTGTGGGTAAAAGCTCAGCTAACACCAAGACTTCCTACCACGTTGCTTTTAAAATACTCAACACAAGACAAGAATGTGCTAACCATATAAGCAACCATTCAGTGAAAAGAAAGACAAGTAGGTCTTTAAAATATAAAAGAAGCTCAGTTTCCTTCAAAGCTTAAAAAAAAAAAATTGAAGGAAAGCTGCAATGAGATGTTATATTTCACCTAGTCAATCAGACTGGCAAATCCAAACGTCTGATAACACAGTAAGTTGTGGGGTGGGGGCGGGGGATATGGGCAAACACGCATTTTTATTTCTAGAGTATACATTGATGTGGCAATTGGGTAAAAATCTATTTTTTAAAAATTCAGATTTTTCTTTCCAACTTTCCAGCAGTTCTGTTAGCAGGCAGTCTTCAATTGTCAGCCCTTTCAAATTTTGCCTCAGCTGCAGAGCACCGCCTCACTCAAGGACAAGCTTTTCTGGGGCAGCCCACAGCCTATGATTGACAGGGAAGACTTGTGATTTCCACCCAATGCTTGAAGAGTGATGAGTCAGTCATTTAAACTCCCCAGCTTCCCCGAGGGGTTAAGGTACAAGGGTGCAGCAGGGGTCAGCCAACTTCTCCTTTTGGAAAATCCCTCTTCCTTTTTCTCTCTTCCACAGCTGCTGGATTCAAGGGCACTTGTAAAAACACATCCTGAACTCACCCCAAATCTGCTTCCCGGAGAAACCAGCGACTGTCAATTCTGACCTCATGGTCCACCATGAGAGGAAGTCAGGGCAGCAACACAGGGCAGGAACATGGAGGCCATAGAGGAACTCTGTTCACTGGCTTGTCCCTCATAGTTACCTTCTACCCACAGAGGAAAACACCGCAGTCCTGCCTTACAGGCCAGTGTTATGTAAAGGTATTGTCTCTTTTAGGGTTCCCTCTTTCCAGATGACTTCCCCTGGGTCAAGTTGACAAGACACAGCAGGACATTATTGTAGGGAGCTGCGTTGTACCACGCCCTAAAGGTGGCGCTGGTTTCTGCCTTCCACCTTTCTCGATGCTGTAGGCGAGGATGGTGGCTTGCTTCCGGCGCCTCAGGACCTATGGGCAATATCCACGTGCCTTACCGGGAATGGAGGCCCAGAGGGTATTTAGCCAAGAGCAGCCACCCCCCGGGTCTTCCTTGCTGGCGAGGTGGCACGCGACAGATTATTTTACATTTCTGGTTTGTTTAATGTTTATTATAATTATTGTATTAGATGTGCACAGGCATGCCTTAGTACAAATGTAGAAGCTTGAATATAACGTTGTGGCGTTGGTTCCTACTTTCACTTTATAAGATTCCAGGGCTTGAACTCAGGTTGCTAGACTTAACAAGGGTTTTAGCTTTTGTGTTTGTTTTGGTTTTTTGTTTTGTTTTGTTTTGAGAAAGGGTCTTTTATAGCCCAGGCTAGCCTTAAACTAACTATAAAGTCAAGGATGACTTTGAACTTCTGATCTTCCTGCTTCACACTTCCTTAGCTGGAGTTACTGGCTGTACACTACCACACCTTTTTTTTTTTTAACTTTATTTATTTTTAACTTTATTTATTTATTTATTTGCCTTGGTGTTTGCCTGGAACTGGAACTACAGACAGTTGTCAGCTGCCATGTGGGTGCTGGGAATCGAACCCGGGTCCTCTGGAAGAGCAGACGGTGCTTTTAACTGCTGAGCCATCTCTCCAGCCCCCTCCTACATGTAATTTTATAAGAATAAAAAATGCAGGCATGAGGGGAGAAGGGAACATGAGAGCATATATGAGTGAAGTAAAATGATACACATATACAAAATGTCATAGTAAAACCTTTATTTTTGTATTCCTAAAAAATAATAAAACTGCAGAAAACTAATGTTACTGGTTGTCTATAAGTAAATTTAAATGTCCCAGGAACAAAAGTACAGGGGAGATTTTTATACATATTTGTATATTTAAAAATTTTAAATGCTAGCCAGGCACAGTGGCACACAGCCTCCATTCTATCACTCCAGGGGCAGAGACAGGTGGATCTGTGTGATCTCCGTTCAAGGCTGGTTTGGTTTATAAGAATGAGTTGCAGACATCCAGAACTATATAGTGAGTCTCTGTCTCAAAAACAAACAAACAAACAAAAAACAAATAAATAAATGTTTCTCTGGGCTGGAGAGATGGCTCAGCAGTTAAAAGCACTGACTGTTCCTCCAGAGGACCTGAGTTCAATTCCCAGCATCCACATGGCAGCTAACAACTGTCTGTAATTCCAAGATCCAACACCCTTACACAGGCAAAACACTAATTCACATAAAATAAAAATAAAACAAAATGAATATTTAAGTCATGTATGGGGCTGGAGAAATGGTTCAGTAATTAAGAGTACTAGCTGCTCTTCCAGATGACCTGGGTTCAATTCTCAGTACTCACATAAAGTTTCACAGTCATCACTGACTCCAATTCCAGGATGTCTGACACCAAACACTTACTCGATGCACAGACACGCATACAGACACATAAAACTAAACATTTTAAAAATCATGTAAATGCATATTTTTCAGTTTAAATCTATGAATACATGGGGCTGGGGAGATGCTCAGTGGTTAAGAGCACTGGCTGTTCTTGCAGAGGACCCAGGTCCAGTTTCTAGCATCAGGCAAGCCCACAACCACCTTAAACTCCAGCTCCAGGAGATACTAGACCTCTTCAGCGACATGCATATAAACATATGCATAAATAAACTGTAAAGCCAACCTTCTAAAAGAAAAGCCCCTCACTATGGATGGGCTCCTGAAATGTGTTTCATATTGACCTGTGAGTTGGGTGTGAAGGCCCACAGCTTCCGTTCTGAAAGTCCCCTCCTCCAACTCTGTAGAAGTCCATTGGGTTGTAGACTTTGAATCTGTTTGACTTTGGTGTGTGATATTTTTATTTGCAGCTTACTAAAAAAGATGAATGTTTAAATGTGTTAATAACTATTAAAAAGAAATGTGGCCTTTGAATATATATAAACGACACATGCACAGCTTTGACAGATTAACAATGACATGTTTGTTAAATAAGTAAAAACAACATAATTGCACTTTAAAAATCTGTACAGATGTACATATTGACATAAGCATAGGAAAGTTTACAAGGGTGTAAATATTGACTGGTGTCATCATTATGTGAGGCTTTTTAATGAAAAGGAGAGTTTTCCTTTTTCTTGACATTTTTTTCCTGAGACAGGGGTTCATTGTGTAGCCCTGACCGTAGCCCTGGCTGACCCAGAACTCTCTAGACTAGGCTGCCCTTGAACTCACAGAGATCAGCTTGTTTCTGCCTCTCAAGTGCTAGGATTAAAGGCCAAGTACCACTACACCCAGTTCTAAATAATTCTTAATCATTTGAGTATAAAGATAAGTATTCTTTTGTAATTTTAAATGTTTAAAAATTATGAGAAGATAAACTTTTAAAACAGGAGATTAAATAGTAACAATTATTTTATAGAAAAAAAATAGATTCTTATGAGAAGATTGAAAGTCTAATCACAAGCAGTAAAGCATACTATCTTTGCTCTCTTGCTTAACTTTGATCCCAGAGGCACCAGGCTCAACTGCTGAATTTCTTAACACTGGATGAAAATGAAGGCATTTACAGTGGCGTTTTAACCTTGAATGGAGGGAAAAGGAGGGGAGGGAGAATAAATGGCAGGTTTATATATAGGAATAGGGGTGGGGGGGAGCCCAGGGGCTGGAGAGGTCGAGGCAGGGGGCGGTGTGAAAAGAACTAGGAGGAGCCATAGAACCTGAGCGAGCCTCGTGCAGGGTTTCTTTGGGACCTGACAAACTCATTAGTAGCAAATGTGAAATTTGCTGAATTTGGAGGGAAAAAAATGATTGTAAGGTTTTGGGTTTTTTTGTTGTTTGTTTGCTTTTCTTATTGGCAGTATAGGATACACTTAAAACAATGAAAGTAACAACAAAAACACCTTATCACCTGACTCTAATAATAAAACCAATTAAAGCAAAGCTAAGAAAGGAGAATCCGCAGTTAGAGGCCAGCCTGGGCTATGTAGTAAGACTCTGTCTCTAAATAAATATGTAATAAAATAAAGAAATTAAAAGTTGATGATGTTCTAGAGCAGCGGTTCTCAACCTGCCTAATGCTGCGACCCTTTAATACAGTTCCTCATGTTGTGGTGACTCCAACCATAAAATTGTTTCATTGCTATTTCATTAACTGCAATTTTGCTTTTGTTATGAATCATAATGTATTTTTGTCAAAATGGTTGAGACCCACAGGTTGAGAACCACTGTTATAGATCATTTCACAACAAAATAAATATTAGAAAAAAATTAAGAAAACAACCTTTTAGGGGCTGGAGAAATGTTTCAGCGGTTAAGAGCACCCTCTGCTCTTCCAGAGGACCCGGGTTCGATTCCCAGCACCCACATGGCAGCTAACAACTGTCTGTAGTTCCAGTTCCAGGCAAACACCAAGGCAAATAAATAAATAAATAAATAAAGTTTTTTTTTTTTTGAAAAAAGAAAACAACCTTTTAAAAAATAAAACGTAATAAGGTAAAACAAAAACTACCACATTGGGATGGTACAAAATAAACAAACAGGAAGAAAAGAGCCCAAGAGAAGGCACAAGACACAGAGACCCACTCGTTCACACACTCAGGGATCCCCAACTAAACTGGAAGCCATAAAATATATGCAAAGGACTTGTAGAGTAAAAAGAGAGAAGGGGTGTGTGAGTGTGTGTGTGTGTGTGTGTGTGTGTGAGAGAGAGAGAGAGAGAGAGAGAGAGAGAGAGAGAGAGAAAGAGTGTTATAAAATAAAAATAAAATGATGAGATAAAGTGTTTTAAAGGGGAAGGTGCCCTGACAGAACACATTGAGACAAGGAGCCTCCAAAGATGCTGCTGAGTTCATTCCCTGCTGGCTGTCTACTGCTAGGTATGCACCAGACCCTTAAGAGTAGTTAGAAAACAACCATTCTTAAGTAGAGAAATTTTAATGCTTGAGAAAAAAAAAAATCTAACTACAGGAAACTTCTGAATATCATTTACTCAAATTAATCAATTTTGAACATTTCATTATATTGGCTTTATCACTTTCTATTTTATTTCTTCTAACCCTTTTGAGAATAGTTAGCACGCATTATGCTCTTTACTTTTCTGAATGTCATGTTAAATTACAAAGACAAATATTCTTTTAGATAACCAAATAATTATCAGATGTAGGGTCTACATTTACCTAACTGATAGTCCATATTCCAATTGCTTCAAATGTTCCAATAAACCTTTATAAAATTTTCTCTTTTGGTACAAGCTTCAACTTAGGATCATGTTCTAATTCCAGTGGTCAAGTCTCCTCAATCCTTTTTAATACATAAAGTTATGTAGTAAGCAAGTTCTTGGCCTGCCTAGCCCCGAGGTCTGAACCTGCAATCCCAAATAATCACATAAAGGCTTATATTAATTATAAGCTGTCTGACCTATGGTTCAGGCATATTTTTTGCCATCTCTTATTCTTAAACTAACTCATGATTTTTAACTAGTTTAGCCACATGGCTTAGTATCTTAGAGCAGCATTCTCATCCCAATTCCTCTGAGTCTCGCTGTCATCTGTTCCTGTACTCTTCCACTTCCCAGAATTCTCCTTGTCTGTTTGTTCCACCTCTACTTCCTGTCTACTTGACCAATCAGTGTTTTATTAAACCAATGGCCAACATTTACACTGACAAATATTTATAATGTACAAAAGCATAATCTGTAGCCATTAGGTACTTCTGCCTTTTTGTATTCCTTTCACAAAGAAAATCTAGCTTCTCATAAACTTTTTGCCTACCCCTTCTAGTATGCATTGATGATGTTTGCTCAGTCTTTACCATGACAATTACAAACTGGTGTTTTGTTGTTGTTACTGTTGTTTTTGTTTTTCCAAACTGCCCTCTTTGGATTTATCAGTGGGAACTGTACATTTTTGTTCATTTCCTGCTCTTTCATTACTAAAAACTTGAGGGCTCTTGCTTTATTCAGTGGGTTATGGCCCATCATCCTTCCTTTGATACCCCAATTATCCCACAGTTGGCCATTTTGAAAGCCTTCCAGCTTCTGACATTCACTGTTACTTCCCGGGCATATTCTTGCTTTCTAGCACAAGATGTTCTAGATCATCGTGTTCCTTTGTCCCCTCACCTTGAATTCAGTCACTTCTCCATGAAGTTCTGCTTTCTTGTTGTGGAAAAAAATGTGTTTAGGAATCAAAATAGGAGAAGTGATTTAAAGAAAAATTTTTTGAAGTTTCCTTCAATCATAAAATGAAGACAAATAAATTTGAAATTTTATTTGTATTTCATTTAGATGGTTTCCTTGTTTCCTTTGTGATAAAAAGAAAGGAAAATTTAAGGTTTTACATTTTTGCTTATTTATTTGAATAAAATTGTTTCCATAATTACTAGACATACATACTACAACAGCAACTAGGAACCCACATTTCTTTCTTTTTTTTTTTTTACTTTTTATTATTTATTTATTTATTTATTTATTTGCCTTGGTGTTTGCCTGGAACTGGAACTACAGACAGTTGTTAGCTGCCGTGTGGGTGCTGGGAATCGAACCCGGGTCCTCTGGAAGAGCAGACGGTGCTCTTAACCGCTGAGCCATCTCTCCAGCCCCTAGATTGATTGATTGATTGATTGATTGATTTATAAAAACTTTATTTATTTATTTGCCTTGGTGTTTGCCTGGAACTGGAACTACAGACAGTTGTTAGCTGCCATGTGGGTGCTGGGAATCGAACCCGGGTCCTCTGGAAGAGCAGACGGTGCTCTTAACCGCTGAGCCATCTCTCCAGCCCCCGGAACCCACATTTCTAGATGACACTAAATGGAGGAGCTCCTCAAAAAGAATTTGTGGGGCAGGGTGTAGCTCAATGCTAGAATTGAGTGCAAAGATGTAGATTGCCTCCTAGGATGTACAAGGTTTGATGTTCAATCCACAGCACTACAAAAGAGAAAGGAAAGCTCTGGAAGCCTGCATAGATTATAAAAGCCTATAATTTATAAAACCCTGAAGATAAAGATAATAAAAACTGGGGCATCTCTTTTGAATTCATATGAAAAAAAATTGAATGAAAGCTTTGTGAAACTGTACTTTATTCATTCAGACACCTGTTACAGGAGACATTTTACTTTTCACAGTGGGGTAATACACTGAGCCTGCTGTGTTAATACCTGGAATTGTTACTTTTATGAATGTGATAAAAATAGATAACTAGAAAATGCTTGAAAGTATGTCAATTTATATGTTAGCCTAATGAAATAAAATATTCTCTCTCTTGATAATACAGAACTTTCAACATAATGTAATTTTGATAGACTGAAGGCAAAATAGAGATATTTTATGCTATGGCACAGAAGAAAAAAAATAAATCCATTTTCCCATACAAGATTTGCATGGAAATCATGTGGGACTTTGAAAATTGACATTTCTCAGCAACATTCTAGTCCAATGAGTAGATCCTATGATTCAAGAATCTGTGTTGTTTTTCCTGATCCAGGAATAGTGGTGCATGCCTACAATCCCTGCACTTTGGAGGCTGAGGCAGGAGGATTACCATGAGTTTGAGGACAGCATGGATACCCTGGCCCATATCGAAAGACCTTGTCTCAAAGAAACTAAATCAAAAATGTCCCCAGATAAGTGTGAAGCATTTGATCAGCAGAATAGATTGGGAACTATTGGCTTATGGGAAGGGCTGCCTGGGTGAAAATCACTTTCTTTAACCATTTATTTAGGTATTATTATGCATGTGAGTATGTAGGTGGAGGGAGCAAATATGCTGTGGTGCGCATGTGGATGAAGGTCAGACAACTTGCTATGTTTGTAGCTGAAGATAACCTTAAACTCCTGATCCTCTGCCAACATCTCTCCAGGAGTTATAGTGTCACCACTGTGCCCAACTTAATCATTGCCTTTCTTTTAAAAAAAATATTTATGGGGGCCTGAAGAGATGGCTCAGAGGTTAAGAGCACTGACTGTTCTTCCAGAGGACTGGGGTTCAATTCCTAGCACCCACATGGCAACTCACAATTGTCTGTAGTTCCAGTTCCCAGTTCCAGGCAAATAAATATATTTTTTTAAATTTTTATTTATTTATTATGTATACAGTATACAAAAGAGGGTACCAGATCTCATTTTAGATGATTGTGAGCCACCATGTGGTTGCTGAGAATTGAACTCAGGACCTCTGGAAGAACAGTCAATGCTTTTGACTTCTGAGCCATCTCTCCAGCCCCAATCATTGCCTTTCTTGATCTTGATGGATTTTGGTTTTGTTTGGGTTTTGAGTAGTCTTTTTTTTTTTTTTTTTAAACGTTTATCTGCATTTATTTTATGCTGAATTTATTCCGGTGCCATAAAGCTTTTGTTTCTTCAATTTCTTCTGGGATATCTTCTGTGCAACCTCCTCTTCTGGCTTTGAAACAATCTGTTCCTTTTCAGTGAGGATCACCTCGATGTGGCAAGAGGAGTTCATGTAGGGGATAATCTGGCCATGAGCTTTGTAAGTACATCTGAGCATGTTGGGTGTCTAGTTTACTGCATGAGTCCAATGACTAGAGAATCTACATCTAAACCCTTAAGTTCAGCAGTACTCTCTGCATTTTTAAGCATGTGCAGCAAAAAGTCACCACTCTTTTTGGGCCACTGACTCTGTGTCCAGACTCACTGTTTGGCCTGGGCATACCTACCAACTCCACCATTATACCACTGCAATGACACACATTGCTTCTTTAAAGTGACATCTTTCAGGTATTTGGTGTCTTTTCAGATATGCATACCCTTGATGGCCTGGGCAGTTTCGTGGGTGTTCTTAAAGTGAACCCAAAGATTTAATCCTGTTGGTTTGCAAGATCCTGTAGGGTTTTCTGGGTCCAGAGAATAGCAAACCATCTTCTCAGCTCACCTCAGGCCACTTACAGGAAGACAGAGAGAGTCTTATATAATGCAGACTGGCCTCAAATTCACTCTGTAACTGACTCTGAGCTTCTGAACCTATTGCCTCTATCTCTCAGATCCTGACTTGCAGTTGTACCACACACATCTGGCTAAAAATTTTAAATCAACACATATATTGATAATTTTTCTCTTTTCCTTGTTCAAATAAAAAATTAATTTAGCTTCAGCTAAGGTCCCACAAGCCTCTAAAGTGTTCTATGGCATTTAGGATGCAACTTGAAGTTTTCAGAGCTAACAGACATGCAATGTATACTAAACACCTATTAGTATATAAAGGAAGACTTTTACTCCCTCCTTAACTCTCTCCCTCTTTTCTTTCAAATATGTGCCACACCATAAATGAGAAGATCAGGGCCTCCTTTCACTCTGTGTACTGGAACTTACCAGGTATGGCATCAACAGCCCTTCCTGCAGGGTCCCCCTTTTTCGTAGTTTGAAACAAGGTCTCTTTAACCTGTACTGGCCTCTGAAGTTCCAAGTGCTGGGAGACATGTAGGGGAGTGTCTGGAAGGATTGAGAGTGGAGAAGTGGATAGGATTAAGATACACTGTATACATGTAGAAAATTGTCAAAGAATAAATAAAAGATTTTAAAAAAAAACCCCAACCCCAGTGTGAGCCTCATGGCTGGTGGGAAGAATCTCATTATCACTTTCTCACTTACCAGAGAGCGGAGTTTAAATAGAAAGAGGCACAGAAGAGATGCATTTTGACAGCGGAGAACAAAATTAGCAAAGAAACGCCTGAGGATTCTGCAAACCCGCTGGCTTTCCCGCCTAAATAGCAAGGGGGTGGAGACTATTTATGGGCGGGGCCGGAGCACGGAGAGAGCCCAGGAGAGGGCGGGGCCTTGAGGAGGCCGAACTCGAAGTGTGGGCGGGCCTTAGGGGAGGGCGGGTTGCTTTCTGCCCCTCCCCATTTTTTCTTTTTTTTTCCCCTTTTGGTTCTCTTGCTGCTGAGTTTCGCCAAGATCCCGACAGGCCCAGCGGCTAAGGGAGTCACGTGAGAGTGGGCGGTGGACGCCGGGCTGGGCTCCAGGGCTGCTGCGTCTCTATGATCGCCAGAGGTGGGCGGCTTTCCCCGAGTTGCTGCTTTAGAGCTGGAGCGCGGACGGGTGAGTGGGGACCGTGATCGCCGCGCGGGGACAGCGATTTAGAGGAGGAGAAGCGGGTGCGTTTTTAGGGACGAGCATTTCGTTTGGCTCTGAAATCCGGCCACTTTTCAGGTCCTCCGGGACAGCTGTCTTGGTGATGCTGTAGGTGAGATACCCTGTGGGGACTCTCGGTCCTCCCATCCCTTATCCCTGTCCGGGGAGAACTTGTGGTGCACGGCTTCTAGCCTTAGAGTGCATCCTCTCCACCCGCGACCAGGACACAGTAGCCTTCACTGAATCTTTTGAAATTCGAGGATGTGGTTGGAAGAGTTACGATAGGAAGACAGAGACATTTATCGTGGACTAACTAGAGGAAAGGGAAGAATTATTTGCTCTTTAGAGGAGCAAGACAAACTGCAGACTTCTAGCACTGTTCCGTTTTTATCCTTACCGGCGACTTGGCGTTGTCATTCTCCCCCTCTGTCTGTGCCCGGTCCCATTCGGGGCTACCCCGATGTTTCGAGAATGAGCCAGATAATATTGACTATGCGTGAATATTGGAAGAAGAATTTAAGACGGACTGTATTTTATAGTTAAGTTGTCACTTTTATAAATCTTAGGGTTTACCCCCCTTTTTTTCTAGCCCGTTTAGATGCTTGAAGTGCAAATATTTCTACATGTAAATAGAGCAAACATTTCATAAATAAGAATAAATTATGTTCTTACTGCGATGCTTCAAAAAGACCTTTTCTTTTCCCGTTTGTTTTTAAATAGATATTTCGGTTCCACTTTGGGGCTGTCTTCTTTGAGAGAACTCTGTTAAAGCAGCCAATGGGTCTAGTGTGGAGATGGTTTAAGCAGCGTTAGAAAGGAGTTTGTGCACGACATGAAGCAAGTTTACAGTTGACAGCTGCTGAGGGATTTAGGTTTCACCGATTGTCACCATCTCTAGACACACACACACACATACACACACACAAAGTTGGCCAACCCAGCATGACCATCCTGATTGATTGCTTTCAGGTGTAGACAACATGATTCTCAAGTTGATTATTTAACTTATCCTAAAGGTTTAAAATACCACTCATCTGGGAAGGTGTTCTGGCCTCCAGCTACTTTCTTTAGTTTGGTTTACTTTTGATTTTGTTCTGTTTTCTGTTTTGTCTTGTTGAGTTTCTCTTCTCTTCTTATCTTCCTCTCCTCCCCCCCCATCATCCGTTTGGCCTTAAAGCCTGCATCCTTCTGCCTCAGCCTACTGAATGGTGGGTGCGAACAGGCCTGCCTTGCAGGCCTTAATAGGTGCTGTCTCCCCTTCTCATAAATCTCTTGATTATCTATTCCATTTAAAGACTGGCTGCCTATGTGTCTAGAAAGTGTCATCAACACTTAAGTGTCCTTAGGTTCGGAAAATCAGAAATAATACTAGCAAAAAGTAAAGATTTAGGAATGGCTTGTGTGCCTGGGGAGAGTGATGTAAACTACTAAGGGCCGGTAAAAGCAAGCCAGTCACTGCCTTTGTTGTTGTTTATAGTCTCGTGGACTAGTTTCTCTACTCAGTAAATTGGTGAAGACAGTGCTTCACTGTGTTGCCCAAGCAGGCCTTGAACTCCTGGGCACACACTATCCTGTCTCAGCCTCTTTAACAGTTGAAACAGCAGACATGCATCACTGTACTCAGCCTCATTCATTACCCTTTAAAAGGCTGTCCTATGACTTAACTTTCTTTTTTTTTTTTTTAAACTTTATTTTTTTTATTTATTTGCCTGGAACTGGAACTACAGACAGTTGTTAGCTGCCATGTGGGTGCTGGGAATCGAACCCGGGTCCTCTGGACGAGCAGAGAGTGCTCTTAACTGCTGAGCCATCTCTCCAGCCTCGACTTAACTTTCTTATACTTAAGAAAAAAACATAATAATGTATAATTTCTCCCATAATTGAGTATCACATGAAATAATTATAAGTTACATTTAACTGACCAACTACTTCAGACATTTTTTATCATTTATTAGACTAAATTAATTAGTGAAGCCATACACACACACACACACACACACACACACACACACACACACACACACAGAGTCAGTCAGCCTAATACTAATGGCAGTCTTCTGCCTCAGCCTCCCAAGTGCTGGGATTACAGGCATGTACCAACAGGCTAGCCATTAAAACCTTTCTTAAATGTAATTTTTTTTCACTCTGAAACTTTGAAGTTAGTTTTAGCTCTTGAACAGTTTTTTTATTTTGTTTCTTTTGTTTGTTTGTTTGTTTACTTGTCTGTTTTTTGTTTTTTCGAGACAGGGTTTCTCTGTGAAACAGTCCTGGTTGTTCTGGAACAAACTCTGTAGACCAGGCTACCCTTGGACCCACAGGCATCCACCTGCCTCAGCCTCCAAAGCACTGGGATTAAAGGCATGTGCTGCCACCCTGCAGGCATCACCACCCGCCTCTTGAACAGTTTTTACAATGTAAAGCACTTGTTAAGTATTATTCATTTTTCCCTCAAAGAGTTATTTGATATTCCTCCTTTTATATAAAAATCCCCCTTTTAAAGGTTTACCACAGCATTCCTGTAACTCAGAATAGAAATAGTTTCTTTTAGTGTCAAAAAGAAACAATTCTTTTCAGATAGATTTTGTCTACTTTAGTAAATCATGAGAAAAAAAATGTTAATGCTTTAAAAACATGAAATGTTACTATCTGGGCATGTTTGAGAAGCCAGGACATTATCTTTAAGTGTTTTTGTTTCTTCTTATAAAAACAGCGTGTTCTGTTAAAATATGGAAACATGACAAAAAATACAACATTGGCCTGAGTGTGATGTTGCATGTCTCTAATCTGAGCCCTCCAGATGCATTTAGATCTCTTTTGAGTTGGATACCAGCTTGATCCACATAGTGAGTTCCAAGCCAACAAGAGCTACATAGTGACACCTTGTCTCAAGAAAAGACAAAAGTTCACATACACACAAAACATAGTTATAATTGACCCATTCCCCTTTGTGTGGATGTAATCAGGAATACTAATAGAAAAAATAACTAAAACCTGGTCTCATACTCCTTTGAAAAGCTTAGCAGTAGGTTTACACCCTGCAGCCAATTGTAGGAAACCCCAGAAGAAATCCTCTTCTACTCTATGCATTTCATACTTTCTATCATCAGCCTCTCACTGGCCAACAAAGCCAGCTTGTCCTAGAAGCTCACCCTGCAGCAAGGGTGATAGAATGTTTTTTGTGCCTGGGCTTGGGTTTCTTCTTTACCATTGACAGAGGTAAGGGAAAACATAGTCTCAAACCACACAAATTAACAGTGGGAAATAAGTAGTTTCTAAAGGGAAAGTGATTGAGGTACTGTGTCCTGCTGCAGGAGGAAGGTGGAAAGGATAGATATTCATACGTGTTTGCATTTTAACTTAGGAGGTCTTGTTTTCCTTTGCAATGTAAATAAATTACTTGTGTTTGTAGTTTTTGTGTTGTTTTTTGGCTTCTTAAAATATCTACTGTTAGCTTAAAATTTTGAAATTGCCCCCCTCCTTTGCATATATGTATTTTGTTGTTACTAGTATGATGTCTTCGCTATGGAGTTTGTTTGGTTTTTTAGATTTTTTTTTATGTATATGGGTATTTTGCCTACATGTATATCTGTGCATCATTTATGTCCCTGGTGCCTGCAGAAGCCAGAAGAAGAAATCAAATCCCCTGGAACTGAAGTTACAAGTAGTCATGAGCCACATGTGGGTGCTGGGCTCTGAACCTAGGTCCTTTACAAAAGCAACAAGTGCTCTTAACTAATGAGCTAGCTTCCCAGCCCTCAAGTATTTAGGTTTTATAATATATTGTAAAATTGGCCAGTTTGTCAAAATTTCTTCTAAGCACTACTCTATTGCTGAGCTACAGCTTACGCGCCAAACTCAGTAATTATTGAGTACTTTTTATATAGGTTAACTTGACTAAGTAACTGCAGCTTATAAATAGTGAATACATTTTTTTAAATATTTATTTTTATTTTTTATGTGAATTGGTGTTTTGCCTGCATGTATAACTGTGTAAGGGTGTCAGATCTTGGAATTACAGATGGTTGTTAGCTGCCACGTGGATGCTGGGAATCAAGCTCAGGTCCTCTGGAAGAACAGTCAGTGCTCTTAACTGCTGAGCCATCTCCCCAGCCTGAATAAAAATGTTTTAAATGTTTGAAAATTTGTGCTCAATAAATTCTAGCTTCTCTTCATTATTCTGCTTAAAAGTCTTTTGGTGTAGAGACTACTTTGCACTGAGCATTGCATGAAAAATAAACACTATAATTCACTATTTGCTGTCAAGTGGATATTAACTTTAAAAGTAGTTAACATTACTGCCTTGTTTTCTGCCTTCTTATGCTTTGTTTTTAATGATTCATTATATCTTAAGAGTGGCTATAATTAAAACAGTGTACTGTTTATTATCTTGCTTTCAGTCGAAGGAGATGTCAGCATCTCAGTTCAGTGGCTGCTAGCTGCTGAACTAGCTGTGGGCACTGGTGGCAGTGGTTCAGATGAAGTCTGTTCCAGTGCCCAACTCTGTAACTTTGTAATGGTGAGCTGGATAAACCCTCTGAACCCGAGTTTGTCCTATTGCACATGGGAGTGTCATAGCTTCCTCTTGTGTGGACAAGGTGAAGTAGTGCATAGCAAGCACATGGGGTGTATAAAGTTCTAATCGCATGTAATTGCTAATAAATAGTGCATAGCAAGCACATGGGGTGTATAAAGTTCTAATCGCATGTAATTGCTAATAATAGCAGAAATAGTGTCTTAAGTGATTTTATTTTCTCTAATTTTTGCCTCAAAGCAGGGGTGGGGGGGTCAGGGAAGGAGGGAGAGACAGAAAGAAGATGCTTAAAATATATAGATGCCTAGGCAATGAATTAGATTGCCCTCCAAATTGTCTTGATTTTAAGGTGCTTGAATTTCATATTACATAGATATCAGTAAAACAGAAGACTTTGCTAAACTGTACTTACTAAGAAAATACTCAGGTGTTTGAAGAATACCTAATCCAAAAGTGATAGCTGGCAGGCCAGTTTAAGGAGAGCTTTTTATATTTATTTGTGTGTGGTGTGTGTGTGTGTGTGTGTGTGTGTGTGTGTGTGTTTGTCAGTATGTCCATCTATAATCCTGTAGAAGTGATGCTTTCCGAACAAGATACACTGGATCCTTGCAGGTAGAAGGGATAACAGTGTAAATGTAACCTTAAAAAAATAAAGACAACAGTGGGATTGGAGAACCGTGAGAAGTGATCAGCTTTATAATGAGTGGTCTGGCATTGGGAAGTTAAATGTTACCACATAGAGAGGTGAATTAAGTCAGTTTTTGTTTTGTTTTTACAAATTTAAGTATTTCCTGAGCTAAAACTAGCAAGGTCAAAGTGAGTTTTGAAATCACACTGGCTGCTCTTCCAGAGGTCCTGAGTTCAATTCCCATCACTACATAGAAGTTCACTACTGTCTGTAATTCTTATTTCTGGGAGATCTAGCATCTTCTGACTCCCCTGGGTACCAGGCATGTACAGACAGTCAAGCAGGAAAGACAGCTATACTAATAAAAATACTTTTTAAATAAAGACAAGACCTCTGTAACCTCGACTAGCCTTAAACTCCAAGCAATCCCTCTGTCTCAGCCTCCTAAGTTCTAAGATTACAAGTGTGATCCCAAATGTGGGGATGAAGTGGAGGATTTCAGGTAAAATTGGAAGCATAATGATAGGAACAATGGGTTGATGAGTTGGCTTACTAGGTAAAAGCGCTTCCTGTGCAAGATTGAAGATGACCTGAGTTCCATCCCATGGTCAAGGAAGAGAACCAAATCCTGAAAGTACTACACACACACACACACACACACACACACACACACACACACTCTTTCTCTCACACATTCTCTCATATACAGTATACACACTGAAACAAAAACTTAAGAAAAATAGTGTAGCACCTTTTGGATAAAAGAAATACACAGCTATCACTTTCTAAAGTTTGCACTCTGATTCCCTCAGTAAAGTTGGAGAACCAACCCTGTTAGCTACTGAGGACTACGTAGGAGAATGAATGCCAGGCATCTAGTGCACAGTGCCCTCACAATTGATGCCATTAAATACTGGCATCAAGCACTTTGAGATACCAGTTGTCCTGTTAGAAAAAAGCACTGTAGAAAGTGGGGCATTTGTGGTCTTTACTGAGAATCAGATTGTGCGTATAACTGTCAAGTTCTATGAATAAAGTGCTGTGGCCCTTTCCATCCTGGACTCTGTGGGCGTCTGCTGGAAACAGGACTTCTAAAAGGTGACTGTATCTGGATGGCTGTTGTGAAAGGCACTTTTTGCTAACTATAACTCTAGTACCAAAGAAAGCACACAGCTGTTCTTAAAACTGAAGGTATTCATGCCCAAGATGAAACAGAATTCTGCTTGGGCAAGAAGTATACTCATGTGTATAAAGTAGAAAACCACACAGGGACTCCTGGTGGAAAATGGACAAAACCAGAACGATCTGGAGAAAGGTAACTGGGAAAGAGCAACATGGTTCATACATTAGAATATATTAAGAAATTATTACTAATTTGATTTTGTGATAATGTCTTATAGGACAATATTATAGATATATTTTGGGGTACAGTGTTAACTGTAACTTCCTTTGAAAAAATTCAGAATAAAATAACAACTGTACAACTAGATGAACAGTGGAAGTGGAGGCAAGAAACATAGGAGTTAATGTTCTCCATAGTAAATATGAGGCCAGGGCTAGCATGACTCAAAAACAAAACAAGAAAAACTCAATGTGATAGAGAACTGGATGAGGCCAGTAAAAGCCATGTTCAGTCTAAGCGACGTGTATGATGGTGTTCAGAATAGCATTCTATGATCTTCCGTCTAGCAGTTTTGTCAACACTGCTTGTTTCTTTATAATTAATCTTATGGGCTCTGTGGAGTGCACATTCTTTATGTGTCCCCAGCATTTAAAGAAGGAATTCAGATGTCAGTGTTTTGGCAGGGCTCCTATCTTTTGGCCTAGAGCTTTTCTTTTCTTGCTCTATGGAAACACAGTCATACCATCAATAGTTTCTTCCTTGGCTCTATGTCTTCTTTAGGCTCAGATTAAAGTAGGTGGCAAACTACTCAGTATTGTGTATTCTCTATTAAGACAAAGTGTTATTTATTTATTTATTGGTTATGAGAATGGGTTGTAGCATTTTGAATGTTATTGTAGAAAACCTCAGATTCTTCTGTGAGAAATGAGCTAAATGGTCTAACCTTATGAACCTGGATTTTATTTTGTTTGGTTAAGCCTGTATTAGTTTCCTTTCTCTATATATGAATATGTATATAACATATATATATTACTGTGCTTTTTGTCTGCTCTTAAGCCAGAGTCTCAGTATGTACCCCTGTCAGGCCTTGACCTCAACAGTGATCCTCCTGCCTCTGCTCCTGGTCCTCTTTGCCTAGGGCTACAAATATGTTCCACTACACTTGCTTTGCTCAGTGTTAAGCATATTCACATTTATTTCTGTTACCTAGGGTAGGAAGACAGACAAGGAGACACTAGATCTGGGTCGCTGCTTGCTAGCTTTCTGTTCCTGAAGTTGGTGAGGTCTCTCTGGCTTACTGCCTTTCACAGTGAAATCTTGAAGATTTCTTAGATCACTTACATCTCTCCCCCCATGTCAATCAATGTTTGATAGTATCAGGGCCCAACACATATTAAATTATCTTTTTTAAAATATTGTTTATTTTTATTTAATGTCTGTGAGTGTTTGCCTACATACATGTATGTATGTGCAGCATGTACACACAGTGCCCACAGAGACCAGAAGAGGACAGTGAAAACTGGAGTTATAGACGGTTGTTAGCTACCATGTTGGTGCCGATAACCAAACCTGAGTCCTCTGCAAGTGTAGAACCTGGAGTTCTTAACTACCTAGCCATCTCTCCATCCTCCTGGGTTTTTTTTTTTTAACTGAAAATACGTTTATTATGAACAATTTTTTGATGAAATTCTTAGATAAACCACGGTGACTGATTTCTGCCCTTAACTAGTACACTAGAGGTATGAAGCAGGAGTATGTCATGTCTGCTAGCCATGCCTGGCTTGCCCTGAGCATGTCTTCTCCTGCCCCCTCATGCAGTTTTATGCTTGCCTCCTGGTGGTTGGAAATAGGTGAGCTCCTGCACTCACATCTACAGGCTTGTGTCAAATGCTGTCTCCTGGTGCCGGGCACAGTTGACCCGGTTCTGCTAACTTCTGGCTTCCTGACCCAGTAGAATGGCTTCTCCCTGTTGTCATATCCAGAGCACCTTACTACGGTTAATGGTTTCTGTTAATTCCTGGTAAAACAACTCTTGTTAAATCCTTTCTAGTTACACTACCTTGAACAATTTGTATCCTTTTATAAATTTAAGTCTTACATAAACGAATCAATTCCCATATATTCTTTACAATAAGTTTTTTTGTTAGATTGGTTTAATTACAATAAATATACATGGCATAAAATTTGCATGTTCACCTCTTCCCTGCTTCCTACTCTCATCCCTTGGTATTGAGGGTTAATCCGGAGCCTCGAACATTCTAGGCAACATTCTCTGCCACTGAACTACATCCCTTTACACATTCACCATTTTATATCACTACTGCTGCATTCTTTTTTATCATCCCAATGCGCAATGATAACTTCCCGTCTCCTTTCTTCTAATCCTTGACAACTTATGGTTTCCTGAAGCTGGTTAGTTTTTAGGCACCTCATGTAAGCAAAGTCATGTAGTTTCATCCTCATGTAGCCAACCATTTGACTTGGTATAATTTGCCAAGGTTCATTTATGGAGTGGCACATTCTACAGTTGTCTTCCCTTTGAAAAGTGGGATAATATTCCATTGCAGGTACAGGCCCCATTCTGTCCACCCATCTTTTGTCAGTAGATACTTGGGTTGTTTAAACTGGTTATTGGGAATAATGTTATTGATGCACAAGTATTTGTTTGAATCCTTCCATTTAGCTCTTTTAGGTGTGTACCTAGGGGTGGAGATGGAGATTAGAAGGTAACACAGAGGGCTGGAGAGATGGTTAAGTGGTCAAAAGCACTGATGCTCTTCCAGAGGACCCGGGTTCAATTCCCAGCACTCACATGGCAGTTAACTGCCTGTAACAACAGTTCCAAGGGATGGACTCTGTGGGCACTGTATGTACTTGCTGCACAGATAAACATACAGGCAAAATGCCCATCTCCATAAAATAAAAATAATAAATAAATTAAAAATTTAAAGAAACTATAGAGATATATTTTCCAAAAAGGAGGCATAAATAGAGAAGGTAATACAATATACCATTTTTTGAGGAATTTTCAAATTAGAAACTCCCACAATTTTGCGTTTTTTAATTATTATTATGAACAACGTAGTTACACTTTCTATCCTTGTATATCAATTTTGTGTTCTTATCAGCAGTCCACCTGAGTTCTAGTTTTCTCTCTACATTTATTTTATTATTTTCTGATAGTCTGGTAGATATCGTGTCTCATTGTGGTTTTGATTTTCCTCATGATGAATATTTGTCTGTTCAAGCCTTTTGCCCATTTTTATTGGGATTATTTCTTGTTAGACCAGAACTGTCCCCCAATGAAGACATACTGCCATCGTAGCCCAGGCTAGCCTTCCTTGCTCCCTGGCCCTTACTCTCTATGGCAGGGTGGAGAAGCTGCTCAGGGGTGCAGTGCTCCATGCTGTCTTGGCGTTTGTTATCTTCCCAGTACCTCTGGGCTCAGCAGTCCAGATGCTGGTCAGTTCCGCCTTTGAGGGTTTTATAGAGACTTGGCTGGTTAACTGGCAATGATCCCTCAGCACATTTCCCCTCCCTGGGGATAGCAAGTGGGGCTGACAGTACCAACCTTCTGGTATCCCGCTCCCTTTCTGAAGCTGTCCAGGAGCACTTCTATCCCCCTAGTAATCATCTCCTGTGTTTTGTCATAGAAAAATAAACTCTGAAGACCCAATAGTTTTAGGGAGTCATAAGCCAGGAGTCAGCAGGGAGACCGAATAATCATTGTTCATAGATAATAGATGCTTTTTAAAAATTCAGTCTGAGTTTGTTTCGTACTTAAATTATGTGTATTAAAAGATGATATTTATATAACATCTCATTGAAAATTATTTGCATAAAATATAGATCTTTATCTTTATCAGGAGGTTCTTCCTTTTTTTATTTTGTTTGTTTGCTTACTTGCTTGAGGCCGAGTCTTGATATGTAACCCAGACTGGAATTCACTGTGTAGCTGAGGCTAACCCCATAGTCTCCATCCTCTTGTCCTAGCATTCTGAAAGCTGGATTGCAGGTGTGTTATATCAAGCCTGGCCAGCAGCACTGCCTTAGGTTGCTCTCCAGACAAACGTTTATTTATAATTTGCTTCATATTACACATTGTAACATGAAGTTACAGGAGTGTGTATGTGTAGCTATGGGTAGTGCATGTGCATGAAGAGATCTGCTGGATCATTCTCTGCATTGTTCCCTCGAGACAGGATATACTGCTGAACCTGGACCTAGGCTGGTGGTCAGGGAGCCTTTGCATTCCTCCTGTCCTTGAGCTGAGGGAGGTGTCACAGGCACACACATTAGTAGCCATGCTCAGCTTTTTTATGTGAATGAGGAGGATTTGAACTCAGGTCCTCATGCTCATTTAGGAAACACTCTTACCTGCTGTGCTATCTCCGTAGCCCTCATCCTGGCCGTTTGTGGTAATTTATCATCCATATTTCCTTTGTAAGCACATAATTGCCATCAGTAATGAAACATAGTCCTGACTTACTGAAAAATTATTGTCCATTAAGAGGTCAAGATGGTTAAGTCCGATATCTAGAGCTAATTAATTATGTAGAATAAGATATTTATGGGCCTCTGCTTATCAAGCAAAATAGAATGAAAGCAGCTCATGCTTTTGTGTACTCAGTTTTTCATTGTCTCATTTGAGTTTAATTAATTTCAAGTTTAGAACACCACTTTAAATGAGCAGGAGAAATTCTTGTTAAGAAGTGCCTGGTCAGGAGTATGGTGTGGCCAAGAGCTGTGGCCCCAGTAACACACGGTGCAGAAGTGGATCATCTGAACCCAGGATTTTAAGGCCAGTTTTGTAACATAGCAAGACCACCTGCTCCCCATCCTTTTAAAGGACAGGTACCTGGGAAACTAGAAGTTGGATGGTGGCGGGGGTCAAGTAAGAATCTATCCTGTGAAATCCCTAAGATTTGTCAACCTGGCATGTTTGGTTTTCGAGACAGACCATAAATATAGGCAGATTGTTGTAAGGGAGTATGTATAACAGTGTTTACTTCTGTGAATACTAGGGGAAGGACACTGAAATGGTTATTTATATAGGAAAAGACTTCATTTGGCAGACATATATACCTGATATATGCATGTGACTGTCTAGAGATACATTATCCTTACAGATTGGCCTGAATTACAAATAATTCTTTGCTGCAGAATGCAACTGTCAGTGATATGCCATTGGCTCACATTTATTCTGACGAAACTGTTAGTATTTTCTGCATGTGACCCCTTTTCCCCTCCTGGAAATCTAGCCTAGTACAAATAGCAGATGAGAGCATATTCAAAGGATCACTTAAGGGGCTGGAGAGATGGCTCAGCGGTTAAGAGCACCCTCTGCTCTTCCAGAGGACCCGGGTTCGATTCCCAGCACCCACATGGCAGCTAACAACTGTCTGTAGTTCCAGTTCCAGGCAAACACCAAGGCAAATAAATAAGTAAATAAATAAAGTTTTTTTTAAAAAACAAACAAACAAACAAAACAAAGGATCACTTAAAAAGCAGAGCCCTCAGCAAATGAAAGGCAGCATTCTTACTCAGCACTGATGCCTTCATTCTGTCCTATTTTGCCATTTTATTCTCGAGGGAAAGCTCAGACAGTATTCTGATTCTGTTCAGTGATGCATATAGTGCATCATTGCTGATCAGTTTTTTTTTAAGATTTTTTTATTTACTATGTATACAGTATACAGAAAAGGATACCAGATGTCATCATAAATGGTTGTGAGCCACCGTGTGGTTGCTGGGAATTGAACTCAGGACCTCTGGAGGAACAGTCAGTGCTCTTAACTTCTGAGCCATCTCTCTAGCCCCGCTGACAATGTTTTATATTGTCTCTTTTACTAAAAATTTACTCTTCCTGGGTCAGCCTCATATTTTTTAAAGAGTTTAGCACGGGGTCATCTACCCTGTGCTGTTGACATGTTAAAGCTTTATTCACAAAACACACTATATTTTACAGTGAATGAATTTGCTGATAAATCACAAGTGAAGATATGGCTATTGGTTTATATGAGCCATATAATTGTTTTATCAAAATTAGCTTTACCTAATAACTTTTGTGCTGTTAGATGTCATTAAAGTGCGTGTGTGTGCACATATATGGGTGTATGTGTGTTTTGAAACTGTTATTTTGTAACCTTCAAACTCACACAGATGCACCTATCTCTGCCTCTCTAATGCTGGAATTAAAGGCATGTGCCACCATGTCTGGCTAAAGCATTTTTATCTTATATGTACCATGGGCAGTCATTTGTTTATGTGACTGTCCACCTTGCATTAGACTTAAGAAGAAACTCAGACATGTGTATGTTGTTTTTCTTTTAAAAAAAACTGTTGGCTGTCTTTTAAGCAGTGGCTTTCCAATTCAACAACTGCAACTCTGACACTACCAGTAGCAATCTGGCTACAAGGGCCACAGCCTGAGAGGATTCTGTTCCCTCAGGCACTGGATCCTTCAAAGCTATAAGAGAACTTATCTAAATCTCTGTCCCTCTAAAGAACTTAATACTCAAAGGTTGAGGTGGAATTCTGCTTCTCAGAGAGACTGAATAGCAAGTTGCTCACCTCCTCTTCTTGTTCCCCAAAAGATACCTGCCCTTCTCCCAGCCCCTATTAAAAGCCCTTCTCTACCTGGATCCTCCCTACCACTCCCTGCTGACTCAGCCTCTTGACTGCATCTTTGAAGTAAATTGGTGCTGCCAGGAGCAGATGTGTCTCATTGTCATGAGAAACTTTAAGTTAACAAAACATTTTAAACACCATATTCTATAGGTCTTTGAAGTGTTTGAAGGCCATCTATCTAAAATATACCTATTTAACCTAGAAAATATACCTAACATATCTATAAATTTGATTGTTATGACTAGCTACTAACCTATGTTTTTTGATTGTCCTATATAGTTAATAATAATAGCTTTCAAAAACTAGAACTTTATATTTTTAAATGAACTGTATAGGTACAATACCTTAAACAACATATATGTATATGTAGAAACATATATAATATGTTGATAAAAACATTAAATTTATTTAAATACAAAAACCCTTTAGACAAGAGCAGAACCATATATACAGTGTAACAAAAATAACTTTAAATTTGTATCAGTAGACAAACATCCTTTAAACAAGAGTAGAGAGTTTGTGTTGGGTACAGCCTTCTCCAACACTGAGCGCCCGTCGCCATGCCTCGGAAAATTGAGGAAATCAAGGACTTTCTGCACACAGCGTGGTAGAAGGATGCTAAATCTGTCAAGATCAAGAAGAACAAGGATAATGTGAAGTTCAAGGTTCGCTGCAGCAGGTACTACACTCTGGTCATCACAGACAAGGAGAAGGCTGAGAAGTTGAAACGGTCCCTGCCCCCTGGTTTGGAAGTGAAGGAGCTCTGTTTTGATCATTAAAAACCATGAGAAGTCAAAAAAAAAAAAAAAAGAGTAGAAACATATACAATAAAACAAAACAACTTCAAATTTGTATCGATATACTATATTTTCCTAAATGATAACAAACATCCACAACCCTCCAAATAACCAACAGCCATCCACACCTCAACTTTTGGGAATGTGGACTTCATTTTCTGTAGACTGCTTCATGCTCTCTGTGGGTGAAGCGACTTTAGGTACCAGAGAGAAAATTTGAAATAATGGCCAAGTCCTGGGAAGACCTGCTATAATCTTTGTTGATAGATATCACCTGTCAAGATCCAGGAGGTTCCCCTGATCCATATTATTTCTAAAGGAATCCTTAGCCTCTGTCTCCTGTGGGAATAGCATTTTTGATTTCCATTTGACAAATATATTTTTTTACTTCTTTTTTAAAGTTAAGGCATTCCTAAAGTATATACACTGGTTTAATTTAGCAGTCCATTTCACAAACCCATGTCTCTCAGCAGCTGTCTTTTGCTTCTTAACAGTCAAAAAAAATTTTGTTTTTCAAAATCAACACAATTGCATACAGGATCCAGACTCCCTGTGTATTTCCCATTTCTATGTGGTTTATTTTTTATTACTTTACTTTTCTTTTTAAAGAATTTATTTTTTAACTGTTCATTTTTTTCTTTGACTATACCCCTTTTCTTTTCTTAAGCCTACAAACACTGTTAAACACACTGTAACCTGTTTAGAGGTTTTTCCATCTGGACCTCTTTTACTTCTAATCTCTAGTCATTTTTTGACCACATGAGCAAACTTTAGTCTGCTAAGGTCCACCTGGGTCCTCTAGGTGGCTCTCCTAGCTGACTCTGCCCACCTCTCAAGTAAAACCCACAGCCCAGTTGGAGGTGCATCTCTGGGAACTGTATTCAATCATCCTAGAGCTCTGTGGCAAGTGTTCTTATTTTTTGTTGTTCCTACTTAACATATGGACTACTCAAGAGCCTGCTAGCAGGCAGAAACTCTTAAAAGAAACTGGCTTCTCCTCTCCACCAAAAGCTTTTCCAAGCACTATGGAAACAGGACTCACATTGGTGTGCCAAAATGTTTTTTTATTATTATTATTATTATTATTATTATTATTATTATTATTATTTGGGGGTCCTGCTGCCCAGCTCCCAAATAAACCACCCAGGGAGGCTTATTTTTAATTATAAATGCCAGGCCTTAGCTTGGCTTGTTTCTAGCCAGCTTTCTTTAACTTAAATTATCTCATCTACCTTTCACTTCTAGGCTTTTCCTTTTCTATTCCTGTATACCTTTGAATGGCTTGCTGTGTAGCTGGGTGGCTGGCCCCTGGAGTGCTCCTCCTTCTCTGGCTACTTCTTTTTCTTCCCTCCCAGATTTCTCCTACTATATATTCTCTGTCTGCCAGCCCTGCCTATCTTTTTTTCTGCCTTTATTACACCATCATGTGTTTTATACAGGCACAGTAACACAGCTTCACAGAGCTAAACAAATGCAACATAAACAAAAGTAACACACCTTAAAATTATCTCTGTCTTCATGTTTTCACTGCCTTTTAATGGCTTCTGTGCACATGAAAGTTACATTATGTCCCAGGCTGGCTCAGTGGATAAAAGCACTTGCCATACAAGCCTGGTGACCTGAGTTTGATCCTTGGAACCCATGTAAAGGTGGAAGAAAAATATCAACTGCATAAAGCTGTACTCTGACTTCCATACATGAACACCCACATATGTATCTCACATATTATTAACAATTACAATATCTTCTAAATTTAAATGCATTTATATGCTACTTTAATAAATCTGTCCTTTGTTGTAGAGGCATTACCCATGAACTTAGGATGAAAGACAGTTTTTCCCACACAGTCACACACACATATCATATAGGAATCCTTTAGCCATACAGGTTTTAGCCTGCAGTCCAGCTATTTGGGAGGCAGGCATGGGAAGATAATTTAAGAGGATCGAGGGTGGGCTGAGTAAAACTTTCTTATTGCTCTCTTTTAGAAAAAGGATCTCATTCTGTAGCCCCGGATGTCCTCAAATGCATCACTATCTTCTGCCTCAGCCACAAACACTTTAAAAAAAAATAATTGTAAAAATATACCTCTTGTGTAATTGTCATCCAGGTTTGGGCTAAAAATAATTATTTCCCTTTGGGGCTGGAAAGATGGTTAAGAACATTTGCTATTATTCCAGAGTACCCTGGTTGGGTTCCCAGTACCCACATGTTGGCTCACAACTACCTGTAGCTCAGTTCCAGGGGATTCAGAGCCCTCTTCTCATCTCTGGGGGCACCAGACACACACATAGTACACACATATGTATGCAGGCAAACACACATACACATAAATAAAAATAAATAAGTCTCTAAAAAATTTTGTAAGACTCTATTCCTCATTCCAGAAGTACAATTTCCTTGTTGAGATTATCTCTATCTTTGTATGCACTTAGGTATTGAAGCTGCAGCCATGGAATCACCACAATAATCAAAAACAGAATAGCTCCCTTACCTCCAGACAGTCCTTTGTGCCCCCTTGAGGTCATCCTGTTTCTTGCCTTCTGACACTCATTGATCTGTTTTTGTTACCTTCTCTAGAGTGTATTTCTCAAGGGTAGATGCCTTCATCTGGATTGCTCAGCCTTGTGTAAGAATATGTTTAACTTGAGAAAATCTCGGGTCTTCCGGAGTGGCTGTACCATTTGGCATCTCCTCAGGGATGAGTGTACAAGAGCTCTTTGCTCAGCATCCTCTTTGTGCTCTTAGGCATTCAAATAGATGTGCTAAGGTGTCTCGTTGTATTTTTATTTTTCACAGTGAGACCCCGTCTCAAAATGGGCTGCAGGGGTGGCAGGGGTACTTTTGCTTTTATATCATATATACTTTTATAATTTTTACATCTATATAAAATATAAGACTTACAAATTACAGAAAGCATGCAATCTTTGTCTTCCTGAGCCTGGCTTAATTCACTTAATATGATCATCCCCAGTTATATCCATTGCCCTGCAAATAAATTAAGTTTGTTCTTTATAGCTGAGAAAATTTTGTTTATTTGTCTACATTTTCTTCACCCAACCTTTTTCGGTTGGACACTGAGGTTCCAAGTATGGGGTCTTGTTTATGCAACACATATCTTGACTGCTAGGCTATCCCTCTAGCTCTGGTCCTCTCTTTAAAGAAGCAGCTTTGTTCCAGAGATGAGTAGGAGTTTTTTCTGCATTCTGAAACAAACACTTGAGATGTGTGATAGGACTTTGCTCCTCCCTGAATTATCTCTTGTGTGTTCAGGGTATATGTGCTTTCATGTTTGCCTCTGTAGCAGCCAAGAAATCATGAAGGGTGGAATGATAAAGATAATTACAGCAATCTGGATATGTTACTGGAGTTCCCAACCCTAGGGCCCGGCTCTGGCCTTCTCATGTTAAAAGAAAACAAATAATGTATACATACACACAAGAGTGAATTTATTTACAGTTTTGGCCAAAGCTAGAGAGAAATTCTCAGTCTGTCATCTTGCCCACAGCAGAATTACAATTTATAGAAAAGATAAAGCAAAAGACAGGATATATACATGGGCAGATTTAAGTGTGTACTCCAGTTACCAGAGCTGGATAGTTCTTCTCCTGGGAGATGAGCCAGGGCTCTTGGGATGGGCAGTTTCTCAGCTTGATATTTCCTGCAAGTATCATACCTGGGGCCCTTGATGCAGTCAGCCATGATGAAAATCTGATCTGTTGTTCCTTTATTCCTGAATTTCCCAGTTTTCCTCTTATATGGTTCTTCTATCTTGAAGAACTTTTAGGAATTTGTGTGTTGTTTTGCTTTTTAAAGCATGTCCATGGACAAGTGATTCTAAAATACTATGTTTCAGCACTATAGGTATTGCAACTGTCTTTTGAATAATAGCAAAAAAATGTTGATTTTATTTGTGTGTTTGTGTGTGTGTGTGTGTGTGTGTGTGTGTGTGTGTGTGTACCTTTAGCAAGCAGCTGACCTAAGCACAGGCTTTTAGCAAGCAGCTGACCTAATTAATTTCAGGCTGCAAATTTTGCTTTACCGTTTAAGACTGTCAATCTAATACTTGACATGGGGATACATTTTTGGATTTACATGTGTTTTAGAAAGACAGTCAAAGGCATTTTCTGATGGAGTCTCTCTGATAGTCTAAGAAGGATGAGACTAAAGATAACTTACTCTTGCTTCTGGTTTTGAACAACTAGACATTTGATTTTTAGAGATATCAACAGCGTAAGTTGATAAAATCAGGATTTCTGTTTTTGACTAAATTGGAGATGCCTCTCAAGTAGGAACTAAAATCTAGCTGTGTCCTTATGAAAAGTGCAGGCTAGACATGACCCTTTGAGAAGAATTTACCTAAAAATGCCACTGAACGCTGTAAGATTTGAGGAGGTCAGATGGTATATTTGTCTAGAATGAAAGGGTAGAAAAGAAAAATTGGAGGCTGGAGAGATGGCTCAGAGGTTAAGAGCACTGACTGTTCTTCCAGAGGACCTGAGTTCAATTCCCAGCAACTACATGGTGGCTCACACCCAATTATGATGACATCTGGTGCTCTCTTCTGTATACTGTATACATAATAAGTAAATTTTTTTTTAAAAAAAAAAAAAAAAGAAGAAGGAGGAAAGGAAAATTGTTTGTAGGACAGTCCTGGAGAGTTTTGATGAGTAGGTGTCTTAGTTAGGGTTTTTACTGTGATCAAACACCATGACCAGAGAGCAAGTTGGGGAGGAAAGGGTTTATTTGGCTTACACCTCCATATGGCTGCTCATCATCAAAGGGAGTCAGGGCAGGAACCTGCAGGCAGGTGCTCCATTCACAGGCTATGGAGGGGAGCTGCTAACTGGCTTGTTCCCCACAGCTTGCTCAGCCTGCTTCATTATAGTGAACCCAGGACCCACCCACAATGGGGTAGACCCTTCCATCAGTCACTAAGAAAATGCTGGGGCTGGAGAGGTGGGTCAGAGGTTAAGAGCACCGACTGTTCTTCCAGAGGTCCTGAGTTCAATTCCCAGCAACCACATGGTGGCTCACAGCCATCTATGATGACATCTGGTACCCTTTTCTGTATACTGTATACATAATAAATAAATCTTTTAAAAAAAAAAATGCCTCAGAGCTGGATCTTATGCAGGCATTATCTCAATTGAGGCTCCCTTCTCCCTGATGACTCTAGCTTGTGTTGAGTTAACATAAAACTAGTAGTCAGTTCAGTGGGTATTAACTGTACTGAGAAAGAAAACCAGATGTAATGAACTGAAATGAGGTGGAAAAGCCAATGGTTATCTTTCCTCAAAGCACTGCTTATGCTGGCTGTTCCCAAGTAGACTTCACCCAATTCCTGGAAAGATAACCTGGAGACATGGGTGAAACAGTGGATCACTGCCCTCAACAACCCAACCACAAATGCCTGCCAGCTATATCATGCCCTTAAGAAGCAAAAGCTGCCTGCCATGCAGGCTTCTGTAAACTGTTGCTGGCTTTCTCACCCACTTCTGGTTTTGGAGTAGAAAAGGAAAATGGTACTTGGTCCCGATCTAAGCCTTTCAGACGCTGTCCTGGCTTCAGCCCACCAGTGACATCTACCTCTTCCACACTCAGTGGTGTCCCAGTACTCTTCTAGAAAGATTCCCACAACATTTCAAGTAAAATTAAAGAGAATCTGATGTAGTAGCAAGTATGGTCGTTCATCATTTATCCATGAGGATACAGTTTGAAAAATGGGTCATTAGAAGACTGCTGATCTGTGAACACTATAGAATTGTATTTACATAATCTAAGGCATCATTAGGGGACACACACACACACACACACACACACACACACACACACACATGGAGGGAGAGAGGGAGACTCACTATGTAGCCCTAATTGGTCTGGAACTCACTCTGTAGACCAGGCTGATTTTGAACTGAGATACTTACTTGCCTCTGCATCACAAGTGCTGGAATTAAAAGTGTACACTACTGTGCCCAGCTTTAGGTGATGTAATAACCTAAATGGAACCATTCGTATAGGCAATCAGACCATGAACCAGAGTGGTGGGGGACTATTTGAGGGTGAAGGCATAATTATCTTTTCAAGTGCTACTTAGAAATCAAGCAGAATAGAGACAGAAATCAGCTAGGATTTGGCGATATGAAAATTACTCTGATAGCTTTAAGAGTGTTAAAATCACCGTGATAGCAGTAAGAGTGGTCTGGGTAGGTCGGCAAGGCTGAAAGGCTCACTGGTGTGTGTTAAATAGAGGAATCCAAGGAGAGGCAAGTGCTAGAAAACTCTTGACTGAGCCCAGGCTAGCCGAAGGGGAGAAGTTAGTCTGTAGTTGCAGGAGGATAAGGAGTCAGATAAGGGTTTAAAAGTTTTTATTTTATTTATTAACTTAGTTATGTGTGCAGGGTAATGGCATATCGTGCACATGGTCAGATGACAATTTGGGAGATGTTTCTGTCACTGTGGGATCTGGGGCTCAGACCTAATCACTTACATCAGGTTCACACCACAGACTCATTACTGCCTCTGACATCTTGCCAGACCATGGAAAAACATCTTAAAAGTGAAAGTGTAACAGAATATGTCTACATAGTAATATTTTTGGAGATCCAGTCAAAGGAAAAAGGTCTAGAAGAAGGGATATTTCCCTGCCTGTAATTCCTTGCTTTTGTTGGTCTTCCGTAGCGTTTCCTGGAGGCTGTCTTCCTAGAAGGCCTTCAGGATGCTCTGCTGCTCTGGTGACATAGTGACCATAGCTCCAGCTACTCAGAAAGCCTGGGGCAGGAACATTGCTTGAGTCCAGGAGTTTGAGACCAGCCTGGGCAACATAGTGAAATCCCATCTCAACAACAACGACAGGCCTTTAGTCAAAGGCATTTCAGCTTTCTTGGTAGACTTGTGTACCCAAATCTAGATCTTCCTAGGTGGGCTTACCTGCTCAATGCTAGTAGAAGTCCAATGAGCTATACATGCAACTTTATGTTTTCAGAGTTTTTTTTTAAAAAAGTATGGGGAAGGAAAACTATTATTCCTTTACCTTCTCAGAGTTTTTATATTGGGCTCATTAGAATGAAAATACATTAATGAAAGCGAAAAAAACCAATGGAAGCTTATTAAATGTATATGCTATATACACCTAGGTTTTACTCATGGGATAAATTGAGTATACTTCAAAGAAGTCACTTAGAATTTAAGGTGAAAGGTGATCCTCTGCTGAAACCAAGGATTCTTCTGTCTGTACCTTTCATTATGAAATATCAGTGCTGGGATTGCACACAGCACATGCCACTGTATCTGGCTTTTTAAATGTGGGTTCTGTCAGGCTTCCATTGTGGGCTTCTATCCTCTGAGCAATACATCTCTTTGTCTGTCCCCCTCTTCATTCATGGGTGTTTTTCTCAGGCTATGCCTTCTTATCACAGAGGTTTGTTTTGTTTACTCGTGTGTGTGTGTGTGTGTGTGTGTGTGTGTGTGTGTGTGTGTGTGTGTGTGTGTGTATGTGTATATGTATGTGTGTGTGCAGTGTGTGTGTGTGTGTGTATATGTATGTGTGTGTGTGCAGTGTGTGTGTGTGTGTGTGTATGTGTGTGTGTTGTGTATGTGCACACGGTGGTTTGATGAAAGCATCTAGTGTCTCATCTCTCACTCTCTACCAATTCCATTGAGACACAGTCTCTTCCACTCTTCCACAAGCTTCATTTTCTCAGCGAGGCTGGAACCCAGTGAGCCTCAGTGGTCTTCCTGTCTTCCCTATCCCGACCAGAGCTGGAGTTACAGACATGCAGGATGTCCTGCTCGCCGCCAGGGTCCTCAGGATTGTGCAGCAAGCTCCTAGTCACTGAGCATGTCCCTGGCCCTCCCTGAAGGTCCCTGACAGGGAAGAGGACATGAAAACAGCACTGCAGTTGGTGCTGTCCCCTTTTCACTTTTTAACATAGCCATTCATTTCATCTTCATGGTATGCTTTGGTCTTGTAGCTCAGGCTAGCCTGGAACTTGTTGTATGTCTGAGAATGCCCTTGGTCTTTTAGAGTCTTGGAGCCTCCTCTTCTATCTATCTCTACATAGAAAGTTCTTTATTGGGCTGGAGAGATGGCTCAGAGGTTAAGAGCTTGGGCTGCCCTTCCTGAGTTCGATTCCCTGCATCCACATGGTGGCTCACAACCATCTATAATGAGATCTGGTGCCCTCTTCTGTACACTGTATACATAATAAATAATTTTTTTTTTTAAAAAGAAAGTTCTTTATTGTCCAGTCACTGCTACAGGGTATTGCCTATGTGGACATGTCATAGCAATTAGTTCTCCTTAGTTCTTAGTCATTTGCCACAAACTACGACACTGAGTCGTATATGCAGAGACTTTCACAGGGGGATGAGTGCTTCATAGGGTATATTACCAGGAGAGTGACTGGGCAGTTTGCAGTTTTTGTGGATGTTACCAGTTGCCCTCCATAGACCGTACCTATGTTTGTCTTGTTTTGACAGGCTTTCTCTGCGTGGCCCTGGCTGTTCTGAAACTTACTCTTTACCTCCTGAGTGCTGCAATTAAAGGTGTGCACTTGTACCTGCTTTTTATGTAACTGTTTCTCTATAGCTGGACATCTGACTTCTTTGTGTGCACATTTACTGAGGTGCTAAGGGATAGCATTTTACCACAGAGCTAACTATACCATCCCCCACTCACTATAGCTTAAATTTGATTCTCCTAGAAAAATTGAGATTAAGTTTCTTTTTGTAGTTTTCAGAGACTCTTTACCTTTCTGACTGCCTTGTCTCTCACCCAGATGTCTGTTGGTTTTCGAGATGATACTTACTAATGTTTTATGTTATCGTTTTAAATGTTTACATATATTGCATCATTGTTTATCTTTCTGGAATTGGACATTTTATTTGTTTATCTATACATGTGTATATTTGCCGAGGTGCTGAGGACTGAATTTAGAACCTCTTACATGCTAGGCAAATGCCCTATGTCAGAGCTAGACCTGCACCCACTGATTCCCATTTAGAATGCAGCTCTTTATTCTGCTGAGAACAATTATTACAAAGCACTTTCCTACTTAGAGTATTTACTCGGGAGTAAAAACAAATCCCGACATCTATTATAGCTAGCTCTGAACAGGCCTTGCCTTACCCAGGTCTTAGTCCTTTGCCTGTAAACTGAGAGGATTGCATTAAAGGATTTCCTGTTCTGTGACCGTCTAGCCTTTCCCCAAAGCATTGACTTCTCAGTCCCTAGAGCCTTGGTTCTGGAGCACAACAGTGCCATACCAGTGCTAGTTTCTTGTTAGAGAGCAGATGCTTTATTTGGCTACAAGTTTGCTTTTCATTTGCCTCCCTAGACACTTTAGTCAGAAGTGTTCTTGATGTTTGGTTTCATTTACAGAAAGATATTCCTTAAGAATTGTGATAGTGGAGAGTTTGGAGGGAGCTGGGTATTGAGAAAGAAAATGTTCTTGCTTTAATTTGGTTTGATCCTGGTCAGTAAATCTGCATGTCCATCTGCTTGAATGCCTGCCTCTGTTGACCTGTTGAGCTTTCCAGACCCCAGAACTCAGTACATCAGTTATGTATCCCTCCACCAAACAGCTAAAGGATAATTACACAGGGCTGTTATGAGTGGGCTTTCACTACCTGGCATCCAAGGAAATCCCACTATTGATCATATTAACATACATTGTTTCATGTAACGCAACAGTCGTATGAGGCATGGATATAGCATGTGAACATGATCAGTGTTTTAAACAAACCCTGGGACCGACTGCCAAAGCTTCTCTGCTTGTCAGTTTGTTCCCTGCAGAGCTAGTGAATGCATTGGTATTCACTCTGTGTTTGTAAACCCACAGTGGCCAGAAGAGGGTCAGATCCCCTGAGCTGGAGTGACAGGCAGTTAGAAGCTGCCCGATTTGGGTGTAGAAATCAAACCTCTGTCCTGGAAGAGCAGCAACTGCTTTTAATGCCAACCATTTCTCTAGTCCTGAAAAGTCATTTTGACATGGCCTTTTCCTATTTAAGAAACCAAGGGGTGTGTGTGTGTGTGTGTGTGTGTGTGTGTGTGTGTGTGTGTGTGATAAAAATTCTCAGCTTGGCCCTCGAAGATCTTCTCAGTCGAATGTGGTTTACCTAGTTATTCTCCAGATCTTCCCGGTCCAGCTCTCCCAGCTTGTCCCAGCTTGTGTGTTGGTTGTAGACCTCGTTTGTCACATTGAAACTCCCCGAGGGCCCTTTGCTTCTGGTTGTCAGTGATGACCACGGTCTCTTCAGACATCTGTGTTATTTGTGCTCAGTTTTGCTGTCGCCAAAAGCAGTGAGTGCTATTTATATCTATACATGTGTACATTTGGGAAAGTTAATTTAAAAATGAATCAGAAGAAAATGATTCAGAAGTTGTTGGCCAGGAAGAAAATATAAGAGACAACTCCTCCATGTTGGATTTTATTAGCACGTGTGCAGTAATGGGAAATGACTTCTGGGGTCTAAGAGGGGTGTTGGAATTGCGAAGCTTAAGTCATAGAAAATAAATATTGTCCCTCTGTGTCTATAAGGACCTCAGGATTAAGCGCCAGTGTTGAGAGTGTGCCTGGCCTGGGTACAGGTGGCAGGGGCGAGATTTCTCCCAGTTCCAGCAACAGACCAGTGGTTGAATCTGACAAGCCCCGACCACCAAATACAGTCATTTTAGTAAATTAGAGGTTGTTAGTATACATAAATATTAGGAGCAAGGACGTGCATAATTTTTACTATGCAGATGCTTTTCATGTGAAAATGAAATAGTTTAGTTCAAGCCCTGTATTTGCCTGACTGTGTCTGCAAAGGGCAAGAATATTTGGAGGAAATGCAGAATCAAGTGGGGAAGCAGATGTTTGGGTAACTAGATTGCATTGGGTACATGCTCACCCAGTTTAGCAGACACACACACACACACACACACACACACACACACCCAGATTAGATGCAAACTATACCCAAATACCCGTTTTCACAGAGAGATTCTGTATTAAGCAGAGAAGAAAATTTAAAGTGGCTGCTTTCTGACTTGGGCTTGGACAGGTCCCAATTTGTCTCTGTTTTATTAGTTTTTAGTCGATGTTTTGAGACAGGGTTTCACAGTGTAGCCCTGGCTACCCTGGAACTCACTGTGTAGACAGACTGGCCTCTGTCTCCAGAGTGCCTGGGATCAAAGATTTTGAAAAAAAAAATTTTTTAACATGGGCTCTGGGAATTGATGAGATCCTTGTGTTTGTAAAGTACCATGGCATTATCACGTCTTCTCCTATATACTGCTTTAGATATCATTTTAGAAATATCATTTTAAATATGTTTCAAGATGCTGACAACCTGAGTTTAATTTCTGGGGACCACATGGAGATGGGGGAGAACTGATGTTTGCCAATTGTCCTCTGACCTCCACAAACATGCCATGGCATTTGTGCTTACATTTATGTGCACACACACAAATAAATATGCAATAAAAATTTTAAAGGTTTTGAGTGTGTATTGCTTCCTTAGAACCTAAAATATTGGTCATTTGTTAGATCACACACCGCTGGGCATGCAGTATGAATTTAATAAGTTAATTTTGAGTGAAAATGCCTCAGGAATTCTCTGGATGTTGAATTAGCACTTGCTGTGGTATGTGTGTGTGACTTTCTCTCTCAAACATCATTTCTCAGCTGCATTCTGTGCTCAGCTGGTTCCAATGGTCCTGTGGTTTTGTTCAGGCTGAGATCTCTTTGTTTTGGAAACCCTCCCCCCCCCCGGGGGGGGGCAGTATCTGCTTTCAGCATGATCTCCAGGGGAAGCAGAGGAAGCAGCATGTCCTAAAAGTACTTTGCAGAACTCATCTGCCTTCCATTGGTCAGAGTAAGAAACATGGTGAGACATACCCCCCAACTTAAAACAACAGGAAAGTGGACTTTGCCTATGGGATGGGAGGTATGAGGGTCAATGTCTGTTGAGAATTGAACAAATATAGATGTTTCTTAAGATTAAAAAAGTGTATGTTTAGAGTTAATCATTAGCAGACTCAGTCAGAAGCATAGCCAATGGGACACAGGCCTCCTCTCCATCCGAACTCATCATGGTGACATTGGCCACAGTGGGGTCAAGAGCGGCTCACAGTTGTCAGGTGACCTTGACCTCTGTGAGGAACACATGTGTACCGTCTTCTGTGTTCCTTGCTTAGGGGAACTTGATGGTGCATAGACCCAGTCTCATTTCTCTGAGGGTGCTCTTCTAACAGAATGTGGGGGCTACTTGCAATGTCCCTGCTGCCCAGAAGGTGGGTGACATACACGACTTTTTTGTGGACTTTACAGAGCTTTCTCCGCCTTTAAAACCTTTGTTTTGGTGATAGTTTTGGGAAGGGAGGGACTTCACATTTGGTACTATTTTGGTAAAGTCCCAGGTGTCTCTCACATAAAACAAAATATTAAAGCAGTGTTTCTCAACCTGTGGGTCGCAAAGTCCCTTTGAGGGTCAAGATTTGACCCTTTCACAGGGTTCGTATATCAGATTTACATTACAATTCATAAAGCGGCAAAAATGCAGCTATAAGTAGCAATGAAAATATTAATGTTGTGGTTGGGGGTCACCACAATGTAAGGAGCCACAGCAGTAGGAAGGTTGGGAAACACTGCATTAAATGTACTTTTTCTTTAGAGATGAAATGAAAAGAATCTGGTAGGGAGGAAGGTTTCCAAAGGCTGGGACTGGGAAAGACATAATTAAAACTTTAATTACTTTAATGGAAGCATCTCTCAGCATCAGTGTGGGAAATGACAGCATCTTCCAGCTAGCACTTGGTACCATCTAGCTTTTCGCTCTGGTCCCCTAGCTTCCTAGTGTGGATTTTCCGGCGTGTCACGCGTATACCTGTGAAATGGTTGACATAGCTGCCTGTTGCTTTTCAGCTCCAGGTCTGTTTGCTCTGTCCTGTGTGCTCCTCCAACTTTCTCCCTTCAAAGTTACTATTTCTTGTCGGGAGGGAGGCACCGCAGGAGGAAAGGCTGCCTCTTCTGATCCTGTGTGCGCCTCACTTGGTGCTTCTGTGGCTTGTACATCTTAACGGGACATTCAGTAATTTCCCCTGATCCATGAAGGGCACCTTACCAACAGATTCTGCTACTGTGAATTCTCCATGGCTTTCTCTGGTATCCCCGAAGGTGGTTTTCTAATAAATTTTTGCTGATATGATACCTTAGTAAAATTCCAAAGCTTCCACGGCTTTGTGCTTTTCATAAAATCTAACAGTCATCCCTGGTTGGACTGGCCCTTTGGTACCCTCTGTCAGCCCAGGAATTCATGGCTACTTCTAGAGACGCCACTCCTTACATCTGAGTAATTATTCTCCTTTACAATTAATAGTATTTTATATCAGGGTTTCTCTATTTAAGTTAGCATGCGGTTTCTGTCTTCTAATTTTACTTTGACTGATACTTGTAAGTAGTAGTTATGTTTTCATAAGTTCTTCTGATGCTGATACATGAAAAACATAGAGTTGTGTCTGACAGAGCAAGTATTTCTCAGCGTTTGGTCCTGTTGCTGCTGTAGGCATCAGCATTCAGGAACAGCATCTCCACCAGCAGCATCTAACAGTGACATTTCTATCATTTGTCCACAGGATGTTTCGTCTGAATGCCCTTTCTGCATTGGCAGAGCTAGCTGTGGGCTCCCGATGGTACCATGGGGCATCTCAGCCCACACAGACCAAGCGAAGGCTGATGGTGGTAGCTTTCCTGGGAGCATCTGCGGTGACCGCCAGCACCGGTCTCTTATGGAAGAAGTGAGTGTTGCTTCCAGCTTGATTTTACATCAGAATTCCTCTGCTGAATCATTTGGTGTCAATAATGTTGCTCTATGAAATAGGATTTTTCAAATACAGCAGGTAGGAAACAGTGCTTCAGGCCCTGCTGGATATTTGTATCATGATGTAGGGATGGCTTTAAAAAATGGCTGCTTCTTCAAACTTCAGAGTTTGGTAGCCACATGGAATCAACAATCCTGGGTACACTTCCGTCACCCAAGTACTTTCTTACGAGACGCTGAGCTTCCCTAGAGGAAAAGGATGTGGTGAGCCGCACCCCCCTCCCAACCCCCCAACCCCCCAACCCCCTCCCGTTTGCCTGGTTCTGCCATATTTGTGTTTCTTTCCCACTTCACTTGCCCTGTCTTCAAGTTACTATCATTATGCTTGGCTTCCAAAAGCAGTACATTTTTAAAATTAATTCTATTGATTAATATATAATAAACTCTACCCACTTCAAACACATAGTCCCATGATTATTAACAAACGTATATAGTTGCATAACCACCAAGAAACAGAACATTTCTACCAACCCATAATGTCTTCTCATGCTTCTTCCATGACACTCTCATATTACCCACAATTCCAAGCAACTGCTGAGGTGATTTCTATCACCATCACTTTGTATTTCTGACATCTAATCTAAGGGGGATCATAAAGAATTTTTCTCAGAGGCAGGTGTGGTGGCATAGCTTCAGATCACAGCCCCTAGGGATACAGAGGCAGGAGCACTGTGAATCTGAGGGCAGCCTGTCTTTAAAGCAAGCAGTGGCAAAGTAATAACAACACCCATTTGGATGTGTCTTCACCATAGTGTGATGGTTTGGGGATGTATCCATGTGCACCAGAAGTTGGAATCCTTTTGCAGTCACATAGCACTTCTTCATATGGAAGTCATGAAAACGTGTTACCATTTATCAATCATGTCTTCCCAGTTGTTTGTTCTTATTGATAAAACCAACTGGAAATTCACAAGCATGTCTGTAGCACGAATTCTCAAATTGTATTGAAAGAGACTCAGAGCCAAATATTGGAAAAAGGCTGAAATATCAGAAAGAGGAAGCACCACCGTCAATTCTCACCCAGCTGTCTTGCAATTTCCTCAGCCTCCTACTGGTCCTTCTTCTCTGATGGTTGCCTTAAATACCCTTCTGACAGCTGTATCCCATCCAGGTTAGGATTAAAGGTGTGACCTACTCCATTTGGTAATCAGCCTTGAACTCAGAAAAACTGGAAAGTCTCTGGAGTTATGGGATTAAGGGCATAGGACATCACTCCCAGGCTCTCCCTATGCTGGGATTAAAGGAGTGTGCCTTTGAATCCCACCTGTTTGTCCTTGTACTCAAAGAACAAGAAATTCCTGAGCTGTCTGCCTAGGTTTTGACTGTGTACTGTCTCTGGATATTTCAGGTTTTATTAAATATATAAGATATCACCACACAAGTCTTGATTTCCTTTGGCTATACACACCCAGGAATATATTTGCTTGGAAATAAATATAAATTTGATTCAAATAAAAATAAATTTGATTCAAAACTGCCCAATCAGGGCAGCAAGGTGGCTCAAAGGGTGAGGCTCCTCTCACCAAACAGGGTGACTCAGTTTGATCCCTGGGGAGGAGGAGACAGCTGACTGCCAACAGCAGTCCCCTGACCTCCACAGTCACGGAGGCCTGTACCCCACACACAGTAACAGTAATAAAATAAATAAAAAAAAAACGTATTTGAGGCAAAATAAAACACGGACAGTTTTTCCCGGGGTTCTCGGCAGTGTTCCACTGTGGACTGACTGAGCAGGGATTCTGCTCCCACACATTTTGTACTGTTCTGGTCTGAACATTTCTAGCCAGGCATCTCATTGTGCTGGGCTATCTATTTCCCTAACAGCTGGTGTTGCCAAGCTTCTTCCCAGAATTATTGTCATTTCTTTGGCCTCCTTTGTGGATTGTCTATTCAAGTTACCATTAAAAATCACATTACTGGGGCTGGAGAGATGGCTCAGCGAACCATCTGCTCTTCCAGAGGACCCGGGTTCGATTCCCAGCACCCACATGGCAGCTAACAACTGTCTGTAGTTCCAGTTCCAGGCAAAACACCAAGACAAATAAATAAATAAAGTTTTTTTTAAAAAAAAAATCACATTAATTTGGAAAGATTTTTATTTATGTGTACATGTGTGTATCTGTTTGTGGGTATATGCACATGTCTGAGGGTAAGAGAGAAAAGGACATTGGATCCTCTGGAGCTGGAGTTACAGCTGAGTCCCAGACATGGGTGCTAGGAACTGAATTCAGGTGTTCGTGAGTGCAGTATGAACTCTTAACTCCCGGTCTGTGTCCAACTCCAAACTGTATTGTTTTTTTTTTGAATGCTAAAATTTTTTTGTGGACACAAGACTTAGGCAGACATGTACACACTATAAATATTGTCTCCAAGTAAATGGGGCACATTTTCACCTTTTTCAAAGTGTCTCTCAAAGAACAAAATCCTAATTTTAATTTTGAGGAAGTTTAATTTGTTGGTATTGTCTTATAGGTTAATGGGTTGTTTCTTATTGAGGAAATTTTTCTTTATCTCATACTACTGTATGATTTCTATGCTCTAAGTTTTAGATTTTTAGTGTTAGGACTGCTTGTAGGTTAATTTTTGTGATTGAGATGAAGTAGGGAATTTGTTTTCTTATTGTGATGCTAAGCCCCAAACCTAGGGCTTTATGCATGTTTACACCTGTGCTGAGTTACACACCGTCACTCTAGCAGCATCTAAAGAAGCTCTTCATTTTATTCTTTGGATACTGTGTCAGTAGTCAGTACACAAACGCCTTTGTTTCCCTAACCATGAGATTGGTTTCAGTAGTCTGTGCCTTTGTTTTTAGATGTATTTATTTATTTGTCTATTTTCATTCTATGTGTATAAGCATTTGCTTACATGTATGTATGCACCTCATCTGTGCACTGCCCCCTGGACTCCAGCCAGAAGAGAGAATTGCATCCCACAGAGCTGGAGTTACAGGGAGCCTCTAGCTGCCATGTGCATGCTGGGAAATTAATTCAGGACCTCTGCAAGGTAGCCCTTGCTCCTAACCATTGAGCCATCTCTCCAGCCCCCAAATAAGAGTTATAATACTACAGAGAACTTATGATTAATAATCTAAATCTGTCCCTTTGGCCCTCTTGTCATCCTGCGGGTGAGCCAAGTTTCATAGTCATTTATTTTTCTTGATTTGTGTATTTATGTTCTTTATTATCTCCCTCTTGATAGTGATGGGTTTTGTTCTGTTTCAAGTACTTACTTTAGAGTTTTACATCATTAACTTGGCATTTCTATTTTTTTTCCCAATATAGAGTTTCATACCATCTTCCAAGCAGTGTGTTAGCTGTGTCTCACATTTTTAACATTGTCTTCATCCAGTTTATATTTTTTCCTACTTCTTATTATTTAGTTTCCACAATCCCAGGGTTTCCATGACAAAGTGAGAAACAGACAAGAGAATCCCTGGGAGCATGTGGACCACTAGCCTGGAGTATGGTCAGAGCCACAACAGCAAAAAGACTATTTCAGACCAGAGGAAGATGGAGATCTACCCCTGAGGTTGATCTCTTACCAGCACACACTAGCTGTGGCGCACATGCTTGCACTTACCCACACATTACACACACACACACACACACACACACACACACACACACACACACACACACGGGAAGGATTTTATTACATTTTTTTATCCTATATCTATTTTTTATTGCAGTAAACAGCACATAGCATTTTTCATCTTAACCATTTAAAAACATATTTTTAGTCACATTAAATATATTCTCATTGTGAAATAGGGCTCCAGAACTTCATCTTGTAAGAAGGAGTGATACACTTATTTAAAAATTGGAATGGTATACCCACTAAAAACTAAAAATGAAATATTAAGCTTCTTGAAGAATAAAAGTGAATTGGTGTGCTCATTAAAAGGTAAAAATGAAATGATGTGCCCCTTGAAAAGTAAGAACGAGATGGTATCCCTGGAGCTGGAGAGATGGCTCAGTGGTTAAGAGCACCGTCTGCTCTTCCAGAGGACTGACCCGGGTTCGATTCCCAGCACCCACATGACAGCTAACAACTGTCTGTAGTTCCAGTTCAAGGCAAATAAATAAAGTTTTCAAAAAAAAAAAGCAGCTTCCAGTCCCTCAACTGTCCACCTTCAGAACCTTTTTTACATTTACAACCCAAAACTCCTACCCATTAAATAATAACACCCCATTCTTTATTCTGTTCTGTAATTTAACTAATCTTGGTAACTCATGGAAATGCAATTATATAGTATTTTGTGTGTGTGTGCCTAACTTATTTCACTTAGCAAGCTGCTGCTTTTGCTTCCTGTGCGTATGTAACAAGGCGGAAGGGGTTGTTGGGTACTTTAAGGTGTTAGGAAGTTCTTCATGAAGAACTTCGGACAAATGTAGTTGCTGCTCTTCTGAGCCGTATATGTGAGCAACTTAATGTGATGGACATCTGTGGCTAACCTAGGCTTCTCTTTTACATTATCAGGGCTCATGCAGAGTCTCCACCATGTGTCAACAACAAAAAGGCTGACACTGGCGATAAGGAGAAGACCAGAGACGAAGGGGAAGTTGCCAGCCATGAAGGAAAGGCCCCGGATGCTGGGACTGAGCCTTACCCAGAAGAGAAGAAGAAGAAGCGTTCTGGATTCAGAGACAGAAAAGTATGGAGCAGAGTTTTGCTAGTGAATCAGAACTGTGTCCTAAGTGGGAGTTTCACTGTCCCATCCCATTGTCTGTGTTTCAGATGGGTCCCAGTCACTCCTGAGTCCTCCACCCCTTTACTATTGTAAGCAAAAGGTACACTAGGATTGTGGAGTGTCATGTGACAGAGTCGCAGCACACCATGCATGCATGCACACATGCACACACTCCAGATAGCGAGTCCACAACAGACCAAAGTACAGAAACCAACAAAGGCTAAGTTGGTGAATTAGTGTGTTTTATTGGGGTTACTCACAAGACCATGAATGAGGGGTTTCTTACAGGAGCAGGAATGACTCACCCAAGCCCACCCCAGTATGGGAGATAGCTCACAAAAGCTGGGAGCCTGAAGCCTCCTGCATAGCCTGTGGGCAGCTCCACAGGTTAGAGAATTTCCTTGTCAGGTGGCTCAGATAATCTAAAGCTCTTCCAGGTAGCTCAGCTGGTGTCTGTCATGTCCCTGTGTACCTGTGTCATCCACCCCTCCCCCATTTGACTGGTCTCTGCCTCTTTGTGGCTTTGGTGGCTGGTCTGAGAGTGACTCTCTGCAGGCTCTACTGTTTACTCTTGGGAGGGAGGAGCCTAGTGAATCTGGTCAGTTCCAGGAACTTCCTAGAGCTATTTTGGGTTGTTGACCTTCTGTCTTCAGCAGCTTCCCTGCAGAGTGGAAAGTGTTTTCACCTCAACTACTCCACGAGGTAAAGTGTCTGTAGTTGGTCTTCAGGATGAACACACTCTGTTCTTTCAGTTCGAATAGTAAGCTGATGCTCGCTTTCTGTGTCTTCTTAATGCTTAACATTATCATAGATATAGTGAGTTTGTGATATTTCTGGTTTGCTATGTTAAACTGTAAAGGGAGAATATATGTGAGGGAACATACAGTTCCCAGAAAGCCAAACAGTTGTGGACAGCATTGTGTACTGCAGCTTTACCTCAGAGAAGTTTCCGTTCTGACCTAAGAATGCCTGGGATGTCAGACTTGGGAGTTCAGCAAGCACGCACATAAACATTCAAAAGGGTTAATAAGTTCTTAGACTAACTTGCTTGTTAGGATTAGAATTCTCTGTCACTTCCAGCTACAGAAATGCAAATCCTACAGCAGATCAAATTGTTTCCCATGTGTGGTGTCATGTGCATCAGTGAAAGTCACTCCTTTAAAAAGTACAGAACTTTTTAGATGGAATTATACACGTAGTTTGTCAACTTCTAAATCCATTTGTGACCAGGGTGAACTTGAGCCAAAGTTGTATCACAATTGATCAGGTATCAGGTGAATTCTGTAAATTCACGGCGCAGTCCCCCCCCCCAGCTGCTCGTTTCCTTTACACACACTTCCGCTTTAGAAATAGTCAGTGACTCAAAGCACCATTTGTTAGCCTGCTTCCGTTTATAGCTTGTCATCCCCTTAGCAGATGACAGCGCCTACTGCTTCTCAGGGACACTAAACCTACCGGTGCAAATTATTAATTTGTAACTCCTGAGGCCATAAAGCCTGATCTATGTGAGGAACATTTCTTAATTCTTCCCTTGTCTCAAAGGAAGAGCCAGCTCCCCTCCCTCTGTGGAAGGGTGGTCATTGGGCATGTCATCCCCAAGAATTATTTTCATCACTTACTCTTGTCTGGGTTTTGTTTTTTTTTTTTTGTCACTTTTTGTTCTTTTAAGTAACGTATAAACATGTTAAAATTCTTTGGTTACAATTTAATAATAATCACTTTTTTATTACCATATTTTTTAGTATTTTAATTTTTTAAAACAGAAAATAAACAGTTTATAAAAGCAAAAATTACAAAGTATATACAAATCCATCTGATAAGATAAATGAGGTCTTCTAAATAAAACCAAAACCTGTACTGGAATGCTTCTAAAAAGAAGACTAGGGTTGTTGATATGGTCAGTGGGTAAAGGCCCTTGCTGCCAAACCTGGTGACCTGAGTCTGCTCTCTGGAACCCAAATGCCAATAGTGAAGGAGAGGGTCAACTCCTGTTAGTCATCACCAGCCCTCCACATGTGCGCTGTGGCATGAGCATGTCAGCCCTCCACATGTGCGCTGTGGCATGAGCATGTCAGCCCTCCACATGTGCGCTGTGGCATGAGCATGTCAGCCCTCCACATGTGCGCTGTGGCATGCCCATTCACAGAAGAGAACATGCAGACACACAGAAGAGAACTTGAAATACTGTGTGATAAACTATATTTTTATTGTAAGCTTATTAAAAACCATCTGAGGCTGGGTGCTGGTAGTGCAGGCCTTTGATCCCAGCATTTGGGGCAGAGACAGGTGAATCTCTGTGAGTTTGAGGCCAGCCTTGTCTATAGAGAGAGTTCCAGGACAGCCAGAGCTACACAGAGAAACCCTGTCTTGAAAAACCAAAATAAAAAAAATCAAAACAACAAACAAGAAAACTCTACTACTCTTGGGAGTTCAGGAATTTGCATCATTTTTAAAGGAGATTGTATCTCTTAAAAGCTCTTGCAAGCCTCCCGTGTCTGAGGTAAAGTGTCCCCATTTCTTAAGCAGCTGCTGTTTTTCTCTAGTGATATTTTTTCCTCCTTGGCCAAATCTCATGGATAGCCTTCTCTTTTTCCACGACTTTCCTTCTTCTATTCAAATATGATGTCTGGATTTTGTTTAAATTGCTTTCCTACAAAACAAAATATTTACGTGGGTGCCACAAATGGATTAGATTCTTTGCATCTATTTTATTTTTGTCTCCTTTTTTTTTTTCAATCAATGATCCTCCTGCCTCCGCCTCCTAAATGCTAGGATCGTATATATGCCACTATGCCCCAATACAAGACGATTTTTATAATAATTACTCCCTTTTATATTTTAGAATGTATAAAAAACTCAGCAGTGTATTTTTAGCCCAGTGTAGCAGAAAACTATTTAGACTTTGCATTTTTCAGTTTGGCAATACAAGCCATGAATTTTGGACCCAGGACATGGCCTCCCCAGGGACACTGTAGCTCATCATTATCTGTCACTGTAATTGGTCCCGCTAACTGTCTGGTTACTTGTTGTTTTGTGACCCAGTTGTCTTCAGAGTTAACCTCTGTGAAGGTGATGGTAGCACATGTCTTGTGTGGACCAGATGTCCCAGCTTGGCCTTCCCCTTGAGGAAGCCCTAGGGAAACCCTATCTCATGTCACACAATAGGCAGAAGCCAGCCAGCTCAATGACATCTGGGTCATGTGCAGCTGAGTGGTGATTTTTTTTCCCCTGAGGCAGGAAGAGTTTTAACCCCACTCAGGACAGCAGCTTCTTGGGGGGATGTCCCTTTACTGGCAGCCACCTTGACAGTCTAGGCCAACAGTAGATCTGCTTTCCTTGCTGTCTTGCTGTCTTACGCTTATCAGCATTTCACACAGCTTGGTGGCCATTTGGCGTTGCCGGTCTAGAGGGACAACCTAACGGAGGAGGCGCTTTGAGCCCTTTGATAGGAGAGTTCCGTGGGCTGCAGCTAGTGGAGTGGAGGGGGGCAGGGTGTTCGGGATTTATTAATTTCTTGGCCTTTTGATTCTGCCCCAGCAGCTGGGCGAGGGCTGCCTTCCTCCCCTGGCCTCCTTCCACTGTGGGCAGTGGGCGAGCTAGCTCACTCACTGTGTCACCTGACTCAGGTGTTCATGACCACATTTGTAGTGTTATCTTGCTGTTTTAATGTTAGCTTTTCTCCCTGATGCTGAGGGTTGAACTTAGGACCAAGCATGAACTCTGTGATCAAACTATTTCCCCCCAACCAAATAATTATGTTTTAATTCTCTTGGTATATAGGGGTCAGGCTCCAGGTGATTTAACCTTTAAGGTTTCCTATGGTTGTATTTTATTGACACTTATTTCAAGTGTCATTCAGTTCCTCTGGTCTCTGTGTTCTTGAATTTTAGCAGTTGGACTGAGGCATGATGAATCTTGTGTGATCCCTGTAGCCACACTAGTGGTGGCCGTGTTTCCTGTTATCAGTAAACATGTAATGTCTGGCTCCGCCTCCATCTCTTCTTCCTCTCTTTTTAGATTGATTATTTTATATGTATTTAGATATATTTATTTTTATGTGTATGAGTGTTTACTTGCATGTATGTGCACCGAATGTGTATAGAGACCATAAGGGGACCTGGAACTTGATTTACATACAGTTGTGAGCTAGCATGTTGTTGGTGTGAATGGAACCCAGGTTCCCTGAATGGGCAGCAAGTATTCTTGACCATCTCTCCAGCCCCTTATTTTATTTTTGTAGCAGCTATGGTTTGAGTCCTTTCTGGCTACTCATTAATAGAGTAGTTCACATAGGAAAAATAATCCCTGAATTTGCTCCAGTTACACTCAGCAATTTTATGGAAGATACATCTTAGCATAATGATGCTTAAGAGAGACCCACAAATGATGCAATGAATTATTATAATTTCTTTAGTAATCTTGGAACATTACCCAGTGAAGTAGCCTATTACTGTTTCCAAACTTTGTTCTCTTGGACTTTGTGTCCTGAATTTCTTCCATAGTAATTTGGTGAAATCACTGAGTCACTTAAAGGAAGTAGGAGTTGATCTGAAACAATAGCCAAGATATGATGCTAAGTTAGAAAAGGCAGTACATACACACTCAGTGCTACCAATATGTATACACTCAATGCTACCAATATGTACACACTCGGTGCTACCAATATGTACACACTCGGTGCTACCAATATGTACACACTCAATGCTACCAATATGTACACACTCAGTGCTACTAATATGTACACACTCAGTGCTACCAATGTGAAGATTTACTAAATCTGTTACTTTTCTGAACCTATTGTTTTAGAATAAAATTTTTCAACCATACAGAGCCATTGGTTTATATTAACACTACAGCAGCTGAATGGAGACATGGACCTTTATCTTAGCACTCAGGAGGCAGAGGCAGGCAGATCTGTGAGTTCAAGGCTGACCAGGGATACACAGTACAACACTACCTCAAAGAAAAAAACAAAAATACTGTAGCAGAATGTATATAGTCAGATTATGATCAGATTAATAGTGTTCTGCAACATAATTTAATACATCTTGCAACAGTCCAGAAACCTGATTCTCGGGCTTGAAACTTCTGATCTTATCTTTCTATGATCTTATCTTTCTGCCTGGAATATGGTTGGTTTTACCTTTTAGTTCACAAAAGCCCCTGCCCTAAACATCCTGAACCCTTCTCTCTAGGTTCTCTCCTCCTCTCCCTTCCCCTATTCCTGTTTTTAGAGAGGGTACAAGAAATGCAAATGGACCACAGAAAGGTTCTTTCTTCTGTAGCCACTATTGCCAGCAAATAGGTGCAGTCTAAGGTTGATGCCCTTGGTGGAAGACTTGTAGCCACACCTCAAGGCTATGTGAGGGTGAAATTGCTGTGTTTGCCACATGCTCAGTCTTTTAATCTTCTGGGAAATCTCATATTTGAGATTTTTTTAAATTTATGTGTGTGTATGAATTTTGCATTTGTACAACATGTTCGTGCACTAACCTCAGAGGTCAAAAAGGCATCAGTTCCCCTGGAACTGGATTTATGGAGAGTAGAAGCCAGCTTGTGGGTACTAGGAATTGAACCCTGGTCCTCTGGAGGAGTACCCAGTGCTCTTAACATAAGAACCATCTCTCCAGCTCCCTGAAACTCTCAGGCTTTACTGCAAGTTCTCATTGAATTCCTGTCACCTCGAGTTACAAATTGGCAGTTTGTTATCAATTGCTAAAACCACATTTGGTGGTAGAATTATGGCCATTGCTAAGCAGCTGCTACCAGTGTTAATTGGACAAATTTAATGTATGGGTAATTTTGAAAGTATAACCTGCTTTATAGACATGGACCTAGTGAGTTTTTAGGTTCTATTGCATTGATACATTTTTGTAAGATACTCTTTAGTAGTGGCTGCCTCAGCATATAAAGCTGAGGTAGGGGGCTGGGGATGTAACGCACTTGGTAGGGTACTTGCACTTGCTGTGCATTTGCTCTCTAGAGCATTAGAAAGGACTAGGGGTGGTTCTGTACACTGTAATGCCTGCATTTGGAGACAAGGGGATCCTAAGTTCAAGGTCCTTATCTACGGAGCAAGGTTGAGGCCAGCTGACAGACTTGAGACCCCATCTTAAAATAATAATAATAAATAATAATGATAAAGTAAAATATGATTCAAGTATTAGAAACATTTTCACTAAAATGTGTAATTAGTACAATGGTTTTTTGTATGTTCTGTACTCATGTGAGCTATATAATAACATGGCAGACTTAGTTATGTGTAGCCGTGTTTGATTGTCGCTCTTACTCCCAAATTTATACACGGCCCTCTGTTTCTTTCTAGATATGCTTCCTGTAAAAGTTTTCTGGGAATTTGCCTAATAATATAAAGTGTGTCAGACCTTTAAATAATTGAGATTCCATGATACACAATTTTATTTTTCCATGTTATTATTTCATGCATTTTGCCTTACAAGAGTGCTAACCATCCAAACCTGTGAAATTTCAAGTCTGATTTTTTTTAGAATTCAGGAAATTTCACAGAAAGTGAATCCCTTTTTTAAAAGTTAATATTTAAGTGCCTATAGGCTAATGTATGCAGCAGTTCCATTATTAAGGCCTTCTGAATTCTTTTAGTAGCATTTTTAAAATTTTACTAGCTTTCAGTAAGTAGAAAATTATTTTTTTAGAAAAAAAGGAGCTCTAAACATTCTTTGCTTCATCTGTAGTGTGAATGACATCTTGCAAGAAAGAAATTAAAATTTTGAAATTGAGTTTATTTATTATATATAAATATAAACATATATGTATGTGTGTATATATGTATACATATATTTATAGAGAGAAATATGATCAGTTTCTCCCAAAAATAAAGTGAGTGATATATGAGAATCAGTGAACTTGAACATAGCTTAACATAGTAACATTCTCATTCTCCAACTTTCTCCTTTTAGGTGATGGAATATGAGAATAGGATCCGAGCCTACTCCACACCAGACAAAATCTTCCGATACTTTGCCACCTTGAAAGTGATCAATGAACCTGGAGAAACAGAAGTGTTTATGACTCCCCAGGACTTCGTGCGGTCCATAACCCCAAATGAAAAGCAACCTGAACGTAAGATGCTAGCATGGGGGCGGGCTCGGGACTCGTGCTTCTTATGGTTGCTTTGCTTTCTTTTCTGGACTTACTAACATTAAGGGTCCAGACAATAATCAAAACCACTTTTTGACTGTTAAATGCTTGGGATTGTGCTCGGCTTCTAGTCCAGTGTAGATGTCTTGTTTAGGGGAACAAGCTGAGATAAACGGTGCATGGAAAGAAGCAGCACCAAGGTAAAATATCAAGGATACATTTAGGAAATACTGTGAAAAAATGATCAAGTAGGGTCCTCCAAGCTTTAGACCCTCTCTTGGAGCAACAACCACTATGAGAAAGACAAGACTCAACATTGTTGTGGTCCACAGTGTCATCAGTGTACAAGCAGGGGAATGCTTGCCCCACAGTGAGTCCGCTAGATTTTGTGACAACCCTGAGCTGTTTCTGCTTACTGCTCTAGTTCCCAGTTCAGCGGCAGCCATGGACAGCAACCCTGATCCTGGCAGGGCTTCCTGCTTGAGAAGGAGGAAGGAGATGGCCAGACCTTGTTCTCAGAATGTCTGTGTTGTGCGTTTTGATTTACTCAGCAGTTTCACCACACAGACCGACTCCAGCATCTAAGGAAATAGAGCAGGGACTGTAGGGGAGCATGACTAAGCATGTAATCTTCATCCAGAGGCTTTGAAGATGTCACCGAAGGACTGATGACTGTCGTCTTTAACGGCAGCTGAACCCCAGGGAGGAGAGAATCTGATTTCTTTTTTCCATGATGTAGTAAAAATGCCCAAGTTTAACAAGAAATTACAGGGCCATGCTAACAAACCGGAGAGTTTATTCCATTAAGAGGAGCAAAAGAGCTTCCCAGTAGCCATCCCTGGGTATGCCCAGGTAGGACACCTGTGGTGGACAGCATGTGGGCAATGCCTGTTCTCAAAAGAGCAGGTAAGACGTTTCCAGATAATGGAAGCTTTGGTAGCTTGTTGCTTCAACTCCTGTCCTCACAGAGTCAAAGGATGCACTTGATATTGACATGACAGGACAGCAACACAAAGTCACACAAAGAAGTAAAAAGCATCAATATATAAACCAATAGAGGCTGAATATATGGTCTGTATTCCATAATGCTCCAGCATCTGAAATGTTTGGCATGTCTCAAGCATGTCGGTGTGACATTACAAGTGGCTAATTCTCTTCATGACCGCTTGTGAACTGCAGTCAAAATACCAGTGCACAAAAAATATCTTATAAAATTATCAGTGTGCTTTGTATATGGATGCATGTGAAGCATACATGTATTAGATGCTCAGGCTGTACCTCCTCCACTCTATTGATGGCCAGTTCTGCTATGTAAACTGTGGCTTCTTGCATAGGCTAAGAGAGCCCTGGCTGTCTGGGGTGGAGAACAGCTGAGTAACATGCCTCCATTTGGGGTTTCTTTTCCCTAAGTCACCTCCGTTCTTCCACACCGATCCCATACCTTTTAGAAAGCCTGACCAAGACACCATTTACCTGTGGAAGAATCCGGTCACTTGCATTGCAGAATTTCTCTCCTCCACATTTTACTGGTTATAGCCCTAGGATATTTAATGTGTTTCTCAGTCATCTGTGTTTCATCTATGTAGAAAATACACAGAAAGTTCTAGAAATGGACACTACCATAATAACTGTGAATGTTGAAATCAGGACCTATTTTATTCCTCAAATGTTCCTTTATCTTTTAGTAGACTTCTTATATATTAATTCAGAAAGTATTGAGTTGCTTTCTGCTCTCAGAGTTTTATAGGATATACCAATTTTATATTAATTGTATTGAACTTCCAATGTAGATCCTTTTTAAATATATATTTAATGGGGCTATACATATCAAAGGGAGATAGTTTTGTCCTTTTACCGTATGGGTCCTAGGTATCAGACTCAAAATGGCCAGGCTTAGTGACCAGCCCAAGATTTAGGTCCTCTTAAACTTGCTTTAGACCCTTGTCTTGTGACCTGACTGGGAAGAAAGCAGAGCAGGTCATACTTACAAGAAAGATTCTTAGGAAGATTTTCCTGATAGCATGGCATTTGTGCCTGCAAGGCAGTAACTGTCCAGGTAACAACCTCTTTCTATCAGTAACTTTAAAGAATGTATTTTGTTTCCAGTGTGACCAAAAAATAAATAAATAAAAATGAACCAGTACTTAAGATGGGCCACTGAAGACTGTTTCCTCACTTAAGGAATATTACCTTTATTCCTTTGAAAACAATTCTGTTTTCCTGTGGTCTAAATACACCCTGGCATTTAACTTCCCAGTACTTTCCTGTTTACTTATTTGCTTTTATGATGGTGAAGATTGAATGCAAGGCTTTCAGCATGCTGTGCAAGAACTACCGTTGTGAGACACACACACACACACACACACACACACACACACACACACACACTGTAATTACTGGATAATGTACTCCATACACTGAATGATTACTGAGGTGCAGCACGAAAGCACCCCTCGCATTTTCATGGAAGCTAAAATAATGAATAAGTGCTTTTCTTTTGAGAATCATGAGGGAAATATCTGATACATCAAAATGCAATCTAATGGGAAACTGACTTCATTTCATTTGTGAATTAGCAAGAATTCATTAGCGAGAATGTTGATACAGCAAAGTAAAATATGATTTTCCTGTGTGAGGTGAAGAAGAATAAAGGGTAGATTTCTGGATTTTAAATGTCTGTCTTCAGTTGGTCTCCAGCTATCCGGTTTTATTCCAGCTATGTTTTGTCATGACTTCACACTTACTATATCCCAGGATACCCAGCAGATCTAAATCTGTGGGTTTTCATTTTAGAACTTTTAAAATAATCACAAAGTACAGACTACATAAAGCCCTGAAATTAAATGATTTTGAAATTAATTGATGAATTTCAGAGTGAAAAGGTAAAAAAGAAAAACTTCTGTACTAAATATCAAAAATGTGTATCTATAGAGATTATAGTTAAATGTGCAGAGCATTAAAAGGAAAAAAACATCATATGCTCCTTGAACACATCTCAACCTCCTCTGTGAGGAGGCTGTGCCACCACCCTCCCCAGATACAAGGTGGCCACTTGAGGCTGTGAGTGTGGAGTGTTACTGGGTGTGGTGGCACACGCCTTTAATTCCAGCACTCAGAAAGCAGAGATGTACAGATCTCTGTGAGTTTGAGACCAGCCTGGTCTACAAAGTGAATTCCAGGACAACCAGAGCTACACAGAGAAACTTGCTTTAAAAATACCCCAGGCCTAACAAAAACATTTCTCATAGGCATCTGATGATGTAGGTAGCCGGAAGCACAGGGTGGGAGTGAAAGTTCCAGGTAAACAAAGGAGTCTGGGGCAGAGCACAGCACAGCCGGTGGCAAAGAGGGTCTCTGTTTGCTTTCTGATGTATCAGCCTGGTTTGATTTTCATCTACCCTGGAGGATAGACATGTGATGGGTCTCACTGAGGATTCAGGTATCCTGGAGTTCATATTCCTATTCCTCTGGAATGATGCTTCACCAATTTAAGGATAATCTTGCCTATAAAGAGCACTTTTAGCTAGTGACACATGATTTCATATTTGATCGGGTATTTTAAGTATATTTTGTAGTGCTGTTTTCCTCCATGACCGACTGTGTCCTGCATTTATTTATTTACTTACAGGTTTCACCATGTCTGTTTTATTTTTTTTCCTTCTTTATTTATTTTGTATTTATCAAGAAAAACAGTAAAATGAATTTAAAATGCTGAAAAGTTAACAATAACTATAAAGAAGATAAAAATCATAAGCATGACTTATCAAGGGTGATAATGCAAATAAGATTGCTACACATATATTTACTTTGTGTTCAGTTTTTCCTCTGAATTTTTTTTTCCATCCCTGTATATCCTTATTCAAGGTCATCACCATGTCTGTTTTATTTTAAATCCCCCTGCAATTTTGTTTCCTACAGAGTAGGCCGACTGTAGCCAACTCCCTGATTCATTATGGCCCAGGAACAGGGAACAATTAATATGGTTTTTTAAAAAGAAGAGGAAGAACACAAGACTGTTTTATGACATTTAAGAATTTTATGCAATTCAGATTTCGGTGTTTATAAGAAGTTTTATGGGCATAGCACACTCATTCTTGTATGGCAGGTTTGGAGCTGTAAGAGCAGAGTTGTATAGTTGTGACAGCGACCATAAGCATTTGGCCCATAAACTTGAAGCATTTATTTTACCTTCTTTCAGAAAGGATAACATGTTAGCCCTTAGTATAGAATGTTGTGTGGGAGTTAAACATGGGTTTCCTGAGTATGTGTTTTTTCACAAAATTAATGTGTCATATTCAGAAATCTAAGCACTTTTAAGACAATGCTAACTTTTAGAGACACTTAGAGCCACAATATGTTGTGGTATAGGGAATAGCCAATGTTTTTTTTTTTCTATACCCACCACTGTTCCCCCTCCTCCCCCTTCTCCTAGTCCTCCCCCCAGTAACTCAACTCCCCATACACTCCCCAGAGAGGACAAGGAATCCCAAGGTGAGTCAATTCAGTCTGGCATACCCACTGAGGTAGGACTGAGTCCCTCTCCCAGTATCAAGGCTGAAAAAGGTGTTTCCCAGCAGTGCGTGGGCTCTGAGAAGCCAGTTCATGCCCCAGGAGTAAACTCTGGTCTGAGTGCAAGACGCTCCACAAACTGCCCACACCTTTCGACTGTCATCTACATTCTGAGAGTCCAATTCCATTCCGTGAAGGTTTGTCAGCTGTCATTTCAAAGTCTGCGAGCTTCCAACAACATGGGACAGCCTACTTCGTGGGTCTCCCCATCATGAATCCGATCCCTCCATTCATGCAATCTCTCCTCCCTCTCTTCAGCTGGACCAGTAGCTCAGCCCGCTGTTTAGCTATGGATTTCTGCATCTTCCTCCATCAGCTGCTGCATAAAGGTTCCATAATGGCAATTAGGGTGGTCATTCATATGATAATAGAGAAAGATCACTTTAGGCACCCTCTCCACCATTGCTTAGACTCCTAGCTGGGCTCATCTTGTGGGTTCTTGGGTGTTTGTCTAGCACCACATTTCTCTCTAACCCCATAATAGCTCCTTCTATCAACATATCTTTGTTATCCCTCACTGTTGCTCCACTCACTCAACCATCTCATTCTCTCATGTTCTCTTTTCACCTCCTTTTGCTCCCCCTCCCCCCATATAATTGCAATTGACTCAGGAGATCTGTTTCCCCTTACCTCTTAACTTCCTCCTGTTACCTGGCTGCTGGGGGTATAAGAGTCATGGATTGTAGCCTGGATATTCTTTGTTTTATGTCTAAAATCCACTTATGAGTAAGTACATACCATGCCTATCTTTCTGGGTCTATGTTACTTCACTCAGGATGATACTCTCCAGATTCATCCATATGGCTGCAAATTTCAGGATGTCTTTTTTTTTTAACTGCTGTGTACTATTTCAGTGTATAAATGTGCCACATTTTTTAAATTTATTCTTCAGTTGAGGGGCATCTAGGTTGTATCCATGTTTTGGCTATTACAAATAATTCTTCTGTGAGCATAGTTAAACTAATGCCCTTGGGGTAAGACTGTGCATCCTCTGGGTATATGTCCAATAATGGTATTGCTGGATCATTGGGGAGATTGATTCCCAGCTTTCTGAGGAACTGCCATACTGATTTCCAAAGTGGCTGAACAAGTTTACACTCCCACCAACAATGAAGGAGTGTTCCCCTTGCTCCGCATCCTCTCCAGCATAGGCTGTCATCTGTGTTTTTGATCTTAGCCAGTCTGACAGATGTAAGATGGTATCTCAGAGCTGTTTTGATTTGCATTTCTCTGATGGCCAAGGATGTTGAGCAATTCTAAGTGTCTTTCAGCCATTTGGAGTTCTTCTGTTGAGAATTTCCTACTTAGCTCTGTACCCCATTTTCCAATTGGGTTCTTTAGTTTTTTGATCTCTACTTTTCAGTTCTCTATATATTTTAGAGATCAGTCCTCTGTCAGATGTAGGGTTGGTGAAAATCTTTTCTCATTCAGTAGGCTGTTGTCCCTTTGGCCATGTTCTTTGCTTTACAGAAGCATCTCAGTTTGAGGAGGTCCCATTTATTTATTGTTGTACTCAGTGTCTATGCTACTGGTGTTATATTTAGGAAATGGTCATCTGTGCCAATGTATTGAAAGTTATTTCTCACTTTTTTTCTATCAGGTTCAGTTATGTTGAGGTCTTTGATCCACTTGGACTTGAGTTTTATGCGGGGTGATAGATATGGATCTATTTGCATTCTTCTACATAACTGCCATCCATTTATGCCAGCACCATTTGTTGAAGATGCTCTTTTTTCCATTGTATTTTTTTCTTTTGGCCTCTTTGTCAAAAATCAGGTATTTATAGGAATGTGGATTAATGTCAGGGTTTTCAATTCAATTCCATTGATCCACAAGTCTATTTCTATGCCAGTACTAAGCTGTTTTTATTACTGTAGCTCTATAGTAAAGCTAGAAGTCAGGGATGGTAATGCCTCCTGAAGTTCTATTATTGAACAGGATTGTTTTGGCAACCCTGGTTTTCTGTTGTTGTTGTTGTTACTTCATATGAAGTTGAGCATTTTTCTTTCAAGGTCTGTGAAGAATTGTGTTGGGATTTTGATGGGGATTGCATTGAATCTGTAGATTGCTTTTGGTAAGATTGCCACTTTTACTTTGTTGATCCTACCTATCCAAGAGCATGAGAGATCTTTCAATTTTCTGGTATCTTCTTCAATTTCTTTCTTCAATGACTTCTTGTCACACAGGTCTTTCACTTCTTTGGTTAGAGTTACCCCCAAGATATTTAATGCTATTTGCAGCTATTGTAAAGGGTGATGTTTTCCTGATTTCTTTTTCAGCCCTTTTATCATTTGTGTATAGGAGGGCTATTGATTTTTTTTTTTTAGTTAATCTTATATCCTGCTACAATTCTGAAGGTGTTTATCAGCTGTAGGAGTTCTCTGGTAGAATTTTGGGAGTCATTTATGTGGACACTCATATCATCTGCAAATAGTGATAGTTTGATTTCTTCCTTTCCAATTTCTATCCCCTTGATCTCCTTTTGTTGTCTTATTGCTTTAGCTAAAACTTTGAGAACTATATTGAATAGATAAGGGGAGAGAGCACAGCTTTGTCTTGTTCCTGATTTTAGTGGGATTGCTTTGGGTTTCTCTCTATTTAGATTTATGTTGACTGACTGCTTGCTGTATATCGCCTTTATTATGTTTAGCTATTTTTCCTGTATCCCTGATATCTCCAGGACTTTAATCATGAAGGAGTATTGGATTTTGTCAAAGGCTTTTTCAGCATCTATTGAGATGATCATGAATGTGTGTGTATGTGTGTTTTTATCTTTCAGGTTGTTTATATGATGGATGACATTGACACTTTTTTGTACCTTGAACCATCCCTGCATCACTGGGATGAAGCCTACTTAATCATGATTTTTGATATGTTCTTTAATTCAGTTTGCCAATATTTTATTGAATATTTTTGCATCAATATTTGAGTGAGATTGGTTTGTAATTATCTTTCTTTGTTGCATCTTTGTGCAGCTTGGTTATCAGGGTGACTGTAACCTCATAAAAAGAGTTTGGCAATGTTCCTTCTGTTTCTATTGTGTAGAACAATTTGAGGAATATTGATATTAGTTCTTCTTTGAAAATCTGGTAGAATTCTGCACTGATACTATCTACCCATGGGCTTTTTTCCTTTTCTTTTCTTTTCTTTTTTTGCTTGGGAGACTTTTAATAACAGCTTCCAGTTTCTTCATTGGGGTTATAGGTCTATTTAGGTCATTTATCAGGTCTTGATTAATTTTGGTAAATGGTACCTGTCTAGAAAGCTGTTCATTTCTTTTAGGCTTTCTAATTTAGTGGAATACAAGTTTTTGAAGTATGACCTAAAGATTCTCTGATTTCCTGGGGGGTTTCTTGTTATTGACCCCCTTTTCATTTCTGATTCTGTTAATGTGGATACTCTCTTTCTGCTTTTTGATTAGTTTGGATAAGGGCTTATCTAGCTTATCTAGCTTGTTGACTTTCTCAAAGAACCAACTCTTTGATTCATTGATTCTTTGTATTGTTCTCTTTGTTTCAATTTTATTGATTTCAGACCTGAGTTTGATTATTTCCTGGTGTTTACTCCTTCAGGGTGAGTTTACTCCTAGGTGTTCTAAAGCTTTCAGCTGTGCTGGTAACTCTCTGGTGGTAGACTTCTCCAAGTTTTTTGTGTAGGCACCTAGTGCTATGAACTTTCCTCTTAGCACTGCTTTCATTGTGTCCCATAAGTTTGGGTGTGTTGTGGATTCATTTTCATTGACTTCTAGAAGTCTTTAATTTCTTTCTCTACTTCTTCCTTGACCCAGAGGTGGTTCAATTGAGAGATGTTCAGTTTCCATGAATTTGTAGGCTTTCTTCGGTTTGTGTTGTTGTTGAACTCTAACTTTAGTCCATGGTGGTCTGACAGAATGCAAGGAGTTATTCCCATTATTTTGTATCTATTTATATTTGCTTTATGCCTGAGTATGTGATCAATTTTAAATAAAGTTCCATGGGTGCTGAAAAGAAGGTATATTCCTTTGTGTTTGGGTGGAAAGTTCTTTACTCTGAGCCAAGTTTGTCTTTGAAGTTGGGGTGTGTCTCTTGTATGCAGCAGAAGAATGGATTCTTTTTTTGTCTCCATTGTGTTAGCTTATGTCTTCTTATGGGTGAGTTGAGTCCATTCAGATTAAGGGATATTAATGACCAGTGACTGTTAATTCCTGTTATTTTTTGTGGTAGTGTGTGTGTGTTCCCTTCTTTAGGGTTTTCTTCTGTGGGATTACTATTGCTTTTGGCTTCATGGGTGTGTCTAGATTACTTAGGTTTGAATTTTTTTTTCTAGTGCTTTCTGTAGGGCTGGATTTATGGATAGGTATAGTTTAAATCTGGTTTTGTTGTGAAATATCTTGTTTTCTCCATCTATGGTTATTGAGAGTTTTGCTGGGTATAGTAGTCTAGGCTGGCAATGTGGTCTCTTAGTGTCTATATAACATCTGACCAGAACTTTCTGGCTTTCATTGTTTCCACTGAGTAATCTGGTGTTATTTTGATGGGTCTGCCTTTATAAATTAGTTGACCTTTTTCCTTTGCAGCTGTTAATATTCTTTCTTTATTCTATAGGTTTAGTGGCTTGATTATTTTGTGACGAGCATACTTTTTTTTGGGAGGTCTAGTTTATTTGGTGTTCTGTAAGCTTTTTGTATCTTTATAAGCATTTCCTTCTTTAGACCCGGAAAGTTTTTTCTATGATTTTGTTGAATACATTTTCTGTGACTTCTGGCATTCTTTTATTTCTATTATTCTTAAGTGTGGTCTTTTCACAGTGTCCTAGATTTCCTGGACATTTTATATTATGACTTTTTTGACTTTAGTATTTTCTTTGACTGACTCATCTGTTTCCACTATTGAATCTTTTACACCAGAGATTCTCTCTTCCGTCTCTTGGTTATGCTTGTATCTGTAGTTATTGTTTATTTTTTCAGATTTTTTCATTGTAAGCTTTCCTTCAGTTTATGTCTTCTTTATTGCTTCTATTTTAACTTTTAAATCTTGAACTGTTTTCTTCACCTGTTTGGTTGCTTTTATTTGTGTTTTTTGTTTTTGTTTTCAGAGCTTTGTTGATCTCTTTGAATTTTTTATTTATCTTTTCCTCTATTTCTTTAAGGGAGTTTTTTTTATTTCTTCTTTTAAGACTTCTCTTATCTTCATAAAGTTGTTTTTAGGTCATTTCTTCTGCTTCTACATTGGCATATTTAGATCTTGCTGTTGTAGAACCACTGGATTCTGGTGGTACCATATTGTACTTTAGGTTGTCATATGTATTATTGCACTGACATCTGCCCATTGCTTTCTTGGATCACTGTAGGATTTATTTGCATCTCAGGGAACTGATTTGGTACAATCTGCTCTGGATGTGTCTGTGTCTCAGGAAGCCTCTTGGTCCAATCTGGGTTCTTGGTCCACTTGGAGGTAGTGTGTTCTGTGTCACAGTGAGCTGTTCTTGATACAATAAGAGTTGGCTGTTTCTGTGTCTCAGGAATCCAATCTTGGTCCAATATGAGCTCTTGATCCAGTAGGTGCTGACAAACTGTGGGTCTCAGGTAGCTTCTGAAGTTGCCCAGTGATGGGATGGATTAGAGGTTGGGGCAGAATCTTTAGATGGAGATGTCCAGTGAATGGGGGTTTTAATGAGGAGTTCTGGCCCACAGGTGTTTTCCCTGCTGGCTCGGATTTAGATGAGAAAAATCTAGCCAACATTTTTTTAATTTTCTGTATAGACAGGGTCTCACTCTATAGTCTAGATTTGATTTAGAGCAAAGTTGATTTTGTTTTAAAGACCAAAAAGGTAAATATTTAAGGGTTAGTGGACCAAAAGGTAAAGTAGTAAATACTCTTATCTCTGGGGCTCTAAGGAAAAAGAAAAACACAGTGAGTTGGCTGGATGTGGCCCGAAGGCTGCCACTTGCCAAACTGTCCCTTCTGTGAGCTCGTTAGGACTGAGTGACATAATGCCCCACAGTAAGAATTACTGTTGTGATTAGATTAACCTGCTCATAAGAAGGACCTCAAAGCTTTTGGTGAATATGATTTAGGAAGAAAAGTGGTATAAGCTGAAGTCAGTTTAGAAGGTCTATTATAGTTATAGACATAACTAATGAGTCATAATTACTCAAATAAAAAAAGTATTGAGTTTAAAGGTTGACGCCAGTGGACATGTCAAACTGGATGGGGAAAAGCCATCACAGCCTTTCCCTTACATGAAAAACTGTGGGCAACTGAAGAATGCTGGGAACAGAAGAGGTGGGTGGTGTTCCCCAGTGAAGTGAGTACCAACTGGTTGTTCAGTGCCAAAAGGTCAGCCCTGGAAACAGATATACAAGTAACATTATTCAGACTGGACAGGTATACTTAAAAATAAAATTCAACTGCAATAATCCCAGTTTAAATCCGAATCTGGGCTCATCACTGGGTATCAAGTTCTTGATCTTGTGGAGATCTGAGCATCCCCAAACCCTTGGCTCTGCCTATTTGTTTTTGTCTTTCCTGGTAATGGTCACTAACAGGCATGAGATATGACTGAAACCAAGCTGGTGCTCTGTGATGTTGCTGCTTGTGATTCCCCAGCAGTTACACATCTTGTGTTCAGTTCCTGTAGTAGAAAACATGGCAGAAACCTGTGGACTCTGTAAGCTGCCCTACTTGTGCTCAGGGACTTGAGACACATGTGTGCTGGCATATTAAACAATGAAGTTCACATATATATGTATATATATCATATACATATTTGCATGCAATAACAATTAGTGAAAAAATCAGCCATGAATTTGAAGGAGAATGGGGGTGTGTCAGAAACTTTGGAGGGAGGAAAGAGAAATGTGGTAATTAAATTATAATCTCAAACTCTTTAATTTTTAAAAGTATCTAGATATCTGATAGCTATTGTGGCCTACATTTACTAAGCATCATCATTTTTTCCTTGTGTGTACTTATGTGTGTATGTGCACATATGTGAGCATATTTGTATGCACATATGTGTGTGTGCATAGAGACTAAAAGACAACTTTGCTCCATCCACCTTGGTGTAGCAGATAGTGTGTCGCACTAACCTGGAGCTTGAAGAGTTAGGCTGGCTGTCTCTACCTCCCAGCTCCGAGATTGCAAGCTTGTACCGCCACACCTATCTTATCATCATATTTCTCATGAACTTTGTACATCAGCTCACAAGTATCAGACCTCCACCCAAGGCTAAATATGCATGAGATATGCTGAAATCTGAAACTCTGATTATAAAAGGATTAATACTTAGTAGAGACCAAGAAGTTCACGATTAAAGACTCATGGAAGATAAACTAAGGTACCATTCAAACTCTAAAAGACAGAGAAGCTGCAACATCTGAGATTATGCTAAAACCCCTGGTGTTCCAGATGTTTTGTAAAAACTTGAAATATTGAAATTTTATATTGTACAATAAAGGTATCTTGTGTGAACCCAGAAAACTGACTGTGTCTCAGGTGAAAGACCTTGAAGTTTGTCACAGTTTACACATTCTGAATTTATTAAATGACTGCTGGAGATAACCCACTTTAATAGTCTGGCCTTTGAGTGAGCTGAATTGGGTAAGCTGCTGAGCGTGTGTGTAAGCACACTTGATGCCCTGTTGCTCTTCAGATTGTAGGTATCTGCAGAGGTGGTGTGGTCACTGACCTGCTGCCCTGTATACCTATGAGCTGGTAATTGCCATACTAGCATGGCATGGCCTCTGAAAGTTAGTTCTCTAAGCAGATGATAGAAGGAAAGATTTGAACTGAGGAAGGTGTAATGAGGGTATAGAGCATCATGTGGGCCTGTCACTTGTGTCTCTTCAAGCGCTTGTCATTAGCTTAGAATTAGAGCCACCCCCTACCATGACCACCATTCTTGTATTCTTCTTATGTTTTCCTGACTGCTTTGTGGATTGTATTTTATTTTAAGTGATCTTTTTGTGCCTTGACTATATTTCTTTTGAATATATTTAATGGTTGTCATTGGAATTGTTCTGGGAGAGCTTACTGTCACCACCTCAGACCACCGTAAGCCCCTCCCACCTGCTGCCATGGTGTTCTTCCTCTCCATCTCAAAAACTCCGCCTCACACTGTCTTCGTAAAGAATTGGAGAGGAGACAGTGCTGCCTCTCACAGAGGCCTCTCACAATGATGAACTGTTCCTGCTTGTCCTCTGCCGTCATTTCCCCTCTCTGAGGGATTAGCATGACTTGGAAAGCACATCCCCTGCTGGTCTTCTCCTTTCATCTTACAATGCTTTATTTTTCCCGTATTATTTTTGTTTGTTTGTTGTTGTTCTTGTTGTATTTTTGTGGATTTTTTTTGGGGGGGCGGTTAACAAGGTTTCTCTGTATACTCTCATGGAACTTGATCTGAAGATCAGACAGGCCTTGAGCCCAGAGATCTGCCTTCCTCTGCCTCCTGAGTGCTGGTAATAAAGGTGTGTGCCACCACTGCCCAGCATTGTCTTTATTGTTTGTTTTTTTTTTTTTTTTTTTAAAGATTTGGCTTATTTAATTTTATGTGCATTGGTGTTTGACCTGCATGTATGTCTGTGTGAGGGTGTCAGATCCCCTGGAACTGGAACTACAGACAGTTATGAGCTGCCATGTGGGTGCTGGGAATTGAACCTGGGGTCCTCTGGAAAAGCAGTCAGTGCTCTTAACCATTGAGCCATCTCTCCAGCCTACTATCTTTATTCTTAAGGGTATTTTCACTAAAAAGGGACTGCAAGGTTGGAGTCCTTTTTATTCAGCACTCGAACCAGCTGCCTCAAAGTTTTTTTTAGTAAGATTTTTTTTTAATTTAGTTTCTCTCTCTCTCTCTCTCTCTCTCTCTCTCTCTCTCTCTCTGTCTCCCTCTCTCTCCCTCCCTCCCTCCCTCTCTCTCATATGTGTGTGTGTAGGGGGTGCTTCTGGATATCTTAAATCTATGACAGAGTTGCTGAGGCATATAGTCTGAGTCACAAGAGTTAAGGTCCGTTTCTGAGTGAGAAACATAGATATTTTAGGGACAGGTAGACTGGCCACTAAAGGACATTAAGTGATGAATCAAAGTGTACATGAAGATGAGTACAGGAAGTTGACCTTACACAAATTATTCCAGATCTTAATTCCCTTATTTGTAAAACTGAAATAATAACTAATTTAGAGATCAATAGAAAATTAATGTTTATCAATAGATATATGAAGTCGATATACAAATATGTTCATATTACATAATTTAAAACAGATATTTTCTTCTGATCACTGCTAAAAGCAATGGTATTTTTTTTATAGTTCATAAAGTATACTACAGAAATGCATCCCACTTGTCCTTCTTTGTAGAGGGGGCTGCTCTCAGTCTGTAAATTGTTCTCGTGACCTTTCTCTGGATCACTGTTGTTCCACTGAGGAAGGATGGATCGATCGTCTTTGAGTTAGCATTGACATAATGTTTCTTCCTTCCTAAGAGACCAAGAGCTTTTCCTGCAGGGGGTAGTGGTTCCTTACCCTGGGTGGTGTGGAGTTTCACAAACAGAAAGACAGACACTGGATGCAGATAGGTTCAGATTCATCCTTCTGAGAACTCTTTGAAAGGTCTTTAAAAAAAAAAAATCTGATTTTCATTCTAGAAAAGGGTTGTCTGCACTATTTCCTCCCGAGAAATGATCCTGGGATGATGCTAATATCCTTAGGCTACACCTGGCTTTCTGTAGTCTCCATTTCTCTCTGTGTATGTGTGTTCTCTTTTTATAGGGAACTGGAAAATAAGGGGAAATAAGCAAAGTTTTAGTTATCTGTAGCTCTGTCTTGCTCTCTGTTGTAAGTTTGTTTGCTTGCTTTTGAGTATGAGTTGGGTTTGGGGCGGGTTGTCTCATGTAGCCGAGGCTGGCCTTGAACCAGATAAGTAGCTGGGGTGGACCATGAGGCTTAGGAATGGAAGCAGATTGCACCACCGTTCCTGGCTTCAGTGCTTTCCTTACAGAAGTTTGTTCTGGCTTTTTGAATAATGCTGTTTTTAATACAGTGGTGGTTCAAATTTAAATTGTTTTTAAATGCTCTTTTCTTTTCTGATTATCTTTTTGCTTTTGTTTGGTTGTTTTTGTTTGGTTGTTTTGTTTTTTTAAGATGTGTTTATTGTGTATACAGTGCTTTGCCTGATATGTCCTTCCAGGCCAGAAGAGGGCACCAGATCCCGTTACCAATGGTTGTGAGCCACCATGTGGTTGCTGGGAATTGAACTCAGGACCTCTGGAAGAGCAGGCAGCACTCTTGGCCGCTGAGGCATCTCTCCAGGCCTTTTGTTTGTTTCTTGTAGTCAGTGGCCTTATTTGTTCAGGGCTGGGTTCAGTAAGCCAATCTCATTCGGGAGAAAATGTACATCAGAGGTGGATGTAAACAGTGTCTACCCCTTCTCCCAAGGTCCTACTGACAAACCAACACACAATTCTGCTAACCTTCTGAGTTTATGAGTTCATCAGGCTTCCTTAGAGCATAGTTGAGGGGTTACTTACAGAGGTATGGATGCTCCTCCCCACCCAGCAGGTCACAGGGAAAGCCTTTCCCAGGAGGGATGGGGGCTTTCCCACAGACACACTGATGGAGCCCCGTTTTCCTGTCTCCCCTGGCCTGTGTGCTCCAGCTCCTCCAGGAAGGCAGGGTTGCATATAACAGGTGAACAAGTGATCCCTTTGCTGGGAGGGCAGCAGAACTCCCAAGATGGCCGCTGTTTGGCTTGGAGGACAGTCACTTACAAAGTGATCATTATTAGAAGCAGAGATGCAAATCGAAGCTTCAGTGCTGATCCATGTTCATGAGCTAGTGCAAAGACTCAAGACTAGTATGCAGACCAGCACATGTATCTTTCACACAGGCTTCTCGCTGTCCTGATATGTACAAGTTGATATCTGTCTGCCAGCAAGTGTCTGAAAATGGACAAAATAATCATTCCTATGAAGCTTGGGGAAATATTGTAGCCAAGTCATCCAGTATATTTAATTGAACATTTTAAAACAAAATCAAGCAGGGTGGTAGTGGCTCAAGCCTTTGGGAGGCAGAGGCAGGTGGATCTGAGTGATTTTGAGACCAGCCTGGTCTATAAAATGAGTTCTAGGACAGCCAGGGCTGCAGAGAGAAGCCCTGTCTCAAAAAACAAACAAAAACAAAACCTAGAGCTGTTGTGTATTTCTGGTGAGTTATGATCAGAAGCTAATTTTTTTTTTCTCTCTCTCTCTCTTTTTCAGACTTGGGCCTGGATCAGTACATAATAAAGCGATTCGATGGAAAGGTGAGGGAACTGGCTTACAGATGTCTTAATTCTTACTGAGAAGGTTTTCAGGTTTCTCTAAAATCATGTGTGTCCGACCCATGAATACCAGTTTAGCTGCTGAGAAAAGTATGTTTACATTCAGGGGCCTGTGTCTCCAGGAGACACAGGGGAATCAAACAGGTTTTTTTTTTTTTTTTTGCTGGGTTTCCATGTTATCTTTTAATGTTTTTTCATGTAAAGTAACTCATGGTTTTCCTACTCCATATATTAAAGATGAGTTTAGTGTTTGCTGACTTTTAAATATTAACACAAAAGTCATCATGAAAATGAATGAGTATTACATTCACATTTCATGTGAACATCTACCTGATTGAACTTTCTGACAGTTTACAGCAATAATTCTAACTATAAAGCCATAAAAAATTCTGTAGTGCTTTTGTAACAGCTATAAAGAATTCTCCCAGTATGAATGTGTTTACATTGTACCTGATGAAGAAATCACATTATACTACACCATTCTTGGGCACTGAAAGGGAAACTTTAAATTTTATTATCTCATAAAGCTGCCAACTAAACTTGGTTTTTGCCTTTCAGGATAAATTCTTCAAAAGGAAAAAAGAAAAGTTTATACAGAGTCAGAATAAAAATAGAGGGGCAGTTTTAAAAATACTTTAATTAGAATATAATTATATCATTTTCCCTCTTCCTGCCCTCCCTCTGAGCCCTCCCATGTACCAGGCTCTTTCTTTGTTATTGTTATGTGTGTGTATGTAAATGCATAGATTTATAAATACAATCTCTGAGTCTGTTTAGAGTTGCTTGTATGTGAGTGATTTCAGGACTGACCACTTGCATTTGGGTAACCAATTAAAGGGCTCACCCTTGTCAAATGACTGAATCTTCCACTCTAGTTCTTGGCCTAAGGGTAGAAGCCCATGAGATTTCTTCACATCTGTTGGCGTGATCAATGTTTAGGTCTTGTTGAGGTAGCCATACTGCTGAAGTACTGCGGATGTAACTTCCCCGTCACAACTTCACAGCAGACTTCCTACTCTTCTGGCTCTTAGCAATCCCTCTGCCCCCTTTCTGCACTGTCCCTGACCCTTTGCCAGAAGTTGTACTGTGGACCCATTCACTGGGTTCAGGCTTTCATGGTCAGTTTTTCTTTCTGTCTCACCAGTCATTTTCTGTAACGATCTGACTTGGGGCCAGAGCTACATTTACCTGTGGGTACAAAGAGAAGTATGGGAGTTGATGTTATATTTCCAGGGAACAGGTTCTAAAGAGGAAATAATCTGGGGGAATTTGCTTTACTTTTTTTTAAATAAGCAGCTCACTCGCTCGCTCTCCTTTCTCTCCCCGAGTGTGTGTGTTTGTGTGTCTGTGTGTCTGTCTGTCTGTGTCTTTGTTTATCTGTGTGTCTGTGTGTCTGTATCTGTGTCTGCTTGTGTCATGTCTCAACTTGAAAGACATCTTATATGAAGTATTTAGAGAATTCTACCTTAGCTTCTTTAAAGAAACAACAACCAAAAAAAAAAAAAAACCTTGTAACTTAGCATTTAACAAAGTCATTTTTAAATTATTTGACCATTAGCAAACATAAGCTTATTTGATTGCTTTCTTACTCAGTTATATATTAAGGTTTATGTCAGGAAAAACCAGGACAAATATAAAACAATATTTCCTTGGGGTGCTCTTTAATTATTATATAAATTGTATAGACCCCTTTACATGTGAATGGGAAAAGAATGTCCCAATTGACACTGGCAGAATAGCTGGGTAGCCCTATCGTTCTGCTTTGTTACCTGGGCGTCCCTGACAGTAAGTGAATGAGATGTTCCTACTAATCATCAATGAAACTGGCTTTGATTAAGCAGACTTTGCATTTTAGTGGGAGTCTTTTTCCAGAGCTCTCTCCTACCTTGATAGTGAGCCCTGGCTTTTTAAGAATGCTAACTCTTGTCTTTGGAGGAAAATAACCCAGAACACATGGAGCCCACTTTTCTCACGTAATGCATCTCAAAGCTGTCTACTAGAGGTCTTGAGTAAAGAATGCTGACATCAATAGCTAATGCTGCTTGAAGAGTAGGTTTTGTAGACAAGTGATGCTTTTACTATTCAGACTAAGATGAAAAGTTTTTAAAGCTTTAACTATTGGATGACTTCAGATTTCCTCTGATATTTTTCGAAAAACAACAACAACAAAAAACCTTAGTGTTGGATTCTAACACAAGTGCACCGACGACTGAGATGCACTCAGCCTTTCCAAGTCATTTTATAAATAGCTTGTCTCAGTAGTGAAGGGTGCTTGGTGGCAAGCCTCATGACTTGAGTTCTCTTCCCAGAATCCACTTGGTGGAAAGAACCAACTCCTACATGACTCTTTCCACATGTCCTCTGACCTCCACATACACATTTATTTTAAATAAATGTAAAAATATAACATACAGAAATATGCATGTATTCACCTAAGATTTGTTAATGTAGTCATTTTATGTATTGTGCATTATTTTTTATTGAAAACTAATTTTCATTTGATGTTTTTAGTATCTAGTAATTGGCCTATAAAACAAGATATATTTCCAAGTAGAGCCTTTATTTTACAGTAGTGTCAAGTATTCAAATCTTAGTTGCTATCTTTTGTTGGTATGACTTATTTCAAGTGCTTTATAATCTTTGTTTCCCATTTTGTCTTACTCCTTTTTCTTGGCAATGTGAATATAGAAGTTGTGCTCTATATTTTCTATTCCCATGACATGTGGTAAGCAGCGCTCTTGGAATCAGACACCATCACACTTTCTTCAGACATCAAAGTGGAGAACTGCATGGTGTAGATGTGATTCTTTCCTGAGCAGGGATGCAGGGATGCAAAGATGCGGGGATGCAAGGATGCGGGGATACAAGGATGCAGGGTTACAGGGATATGGGGATGCAGGGATACATGGATGTGGGGATGCAGGGATGTAGGGATATGGGGATGCAGGGATACATGGATGTGGGGATGCAGGGATGCGGGGATACAGGGATGCAGGGTTACAGGGATGCAGGGATACATGGATGTGGGGATGCAGGGATGCGGGGATACAGGGATGCAGGGTTACAGGGATATGGGGATGCAGGGATACATGGATGTGGGGATGCAGGGATGCGGGGATACAGGGATGCAGGGTTACAGGGATATGGGGATGCAGGGATACATGGATGTGGGGATGCAGGGATACATGGATGCGGGGATATGGGGATGCAGGGATACGTGGATGTGGGGATGCAGGGATGCCGACTCCAAGCTTTGATGCCCCCCCCACCCCGGGTCTCAAAAGACAACTAAGTTCTTACCCTGTTTATAAGCACATCAGCAGCAGTTTCCGTTTCCCATGGAAACAGACTGTTTACCATCATCCCATGTCTCCTTCCTCTCCCCTCCCTGTCTTTCCAGCCTTCCCTCTCTCCCCATCTTCTTATTTCCTCCTGCCAGTTGGTCTTTCTCATTTATGATGGGACTGAACCCAGCGCCTCCATATGCTCTACCACTAAACTGCAACCTCAGTCCCAAAAGTTCTTTAAAATTGTTGGTATCTGCCTTAGTTAGGGTTTCTATTTCTGTGAAAAGACACCATGACCACAGCAACTCTTACAAAAAGAAAACATTTACTTGAGGCTGGCTTCCAGTTCAGAGGTTTAGTCCACTATTATCATGGCAGGAGGCATGGCGGCATGCAGACAGACATGGTGCTGGAGAAGGAGCTGAGAGTTCCACATCTGGATCCCCAGGCAGCAGGAAGAGATAGTGACACACTGGCCAGCTTCTGAGACCTCAAAGCCCACTCCTTAGTGACACACTTTCTCCCAGAGAGCCACACCTACTCCAGCAAAGCCACACCTCCTAATAGTTCCAGTCCCTGTGAGCCTGTGGGGGCATTTTATTTCAAACCACCGCAATCTGTCACTGGATTCTCTCCCTCTCCGAGGGCTTCCTCTTCACCCCATTGATGATTTCCTCAGCGGTACAGAAGCATTTTAGTCCTGGGAGGCTCCACTTGCCAAATGTTGGCTCGGTATTCTCACCTTCCCACCTCCAAGAATCTTAAAATTTTTCAGTCAAGTCCAAATTTTGTAAACTAATATAATGTTAAATTCAGCTCTCAGTGATGCTAAATGTAGATAAACATAAGCAAAATTTTAATGTTTCTGCTTCTGATTAATATTTTTGTTTACCCACCAGTACCATCTTTAATAGTAGAATATATTACTTATCTTTTCTTTTTTTTTTAAACTTTATTTATTTATTTGCTTTGGTGTTTGCCTGGAACTGGAACTACAGACAGTTGTTAGCTGCCATGTGGGTGCTGGGAATCGAACCCGGGTCCTCTGGAAGAGCAGCCGGTGCTCTTAACCGCTGAGCCATCTTTCCAGTCCCTCTTTTCTTTCTTTTACAATAGGGAAACTTTAAGAGAGAAAAAAAAAAAAAAAAAGAAAAAGAAAAACCAGGTTCCGAAACAATGAATGAGGTTGATTGGTCAGCTCCTTGAACCTCCCACAGATATTTCAGTTAGATATTATTGGGGTATGAATGAAAAATGAGGACATGATGTTTCAAGGTATGACTGAGGAGGTTTAATGTGGAGATGGAGAGAGCAGAAGCAGAGTCTGCAAGGTCCAGACCGAAGCAGGCAATGGGGGCAGAGGGGGGAAGGGCAGAAGGGGAGGGGCAGAGGGGGGACCTGGGAACCTGAAAAACCGGGAGGTCAAGAGGAGAGTCACCAGGAGCCAGGAGAACAAGAGGAGGTAAAGCTGAAGTGGCTGGGCTTTATAGGAACCGGAGGCGAGGCTCTGGGCTACAGAGGTTTGGGTAGGCCACGTGTGCCAGCCAGGATTAATCTCTGACAGGGACTCACCAGGGGCACTGTCAGCCATTAAGCAAGCACCTCAGTTAGCCATTTTTCCTGGGTTTCTTTGTGACCTACTAGGGTGATGGCTTGGTAGTTTATTTAAAAAAAAAAAAAAAAAAGACAAAACCGTTAACTTATTCACTGACTGGTTGTCAGTGGTTTATTTTTCTAGTTTAAAATGACATCTCTAAATAAGAATGTTTGGGTCAAGTATAGTCTTAGATGTCTTTAATCCCAGGAGGCAGGAGCGGATTTTTTGTTGTTGTTGTTGTTGAGTTCAAGGCCATTCTGGTCTACATAGTGAATTCCAGGCCAGCAAAGGCTACATAATGAGACCCTGTTGAGAGAGAGAGAGAGAGAGCGAGGTCTTTGCACAGTGGTTATGTGCCAGGCCCTGTAAGCGCTGATACGTGAGCACTTGTTCCTCTGCGCCTTCACTTGCTTAGGCAGTGCATTTTACATTTTACAAGTTTAAAAAAAGAAGGTAGACTAGGTAGGCCCTTGACAAGGCACACAGGAGGGTGCAGTCAGCCATGTTGAGGGCATTATTCCACTTTTCAGGTACCTAAGGTATTTTAGGATTTGACATATTCGTAAATAGTGTTAATTCCAAAGATGTGAGAAGAAAGACCAACTCAATCACCACAAAATTAACTAAAGCAAGCAATTAATTAAAACAAGCTTTCTTATTCATGTACCTGGGCTGTCCCTGAGGCTGGGTTCAAGAGGTCAGGCTTGGATATGAGGAAAACAAGGTTTTAATAACTCAGGGGAGGGAATTCCCAAAAGGGGTGGTGGGCTGGGGGGCACATAGGTGGGGTTACAGAGGCAGAGTGACCCCGACAACTTTTTGAGACCAAGGTGGTCATGAGATAGTCATAACAAGGTGGGCATAACAACAAGAGGCCATAATGACCTTTGGAAACACCTGAAGTTAAGGTTACAGGTGAGGCCCAGCCCAATCCTTGAGAAACAGATTTAGTCAGGGAGGAGAGAACCTAGTTTGTCTTTAGTGTAAGACAGCTTTCAGGCCTAAAATGGAGGCAGCTGGCTAATCAATAGCACTTTTTTCTTACTGAATGTTCTTGCCTTGATTACTGTTTGAAAAAAGAAACATCAGCCACACACACCCTATATTTCTTTCGTTTTCTGTTAAGTGGGAGTTGTTGAGGTTGGTGTTCTGCCCTTTGTTGGGTTTTGGTTTGGTGGATGTGGGTTTGGGTTTGAGGTTTGGAGGTGTTGGGTTTTGAGGCAGTCTCAAAGGATTGTCCAATCTTGTCTTGAATCTGTGTGTTTGAGCTGCCCTACCTCTACCACCCACATAAAGCACAGTTAAAAACCACTAATGAATGAAAACAAAACAGAACAAAAACATTTCATCTGAGGAAAGAAAATAAGCACTATGCAAATTCAACAGTGGCATTTAGAAACTAGAGTCAAGTTTACTGCTCTGTGTCTATGATGTTATCATATGCTCAGTTGGCATCTTGGAAAGTATTGTCTTTGTATCGACCCTGTCACTCCTGAAGTGATCAGTGTAGTCTGGCTCTGAGACACTGAGTCCCTGCTGACTGTAAGCAGGCCATTTGAATAAAATGTTTCTGTTATGAACAAAACCAGTAATGATTCACTATGTGTCCTATGGAGAATCATTTGAATATCACTGGTCATGATAGCCTTTTTTTAGGAACCAAAAGTTCAGAGAGTATTTAACCCATTACAGTAAACTCAGGTTTTGAGTCAACATTTCCAGAAACCCTCTGTGCTGGCAGTGGAGCTCTGTGGCAGAGCAGGGTGGGTGTGGCAGAGCAGGGTGGGTGGCTGTGGGTTCAATCCCTGATACAAAGTGGGGGAAAGTTAACTCTTTGACACTTGCTAAAATACTCTGTTTTATTTTTCCCATCTTTCTTTCTACTCAAACATTTTAAAATCACTTTCAAAATCCTTTTTTCATTTTTTCTTATAAATTAGCCAGTTATTTTTCCACGCAGCATCACTAAAATAATATAATAATAGTAGCAGTAAAGAAATCTAAGTTTGGCATGTAAACTCTTTATTTTCTAAGGAATTTATTTCCATGACCTCCATTCCTGCATTGGATAGCCATGTGTAAGTGATCAGTCGCTGTTCTAAAGCACGCTGACCCAGGGTGAGAAATGCAGCCTGGTTAATTGTACTTCATCATGTAACATGGTGTGTAGCAGAGCAAAAGTGTTGACTTCAGGTGTGGGCTCTGCTGCACAGCTGATGAGTAAAATGAGTTAACCTCTTGTCTCTGACCTTAGCAGAGAACTGGGCACTAAGTCCAGTGGCTCTGCACGCTTGTAGCGATTTTGCATGGCTGTGAGCATCTTCTCCTTATGGAAGAACTACCTGCTAATGTGTACATTATCTTTCCAAGGCCTTAGGGGCACCATAGCCTGTGCATAACTGTTCTCTTCCCAGTTCAGCCATCTAGAAAAGTCTCTGTGCTGTCCTTGAGGGGGTTACTTCATACAGGCACTCCATTTCCCCAGGGAGACCTGTGCTCTGTGTCCACGGGAATTCACCCCACACCTCTGCTGCTGCTCCTCGCTCCCCACTGCAGGCTTATAAATCACTTGTAGCTCCTGGTTTTCATTCAAGAATTTTTGTGACGATACTGAGCTTGATTTGAAAATGATGGTAAGTTTAGGTCCAATTTTATTCCACAGCCAGTGAAGTTTACTTACATAAAAAAAAAAAATTTATAAAGCGCTTTTTAAACCGCTTGATATTTGGAGTGGAGCCCAGCTAAATGAACTAACCTGAACTACTCCCTAAGACGGCAGCCAACATGATGTGGTCTCCATTACACAAGGACAGCCCTGATTCAGCATGACACAATGGAGGGGACATAGTCCCTTCTGAACTGCTCCACGAAACAGTCGTTCAGGCTTGGTTGTTTGTGTGTTACTGTGAATGGCAAAGCAAGCCATTTGCCATGAAGTTGAAAAATACATATTGCTCAAATTGTGAGGCATCTTAATAGGAAAACCTTTATTCCAGAAATGCTTTGACTGACCCCAGGAAAACATGGAGTCTTTGCATTCCTTCTTTTAAAATGTAATGATTTGTGTGTTCTGTCTATAGAATGTGACACTGTCCTGCAGCTGTGTGATATGGTGCTGACGTTGTAGATCTTTGTTTTATTGTGCCTAGTGGATAATGTCTAGAACATTCGTGTATGTTCTTTATTCTTTTATTTACAGGTTTTCAGTGATTATTTTTGCAGGTTTTAATTGCCCCTCCATATGTTGTGTTTTGTGATATATATATATATATATGTTTGATTTGGGGAGGTTTGTTTATATAATCAATGTCAATTTGTTTTTTTTCTTTTTCTCATCTTCTGATCAGGATTTCTGGCAGGTACTGACTCAGCCGCATGTGCTTTTAATTAACCACTGCTCTGGAATCCATATTAATGCTTCAAAGGCAGAGGTTCAGTGCATGTCCCTTCCCCCTCCCCACGGTTCTGTTCCTGTCACTTTAAATGACCTGCTTCATCTCTAATATGACAATTCGAACACTGCACAGTCCTTGAGAATATAGAACCCAGCATAATTCAAAAGGAGGTTTTATCAGTAGCTGTTAACACAAAAGGACGAGAACCTTAGTTGTAGCCATTACACTACATCAGATTCTAATTGATTGGTCATTTAAATGTCAGCTTTGTTTGGATTGTTTTGTTCCTAATCTATCATAGAAAGAAAAGGCAGTCTAAATAGATTTATTTTTCTTTTAAAAATCTCCTAACAAATGCAAACAAGCAGTTGCTTGTTGCTCCTTGCTCAATAAAATGGCTTTGGAGGAAATTGGTGGCATATTTAGATTTTATTATTTTGCCCTTTTGAGTCAGGTGATGACTATAACTTGGGAAAATAAACAAATCCATGGGAAGGATATACAGGTATAGAGATTTCCAAAGACACTCAGAACAAATTTTTTTTTAAAGTGACCTTCAGATGCTAGCACTCTTTGTAGAGTATAAATTTTTAAATTTTATTCACTTAAAGTTATTCTTGCATTTTTGATAATTAGTAGTAATAAAAAATATAAGCATCACTTGATTTGAAGTAACCAGTGATATAATTGATGAAGACCACACAGTACACTTTATAGTGCATTTCCCCCTATGCTCCTATTTTAAAATAGGGTGTATTTTAGTAGTTTTCCAGACCATTCATCTGTTCCTGGTAGAATACATTATCTTTCATAAATAACTGTGGTGTTAACTGTATTCTGAAACAAATATTTCAAATTTCATCTAAATAATGAATTGATAAGTTCATTTCAGTGCTTCAAATTCTGGGAGTTTTGTTTCAGAATAGCTGAGGTAGAAACAGGCGCTAGCTGGAGGAAAGGAGGGCTATGCTCTTTGTACACTTGTCTGCCATGAACAAGTCCTAGATTTGGACCTTAGCAGTCCAGAACTTTATAAAGAAAAGAGAGTTGATAGCCAGTCGTGAGAATGTCCTGCCCATGGCTCTCATTGTGGCAGGACAAACGGTTGGGGACAGCTTAAAGTCCCTTACTCTTCAATTAATAATCACATGTTTTCAAAAAGACTTGCCTTCCAAAGACATCTTTCCAGCGAGGAGTGAGAAGAAGAGATGGGGATCCCTAAGTGCCAGGCAGTCCCTGGACTCTACCGCCCTGAGCACTCAGCTTACTTTGCTGTGGGTAGTGAGCATCAGCCATTTAGGCTCTCCGTGCTCAGAGCACTGTTGGGCAGATTGTAAATCAACCATTATCCACTTGCTTCAGGAGCACGTGTACTGAAATGGGAGTAATGCAGAGTAACACCAGGGCCTCTGTGTAAGGACGGCACATACATTTTGAAGCAATCTGCATTTCTCTATTATCTATATTTTCCCAAAACTTTTATGGGCTTCTGGGATCAGTAGCTGAATGCAGTATATAGAAACTGTCTCGTTAAAATCAAAATTTGAGATGTTAAATATTTTTAAATTAGCTTTTACTGTATCCTGCAGAATACCTTGTAAATTTATATTAAACATAAACTTCTCTTTTATGGATAGTAAAGGAATTGTTCATATTAGTTTCTGGAAACAGCGCCTGTTTTGGTGACACCAATAGGTATCGTTTAAGCTCCCCAAGCAAATAGCAGTCACTTGCTTATCTCACATCTGTTCTTTGCATGCTTGTTCCTGCTGCCTGTGGAAAGGCAGCCCCAGAGGCCTGCTAGCATAGAGCACTTCCTAATGATGCCAGACACTCACTGTACTGACCGGGAGCATCCGGGTCTCTCTGCAGTCTCTCAAGGTCCACCACTCCTAAAGTCTGTGGATTTAACAGGTTTTGGTTATACAGCTTGACAAAAGAAATGATAATGTAATCCTTAAGTGCCCCCAAAAAGATGTCATTTATTTGTTTGCCTCAAATATTCAAATTCCTATTAATACATCTTTAGATACATTTTTATTTTAGGTTATGTTGTGTTTGAATTTGAAATCACCCAAACCCATCTGATATTCCATTGTTTATTTGAAGCATAAACATAACTAGCCATTACATTTCTGACAACCCCTCATCATTGGCTTTTTTGTCATAGAACAATGTTTGTAGTTCACTCTGACATGAAGGACTTAGTTTTCTAGACCTTCTTTTCCACGTCACTTAAATACAAGTATGTTTGAAGGCCACGGTTATACAGTTCTAGGAGAGCTATTCAAAATAAGGATCTGTAGACATGGTTCTCACATTGTTCTGAATATCTGCTGATGCCTTGTTGATACAGAGTGTAGTTCTTTGACAGTAGAAAGCATTCAGAGTATAGAAGAACATTTTAATTTTGAAGTGACGCACATTTCAGAAATGAATGAATACACACTTGACTAAGTAAATATCACTGGCTCACATTTCCCTCAGATTAGCTGAGACAAGCTAAGCCCCAAAGTTAGGCTCCACAATAGTGAAGTAAGTTTTCCTTCAGAACTTTTCAGTCCTCTATAACATTTTCAGAAATTGTAAACGTGGACACCTGTGTGCCTCTGTGTTGTTCATAGCACATGAAGTTCAGGGGTTCATGGTTTGGGCTGTGGAACTAGAGTAGGTCAGTCCGGTTATCTGGGTGTTTAGTTAACTTGTCTAAGCCTGAGTTGTCAGATTCTAGATGTGACCCAGCATGCCCAGTTATGCCGTTTATGTGGTACTAGGGATTGTGAGCATTACCAACTGAACTATTCAGCCCCATAGCTCATATAAATTTTTGGCACACCTTTAATGGTCTATGGTGTTCCTTAGATACCTTTTAATGTTTGGTATCAAATTTGTTGTTAAAATTCTTCCACCCAGGGCTTCCTGGGAGATAGTAGTTGTGACAGTCAAGACTGTGAACAGTGATTCTTGTAACGAACTTTTTATTTTTCCTTTTGACGTCTGTTTTCCTTCCTGTATTTCTCCAAATAAGAAAGGGTGAAACTCCCATGCTGACTTATAATTTTAAAGTTTATGCATGAGGTTGTTTTGCATGAAGTGACAAGGAAGCCATTTGTGATGTCCACATCACCAGCAACCAGGATGCTGAGCTTGGGATTGTTGGGGGCAGGGCTTCTTTTCTAGGGAGTTTGTTGGGGTTTAGACTAATCTATTTGTGTGACCAAAGTTCAGAATCAAATTCTTAGATTTGGGTAACATTAACAATCAAATATAATTTGTCCCACTCAGAGCCAGTGTGAAGGAGTATATAGGCAAGCAGCCTCAAAACATAGGATTTAAAAAAAATTAGATTTTGTTCCCCTTAGAATTTTGATGATACTTCAGCAGATACTGAAGATTCAAATAAATCACTTCAATAAAGTTCTGTCCTTCACCTGAAGTTAATCCCATTCCAGCAGATTTATTTGAATGGTTACTACTGCCTTTAATCATATCATCTGCCGCCGTTGTATGTTAAGCATCTTCATGATGACATTTTCTCTGAGGCTAATGAAATAAGGAGAGCATTTCATTCTGGGGAGTTGGGTGTGCTCAGAGCTTAGGTGGTTAGAATTGGGACTGTAAAGAGAATCGCTTTCTGCAGATGGCATGTACATCATCTCTAGCACCCGCTGCCTCCCTTTGTTGCACAGTATTATGTTGCCTCCAATGCAAAAGACCTTTGAGAATCCTGGAAGAGAATCTGAGTCAGAAAGGGGGAAATGGTAAAACTACACTGAGTTGAAAGCATTTAAACTTAATTTTTACTTGGCATGCACCAAATCCTACATTTCTACACAATTGGGTATGGACCAAATCAAGAGTGGCGTATTTTAGCTGTGCAACAACTGCTGATTGATTGAGAATAATGTGACTGTTTAAGACTAACATTTTTCCAAGGCTTTGGCAGCTGTCTGTGCACCGAGGAGATAATCAAGTATAAGATTCACTGCATGAGAAAATGCTGAGTTTTCTCTAACACCTCCCCCCCCCCCCCCCCCCCCCCCCCCCCCCCCCCCCCGCACGCTCCAGGTAGTGATGCTGTTTGCCATTTGGAAACAATATGCCAAGGTCGTTTTCTGGGAGCAGTGTATTACTATTGTTAATTTTTAAAAGTATAATTACAAATACTACTAGAGGGATTTGAAATTCTTCTCAGCAGTAAAGAGAAATAGTGATTCTTCTTTGTTTCTTTTTCCACAGTAGTGGTGATTACACCCAGGGCTTTGCACATTCTTGACCACTGAGCTATAAATTTTGCCTTTAAAAAATTTTTTTATGTTTCACTATGTAGCTCTGGCTGTCCTGGGACTCACTTTGTATAAGCTATTCTGGCCTAGAACTCACAGAGACCCGCCTGCCTCTGCCTCCCAAGTGCTGGGTCTAAAAGTATGCGACACTACACCCAATGCCTTTTTAAATTTTATTTTAAAATAGGGTCTTACCAGGTTATTCAGTTAACCTGCCTGTCTCAACCTCAGCAGCTGAGATTACAGACGTGCACTATGACATCTGGCGGGAAACATTGATAATTAAAATAATCCTTATTAAGTGTCAATATTAAAATGATCCAAAAACTTGAAGTTCATAAAAGATGACATCTTAACTAGCTATGCTCTTTTTCCCTATATACCACAAATATATTTATTTTGTAGATTGGTACATGAGCATCTAGCTTGTGGAGTTTGTTGATTACCAGGAGATACTTTTGTTTTAAACTATAGAACTTGAAAACTGGATGTTGAGTAAAAAACAATGATGAGATTAAATTGGCTCCATCTAATTGAGTCTTCAAAGGGAAATCACCTGCTCTGTTTTGATCAACCCTGTAACCTGTTGGGATTCACCACACACTGAATGCTAACACATTAGAATACTGACTGGAAACCTAGCTTCAGGGCTCTTGATGGTCCATGCAACTTTAGCCTTAGATTTGGTGAGTTTGTGAGGCTAGTCAGAAGCCTAAGGGGAGGCATGTCAGCACAAAGCCATCTAACCCAGTAAAACTATTGGATTTTTTAATTCACTGTGAAGTGTAGCAATCACATGTGTGGTGAACAGTGTGTTATATAGCAAGTAATTCTTAAGAGTTCCATTCTCTGACTGGAGAGATTGTTCAGCAGTTAAGAGCACTGGCTGTTCTTCCAGAAGACCCAGGTTTAATTCCCATCACCCACATGGCAGCTCCCAACTGTCTGTAACTCCACTTCCAGGGCATTTGACACCCTCCTGTAGGCATGCATACAGGCAAAACATCAGGAGAGAGAGAGAGAGAGAGAGATCCAATCTCTGCTACTTGGGAGACTGAGGCAGGACCACAGGCCTGCCTGTATCATAGAGTGAGAGACCAGGGCCAGCCTGGCAACTGAGTGAAACCATGTCCCCCAAAAAAGGTCTGGGTACTCCACTTAGGAGTAGAGCACTTGCTTCACACATACAAAGCTCTGAGTTGAAGCCCCTAGTAACCACACTCAGACATGTAAACACTAAGGATGTAGCTCAGTGGTTGAAATCTTGCTTGTTGAGCCTGAAGCCCTGGTTTTCAATTAAAAAAAAAAAAATCACAGTATGGTACATAGTACAACCACAGCAGACCCTCCATGGTGATGCTTCTTCATTACTTGAAGTTGGTAACGTCAGTGTCTTCTTAATCATATTATACCTGTACTCTGTTGTAATGAGGCTGTGTTCTCCGTGAATACTAAAAGTTACATTTTGTCCATGTATATCAGTGGGCTCATTGACTTGGAGGTGTTCTGCAAAATTTTGTCGTCCAAAAGGGGACATTGGCCACTAAGTTAAATGGACAGGATGATCTAAGTTTACCTCCATTCTGCTTCACACTTTTAATTTCAGAAGCTGAAGTAATTAAAGTAGAATTTGATAGGTGACACCGGAACTATATAATGTGGCTTGATACTTCATAAGGTGCTTGCAATTGCAATTTTCGTTTGAAAATATTCCTAGTAATTTTCATCATACACTGAAGTCGCTGGAGCCCTTCCTTGGGAAACTCAAGATAAAAAGGCATTTCTTCCAGATGCTCACTGTGTTGGTACAGTAACACACTTAATCTTACATGCTCTTAGAAGATAGTTGGAGCATCTTTGAAATATTTCTTTGCACTTGTAAGCATGCCTTCAATTTCTTTCTTATAGTTTGTTTATTATCTTTGCTATTTATGTTGATTTCTTATATTGAAGTAATGCATATTCTTTGGATTTTCTTAGGAAAATTACATTTCAAAGAGAAAATGATAAGGAACATTGTGTTTTCCTTAAAAATGTGTGTCCCTTTAGCTCTTTGGGCAAACAGATGATGTTTGCTTAGGGAGAAAAAAAAAGACGAATTTAGTCCAGTATTAAACATTACCCAAAAGATTAAGCAAGGGTTGGGGCTGGAGAGATGGCTCAGAGGTTAAGAGCACTGACTTCCAGTGCTGTTCTTCCAGAGGACCTGAGTTCAATTCCCAGCAAAACCACATGGTGGCTCACAACCATCTATGATGAGGTCTGGTGCCCTCTTCTGCAAGACTGTATGCATGGTAAATAGATTAAGCAAGGGCATATTTTGCTGGCCTTTTCCAATTGCAGAACTGAACATTAACGAGACCTTTGGCGTCAGAGACACCAACCAACACTCTCTGTACTGCCAGCGGCTCAATTCTTTCAATTCTTAGTTTCCATTTTTTGCCGTACCTCAGGTTTTTAAATTTTCATTTTCAAACTCATATCTCTGTTTTCATAGCTTCCCTTTATGTCATGGGCAATTGATTTGAGGATATCATCTATGTTAGAATTAGATCTTTTTTAAAAGCCAGCTAAGAAGAGCCACAGGCACAAAATAGTCTAATAATTGGTTTCCTAGCAACTCTCCATTTTTTTGGTATCATCTCACTGTGTCCAGCAGACTGGTCTCAGACTTGCAGAGATCCGCCTGTACCAGCACTCCAGGCCCCCTCCAAAAATTTGACACAGTGCTTTGATGCTCTCCTTGCTTTAACTTGTGAGATCAAATACGATGGCTTTCTGATAATTCTTAGTATCTGTGATTAACATGTCACAGCTGTAGTACAGATCTTCACAGAGTTCTGGATATTTGCAGACTGTAGCATTGATGAAAGTGCAATACTGTGCCTTCCCAATGAGCCGCCCTTTAACAGGTGGATACTCACTCAGAAAATGCACCAGTCATGCTGTTCCTCCCTCTTCCCACCCAACTGCAGAAGCTCTGATGAGCACTATGGACTACGGAAGGAGAAATTGTATCGCCACAGCACACCACAAGGCAGGAGCTGCCGTGAGGCCCACATTCTATTCTCACTCCCTCTCTCTAGCATCCATGAGAGCTTTGCAGTGTGCCCTGGCTGCCTCTACTTCTCATTTCCTTGAAATGTTCTGCTCTCTCTGGACATGCTATCCTGTCGTGAATCCCTGTCTCTTAGATTTCTTTTCTTCCCAGTGTCTTTAACTTTTTCTTACTCAGAACATTTTGGCCTTCCTCAGGGACCTCCTGTCCCCTCCCACAGTCCTCAGAACAGCAGAGGTCTCACCTACAGCGACTGACAAAATCTTTTTCTTCCCCAAGGAGCAGAAGGCTCAAAGACCAAGGCTGAATTGTCTAGTGAGCTAGCTGGAGTAGCATTCCAAGTGTAGTGAGGTGACTCCATGGAGACCTGTAGTAGGTCTACCTCAGCTGTCTAGTGGCACTTCTTTTATGTCTACAGACTGCATAATTGTCCTAAGGATAAGGACCAGTTGTGCCCTATGTGACCTCTCATGCTGCCCTTTTAGTCATCAGTATAATATTAACACAAACATAGACCCACCGAAACATAAAATTAAAAATAAAATTGAGGATCTAGAGATAAATCTGCATTGACAATGGTCTGACTTTCAACAGTGTCCTAAGAGCATTCAGTAAGGCAAGGGCAGTCTCCTCCACACATGGTTATTTAGATTAAAAAAAAAATAAAGTTAAGGGCTGGCAAGATGACTCAGTGGGTGAGGGTGCTTCCCACCCAGCTTTGAGACCTGAGTGCAGAAGAGAATGCACTCCCACAAGTTTCCTTTTGACTTCCAAATGTACAGCATGGCACATGCACATCCTTACACACATACACATTAAATAAATGAATGTAAAATGAAGCTGAGCTGCCTATCTCACATCAATAAGTTTTTTTTAAAGGAATTAGTACTTTCAAACTAGAAAGTAGAGGCAACTTCATGGCCATGGCTTCAATGATGAACTATTAACGGCAACATGAGATAAAAGACAAAAAAAATAGGTGAACTGAAGTTCACCAGCAAAACCTTAGGTGACTCATAGAACATTATCAGTGAAAAGAAAATATGAAGAAGGAGTGAAAATATTTTTAAGGTACGTAGCTAATAAGGCATACCATCCAGGCTGGGTCAAGAACTCTTACAAGTCCTTGGAGCAAAGCCAGATGAAAAATGACACAGGCCTTGGATAGACGTTCAGATGGCGTGTGCCATCTCAGGTCTTGGGGTGTGTAGCATCAAGCTGGACACAAGAAGATGTACATTTAAAATCACAGTGAAGTCAAGAGTCAGGACCATAATCCTAGCATTGGGAGACAGAGACGGGACCATCTCAAGCTTGAGCTCCAAAGCATCTGGCACTAAATAGGGAGGCCTTGTCTGGAAGATAAAAGGAAAAAAAACAGAGTGAGGTACCATTTTTTACATCCACAAGAATAGCGGAGAGGATGTTTAGAAAGTGGAGGTGGGGTGTATTTGTGTGCTGAAGCCACTGAAGGAAGTGGTTTGGGTACCTCCCAAAACTTTAAAATATAATTACCATATAATGGGGAGTTCTACTCTTAAGTATATCTTGAGAGAAGTCAAATTCTGACAGTTGTTAGTGATTGCATATAACTACCAAATGTCAGACACCATCTGAGTACCCAGCCTGTGGATTGTAAACCAGTCCTGGTACGTACACACAGTACAGTGGTTTAGGGTAATAGAAAGTAAGTACTGATCCACAGTATGTAGATGAACCTAGAGAACATTTAATGGTAGAATCCAGACACAAAAATATTCATTTGTTGGATAGCTAAATAGTTAAAATGGTGACTTCTATGGAAATGCCATCATAATAATATGTAACAAACCTTCAAAGGAAAAAAAAATGAAAAACTTCCAGATAAAGAAATTTAAGAGACTTGGCAAGTGGATGTGTTTTTATTTTGACACATCTGGGCTGGGGAAAAGGAAACCATTGAGACAGGTGGCTAAAGTGTGAAAATGGACAGGATGCAGGTTGACCAGATGACCTGAGTTTGAGTCCTGAGCTCACATGATAGAAGTATTGGCCTCCGGGGCTGAAGAGATGGCTCAGCGGTTAGGAGCACCATCTGTTCTTCCAGAGGACCCAGGTTCGATTCCCAGCACCCACATGGCAGCTCATAACTGTCTGTAGTTCCAGTTCTAGGCAAACACCAAGGAAAATAATTAAATAAATAAATAAAAGAAGAAGTATTGGCCTCCAATTGTCATCTGATCACCACACTCTCACAGTGGCATGCACACAAAATCATGTACTTTATTATGTTCTTTATTAATGGGTGATATTAAATAGCACTATATGTATTAGTATTAAATTTTCTGGTTTTATTGAGCTTATTCTACAGTGTTTTAGAGAATGTCTTTGTTCACAGGAAATATATGCTGATATATTTAAAGTAATGCAAAATAGCATCACCTCTCCTTCTGACTCAGTGATGCAAAGGCTGTCTCTGTATAAAACAGAATTCCAGCAGTTATTATATGTTAGTAAACTTGCTTAAAAAGTATATGTTGCTCCTTATACTGGTCTGTCAATTTTTCTGTCAGTTTGAGAGTAAGTGAAAATTTGGAGCTCCTGGCCCTGCTTGGTTTCTGTCTCTGTTCTGAGCAGCACAGGGAAGTAATGCTCCGGTACCTCTGCCAGCTGCCTCTTGCCTCCTTTCCCTGTGTAAACTCTCACCTGACCTCAACTTTTGGTTCCCAACATTGTCTTTATTTTAATGCACAGAGCAGCATCTCTATGAGATTATTATAATATTAATTCTTTGGCTTCCATATACACTTACTACTTTGGATAGCAATTGTATGCCTTTGGAAACGTATTTTCATTTTGTGTAAGTCTCCTATCCCCGTTCTACAACATATCAGATTATTATATATAAATAAAAATCTGTATCAATTATATATACATATATATGTGTATATTGAGGAATTGACATATTAACTTCACAGAGAATGGCCTTGCTGCCCAGACTCTCCTCCAATAGGTTCTCCTGGATTTATGTTTAACTTCTGAGTTCTCTAACCAAGAGTTGCTGTAAGATCCAACTGTACTGAGAGTACCTGAGCTGAGCTATGTGCTCATTTTAGTTGTCAGGTCAAAGATATAATCACTGAATACTGTCATGGGGGATGATATATCAGCCACGAAAGTCAGAGATGCACCTGCTTTCTGTCTTCTGTTTGGTTTCTGCATTGCTGGGAATGGAACCCAGGGCTTGAGCGTGTGAGGTAGGACCTCCACCAGTGAGCAGCAGCAGCTCAGCCCCAAGTTCTTTCTCCAATATCATCTTCGATGGGACTCTAGAATCTGGGACTGTTTGGTTGGCACCACCTGAATTTGCACCTGTTTGTGGGCCACTGAGAGTTGGTTAAGGTCCCATGGGGTGATGCCACGCTCATGGTGCCTGTGCTCGGTTGCCTAATGACTTCTCTTTCCTTTGTGATGTTGATGGGATCTCTACTAGACAGAGGTAACTGGGAGCCTGCCTGGATGCTGGTGTGGTGCTGATGCCTGTTCTCTTGAGACCCTCTTGCAGTGCTGCCCGTGTTTTCTGCTTGCATGGGTTTGTTGCTTTGGTTGCGCTTCCTCCTCCGTTGGAATTCTGAAAACCTCTTTCTCTCCCCCCCACCCTTGGTGCACAGAATAAATAGCTCCTTAAAACGGACTTTGTTTCGAATGCAGCTCTCTGGTGGATCCTTTGCAGTTTTTGAAAATCTTTACAGTGTCACCACTGAGTTAGTGCTTCTGAGGAAAAGTTTAGTTGGACCAGCTGAAAGGGACCATGTGTCAGGCAGGCAGCTACTGAAACTGGCCCTCATGATTAGAGTAAAGAAAGAGAATGTATATTTGGAGCAAGAACTTAGTCAAGAAACCATTTGTTTTTGTCAGATAGACAAAATTCAGTAGCATCCACTAATGTAATAATAAATAGGTTGTTGTGTCTAAACCTTGGGGATATGTCTGATTCAGCATTATATTTCAGAATATTCCTTATCCTAAATAAATACTCTTTCATCGTTTAGACTAAGATTAAGAGTCCAAAAGGAAAGATTAAAATTAGTATTTCGGAACCATTTGTCTGGCCATGAAAACATCTACTTTCCTCCAGTCCACAGCTAACCATAGAGTTTCTAGTCAGTTAGAACCAATTTCCTTTCAGCTTTTTTCATTTGTTTGATATTTTTCCGTTTGCATTTCAAAGTGGGGTCAGCTGTTTTAAAATTAAAACAGTTCTGAAGAGGGGCTGTGTGTTCAATAGCAGGAAATAATTGAAATCATTTTCTAATTTCCTACTAACCCAGTGTTTAAGTGAAAAACTAATCATTTTGTCTTGGAATTTTTATTAGCTTAAAAACTGTAAAGGATCCCTTGATTCTGAATGGCCGTCATAGAAATGCAGAGGGTAGGGAGTGAACTGTGAGATAACTGCCATTCCTTGTCTGTGTTCTAATCCAGCCCTGTCTTCTTTATTTCTTGCTGGGACCTGTGTGTTCTAGAAAATTGCCCAGGAACGAGAAAAATTTGCTGACGAAGGCAGTATATTCTACACCCTTGGAGAATGTGGGCTCATCTCCTTCTCGGACTACATTTTCCTTACAACTGTCCTTTCCAGTAAGTATGAACATCTGATTTATTTATAAGGAACACATAAAAAAAATACAGAAAGAACTAAGCTAATTGATTGGCCAGAAAGCAACACCTTTCAACAAACAACCCCCAAAATCTTGTAAGAGTTCTAACCCACTAGCTGTACACAGGTGTTGTCAAGGTTGAATTTTTAAAGCACATAGCCTGCCAGGTTGCACTGGCTCTAACCGGCTCTGTGTCTCTGAGGACCGACCACATACTGTGACTGCTGTGACACTGTGCTCACTCTACACACACATTTTCACGTGAATCTTGTCCACTAAGAAAAACTGGCTCCATTTTCCTGCTTGTGTAGACTACCCACTTTTTAATCTTGGAAGAATATTTCTAGAGACTCAGAACTCAGTATTCACTTATGTAGAACACTGGTATGTGTCTGGTTTTTTAAAGTGAAATGATTTAGGGTGTGTAACACTGTGACATTTTCTCTTAGTGTGAATTATGATCATTCAGAAAACTAAAGAGAATGTTTATAGCACTCTATGTGCAGTCTATTAAAATATAACTCAGGTGAGAACTGGGGATGCCGCTCGGTGGTTAAGTACTTGCCTAGTATGTGCATGGTCCCGGGGTCAGCCCCCAGCACTGCAAAAGAAAGGTACCAGATTGAACGAGAGCTCAGACTCGACGTTCTGTTGACAGAGGTGAGTTTGGGTGTTTTTCCAGCTAGGAAAGAGACAGCCATCTCCTCTCACCTCATTTCTTCTTCACCTCATCTCCTTACCATCCATGGCTGAGTTTCTGTAAAGATAAGACCTTAAGTCAAGTGGGGGGACAAGGTTACAGACAGAGTCTCTCTACATAGGCTAGGCTGCCGTCAAACTTGCCAATTCTCCTGTCTCAGTCTACCAGGTACTAGGATTGCAGGTGTGTACCACTACGCCCAGCTTATGGGAGACATGGCTCCTGCCATGACCAGCCAGTTTCAGCCATACTCCTTCTGTTTAACTGCTGACCAGGAAAAGAAGAAATAGATGTATACCTATCACAGCTGTCTGCGGGGTGCCACTGTGTCAAAATGAATATATGTGGCAGCCCAGTGCTCCAATGAAATTATCCATTCACACAGTATGACAACCCCAAATTAAAGCATATCTTGACCTGAGTGTATGTATGTGCACCGTGTGTGTGTAGATGCTACAGAGACACTCATTGTAGGCATGGAGAACTGGACCCTGGTCCCCTGCAAAGCAGCAACCACTGTGCTCTTAACCACTGAGCCATCTTTCCAGCCCCTTGTTGATCTTATTTTTTTCTGTCAATCAAATTGGAAAGTTTTGCAGCTGCTCAGATACATTGTGATCTTCTTCAGATGCATTGATGTTAAATATTTTTCTTATACTGCAGCCTATAGCATACAGTGTTGTTGCCTTCATTTTACAAATGAAGACACACAGGCATACAGAATGTTCTAGAACCTACCCGTAGTCCCACTGTGAACAAGTAGATATTTTCAGACAGGAGCCTAATCAGAGTAGCCTCTGGGCCCCTGTGGCTCTGCTGCCCTGCTCTCTGTCCTCAGTGGCAGCTGGAACTCACTCGCTGCCTCAGTTTCCATAAGGCTGAACTGTGGAAAGGCTATGTTGGCAGTCCAAGCATCCTTGCCCTCTTAATGCTACATACGGCATTTTCCACTTTATCTAACAAGCTGCCAAGGAAAATACACCAGAGATGTTTCTCTGGGGTGAAGTCAGTTCCTCACATATTGAGGGTTTGTGGAGTTAACAAGGGCCCGTTCCAGTCTAAGTACAGTGAATGGTTCCCAGGCCATCCTGGGAGAAGTCATACAACTTCCTAAGCCTCAACAGTGTTGGTGTTGGACCCTCAAGATGGCCAAGGCTCACAGCCTGAGGTCAGTGTATGAACCCAACAGGAGGAAAGGGAGAAGCAGCTCTTAAGTTGTCCTTGCACACACACAAAGTAAATAAATAAATAAGCATTGCCAGTGAATTGGTGTGGGACAGAACATTCACTAGGGTCTCAGGGTCCAAGCTTCATCAGTCAGGTTCATTGTTTCTACAGAATACCACACACCAGGTAATAGTGCACACTACCTGTGCCTGCCTTAAATATCTTCTTCACCCAGTTGTTTCACTTCCGGGTTCAACTCTGCATCATAATCCTAGAGTTAGGATTAAAGGTGTGAGCTACTACTATTTGATGGTTAGGCCTTGAACTCAAAGAAATACAAAAAGATCTCTGTCTCCTAAATTAGGGGATTAAAGGCGTGAGGTCACTACTCTCTGACCCTCAATGCTTGACTGTAGGTGATTCTGTTCTCTGATATTCCAGGCTGATTTTATTGAATATAAAATATATCACCACACTAGTGTATTTATTTTCCTGATGAACAGCAGGTAGCAGGGGCTGTAGAAAACCAGTAGAACAGTGGGAGGGTGTCATCCAGTTGGGTGGGGACCGCCCTTCTGATGAGTTGTTGGCACTCAGTGAGCGCACTCCTGACATCATCAGTTAAGTGCTGCCAATCCTCTGCCCCTGCAGGCTGAAGCGTGGGACCCCGGAGTGCTTGCAAAGCTCCACTCTGTTATGGAAAATAAAATTTCTGAACTGTAGGTAGCAAATTGTTCTTTTCCAATTTACCACACCTCAAAATACAGCCAGAGAAGCTGCTCCCCTAAAGAAGTTGTGTTGTGCATCATAATTTCCCATTTCACAGTTCACTGTCATTGAAGCTTTTCAGGAGTTTGATAAGAAATACCTTGTGCAGCATAGAGTAAGTGGCATTGATTTCTTACTCTTCCACATATGTAACTTGGATAGAGGGCTTGGTTAACCAGCTGAACGCTGAATTTCTGTTTTCCCCATGGCCTGCACATACATAGCTCAGAAACATTTTTCTTGCTCTCTTTTTTCTCCTTGGTCCTCAGCACCACTTCAGAGTCCATGTATTTTATTGTTTATCTTAGTTATTGTCCATTCTCCAACCTACATAACAGCAATCACAAGTTTATGACATTCACTACAGATATTTGCTGTACCCAGAGAGTTGCAGCAAAGACATAGAACAAAAGTAAAAAAATACACGGAGGTTGGTGTGTTTTGCTGTTGGTGTCTTAGGCCAGGAATAGTCCTTGTAGCTGTTAATATCCTCAGTCTGCAGCTGTGCAGGCGGAGTGAGGGAAACATGGTTTTTAAATTAATGTTTTTTAAAACATGCTTGATTCCTTATGCTAATTCAGAATCCATGTATAATATTCTCCATAGGCTGGGTGCACAAGTTCTGCTGTTTATACCTCATTTCTCTGATCTGCTTTGATGGATCCTCTTGAAATTTTTTTTAGCATGAACATCTGTATTAAGTAGAATATTAAATATTTACTCATCAATAAAATAAGTTCATACTTTTATTAGGCAAGATGATTAATAATTATTATTAAATAATTTCCAAAGAGCCTCTGATCCTTAAAGTAGGTTAATAAAGATCAAATGAGAGTATACAAGCAGCATGGTTATTTATGGCTCATTATCTGAACTGTCCAACTCAGCATTTGCTCAAGGTCTTGAGATAGAAGCACGGATTTTTCTTCATAACTAAGTACAGAGAAATGCTATCAGAGTTTATCTAGAATGCAGAATATTAATAATTTGAGTCATTTTTACTGATATTGATATGATTACGTAGTACCAATGTAACTTAAAACCTGGTTCTTGCCTATTATCAGTCAACTTTATTTTGACATGACTATTTATTTTGTATTCTTACCTTCCTGTGTGTTCTAATTAAAATTATTAATTCTGTAATCTTAGCTAGGGAGGCAGTAGTAATAAGTCATCTGTAAAAGCTCATTATTAAACATCTTCCTTGCTATTTACTATTAAGCTTCAAAACACCACCAGGGAAATGCTGTGGTGTGCTCACTAGGTAGGGCTTCAGAGCTTGTGTGGATCTAATAAATGTCAGGCATAACTCAATGCGTTCTAAGTTTAACTCCTTTAGATTCCAGGCAATTAGTGAAGAAATTGAATTGTGCCTTCACGGTAGCGTAATTTGGCTGAGTGAAAAATTAAGCCATGTCTTCATTGTTTTGCATATTTCTCACAAATACATCCACCTGCTGGAAAATTACAGCAATGTAACTTCTGCCAGCAATTTAAAAAATACTTTACAACATTCAGTACTTTAGGTTATTTGGGGGCAGATGTGTATGAGAACACTATGTCATCTCAGTAGCCTCAGCTACTCCAGAAAGTTGACATATTACATCTCTGTAGCAACCACCACCCAAGGTGCTTAGATCAGACAAACAAGACTGAATTCTTCTAGGGCATCTGACTCTGAGTCTTTGGTGACAGCATGCCATGGACTTCACTGTAGCTCCCTGTCTCTCTCTTGTTACCATGGAGCACATGTGGAAGGCGTCACAATCCCAGCCCTGTACAATTCTTTTGCCTGCCATCCCCTCTTCCTTGGGCCCTCCCCTGTCCCATTTGCCTTCCATTGGTAGCTAGAATGGTTCTAAGGAACTCAGCTCTCAGTGGTTACTAATGTTTACGGGCATTTGCTTATAGCCTGTAAGCCCCACTTTCCCCATTGTTTGCCTGTTAGAAGCTGGACTGGAATCTATGTACCTAGGTCCATGTACCTATCTGTATGCTTGTCTGCACCCAGCCCTGCACCTCAAGTTCACGGCCTACAGTGTCTGTGGATGCTCCCGCCTCATCATCTGCTACCTCTGTGCTCCTGAAACAAACTGTGAATGTGCTATCGCAAGCTGGGTATGGTGGCGCATGCCTAGAGCCCTGGCACTTGGGAGGGTGGCTGCAAGTCCGAGAGCAGCCAGGATACCTAGTGAATTCAAGGCCAGCTTGGAAGATATAGCAAAACCTTGCCTCAAAAGATTGAGACCAAAAAAAAAAAATACTGTCATTGTCTGAACTGACAGCTGGAAAGCCTGCATGGTGAGATGCCTTCCTTGTTCAGCCTTGATAGAGGGAGGAAGAGATGGGTCCTGCTTCAACTTGGTATGTTAGCCTGTGCTAACTACTCCAGGGAGGCCTTGCGTCCTTTGAGGAGTGGATGGGAAATGGTGGGAGGAGGGTGGGGGAACAGTGGAGGGTATGTAAAGGGGGGGGACTTCTTAAATTAAAAAAAAATACTGTCATTGAATGTTCTCCCCAATTATCATCAATTCTAAAAAAGCTGCCCAGCACAGTTTGAGGCATGTAGAAGTACTCTACATATTTTTGTTATCTAAATAAATAAAAATTTCTGAATAATTACTTAATATATATATATTACAATTTTATATTGCCACACATACCTTCAGCTTCCTGATTAATATTTTAAACTATTTTACATTAATATTCTCTATCATATATAAACAAAGCCAGAAAAATTAATTGTAGCAGCCAGTCTTTTTCTACTGGGACACTTAGTTGAAAAACAAATAGCTTTTGAATGAATACCAAACTGAGTTACATGTGAAAAGGGTCCTTCAGATTGATAACCGTTCAGTAACAAACTAGAGTGTCTTTATTAATGCAGCGAGCTCTAAGCAGCTAGGTGGCGGATTCCATTTTGGCATGAGCTGTTGTCTTGGTTATCGAACTTATGTTTACAGAAAGAAGCCACACAAAATGAAAAGAAGGTCAAACGGGTGAACATTTTTCTTTTAGCTCTCTGCATACAAGAATGGGTTTCTGTCACATAGCAGATGTAATTTGGCCATAAAGCAGTAATGAAGTTGAAGCGTATATACTTACACTGTAGAGCATTCACTTAATGCAGGTACAACACACGGTTGCCTTGTAGAATTCCTCCTCCGGTACTCTGGAAAAAATCTAAGCTCTCTAATGTTTCGTGCATTGAACACTCTTGACAGTGCCAGAGTCAGGAAGGCCAAGGTATGCACATGAAAGACAGTTCTTTGAGAGGAAGCTCAAGAGAGGCTGTTGACTGTCTACCAGAAACATTAGTCACTATGCTTTTCTTCACATAGAATTGTAAGTTTTTGTTGTTCATAGGGATCAGGGCTGGATATACTTTTCACGGAACATGGCAGTGGCAGAAGTTGTGGGTGGACTGAATGCCTAGATAGCTGGAGGCTGAAGAAATGCAAAAGCACCATAATGTTTTTTTTTTAAGATTTTAAAGCATGGAATCTCCTGACATTTGGAGTGTCATACTATTAATGTTTAGAAAACTTCAACAATTGATCAATTAACCACACTGAATGTCAATGAGGAATAAAGGTCTCTTCCTCTAAGGATTCCCAAATACCAGCAAAACTGGATCAATATTAATTTTAAGTCTATCCTGAGAATGCATTAAATTTGCAATTTAATGTTTAGCATTTAATAGAGCAGAAACATGGTTCTCCTTACTGGAACCTCATACTGCCAGCAATAACAGCCTGCCACCCTCTTATTTTAAGGGTGTCTTGAATAGTCACCCAGAGCATGGATTTGTCTAGGTGGTATGCAGAGTGCAGGCATCATGACCAGGCATTGCGTCTTCAGATCTGTGGAAAGGTTTAACTGTCTAGAGTTGGGCTCCATCCATTCTAACCCTAACCCTAACCCTCCATCCATGTATGAGGGAAGGTCTTCTGTAACTTGCAGAGATCTAATGGACAGGATGTGAAAATGAACTAGCACATTTGGCCATAGGTCACATCCCCAGCACACACACAAACCCACCAAGTATTGATTACCTCTGTGAGAGGCAATTTGTTATGGCTTTCCTCATTGACTACCAAATCCTTAGTGGTCCCCAGCCGTGTGTGCAGCAGATTAACTGCTTCAATTGACCTTTCCATTTGATTGATGGCTACCATGTTGGAGTCTGGACCGTTTTACCAAGCACTTTCATAAAGTGTCTACCCTTTAGCCCAGTGATCCTTTTCCATGAGTTTAGATGGAAATTATAATTTATAATTACATATATAATGATAATGTAAAATAATTGAAAAAGAACTCAGGCTAGCTGAGTTTTGTGGTTGATCCATGAAAGAGTGGACTGAACAGTTTCTATACATTTATGCAGTGAGGTTTAATGCCATTCTAAATATAATGTATATAATAGAAAGATGTTATCAGCAATGAAAATGTTCCTAATGTGTTGATTAGTCAAAATATCCCCTTTATTCCCTATATTGGGAAAAAAAATATGCTTTCACATGTTGTGAATTTTAGGTATTTCAAATAGACTTTTAGTCTTGTTTCCCCACCAAGGAAATTTCTAACTACTATATTCTCAAAATTAGAAAAAAAATTTTGGTCAGCCTGGTTTACAGAGTGAGTTTCAGGACAGCAAGGATTACACAGAGAAACCCTGTCTCAGAAAAAAAAACAAACAAAAAAAAAACTTTATTGTTTCAAATTATGTAATATGGAGAAGTGTGTATGTTTTTGTGTGTGTGTGTGTGTGTGTGTGTGTGTGTGTGTGTGAGTGAGTGTATACATGGCAAGCACTCTAATGACTAAACCCAGAAATAAAATGTTTTTAATGACACAATACCTTTTCACATGCTGTGGGCTGGTTCCCCTGAAGTGTGGTTAGTGAGAATGTACAGCTGTACAGCCACAGCAGACATATTCAGAAAATAATCTAATTCACTCTTTTTGGGTATATTAAATTACTAAATGCTAAAAACCTAAAGCTTGTGATTTAGTCAAAAAATTGAGGAAACATTTTTTAATTATAATTCCAGCACAACTCAAAAAAAAAGCACTTTAGTTTAAATTTTATTTCATAATAGTATTTTTCCATAGTAAACTGTAGTCTGGATGGGTTTACTCTCACTTTTCTTTAGTCCCTTGTCCCTTGTGTCTTAGAGATGTTGGACAGCATACGCAAGGCTGCCTGCCAAGGACAGAAGGCAGCAATGGATTCTAGATAATAGGTTCTACTGTGAGTGACTGAGCTTGAATGTATAAAACTTGGTTTGGTTCCTCATCCTTATGGACTTCAGTGGAAATTTGCAAGGTTCTTTTTTAACTTAAACTGAATAATGTTCTAGAACAGTAGCTCTCAACCTTCCTAATGTTGTGACCCTTTAATATAGTAACTCAGGGGCTGGAGAGATGGCTCAGCAGTTAAGAGCACCGTCTACTCTTCCAGTAGACCCGGGTTCGATTCCCAGCACACCCCCATGGCAACTAACAACTGTCTATAGTTCCAGTTCCAGGCAAACACCAAGGCAAATAAATAAAGTTTAAAAAAAAAATGAACATGACCTTTGAATTTAAATATATATATATATATATATATATAGTAACTCATGTTGTGCTGAGCCCCAGCCATAAAATTATTTCATTGCTACTTCATAACTGTAATTTTGCTACTATTATGAATCATAATGCTTAAGTATTGGGCATGCAAGACATCTGATGTGTGACTCCCAAAGGGGTCACAACCCACAGGTTAGAAATACTACTCTAGAAGAAAGTACTTGATGGCAAAGGACTGCCCAGAAGGAATGAGTTCTGGAAAGTACCACAGTCCAAACTCCTGCCTTAGGCTTGGGGCCATGAATGACGTGTCTTCTCCAGCCCTGTGCACAGACCCACAGGCCAAAGGCTGTCAGATCCGAGTGAGCAGAGGGAAAGACTAGCTGGAGTCAGGGCAACCCCTGAGTCACACACTGGTTTCTCCCCCATACGGGTCCGGGTCCATAGGACCATGAGCTGCCTCCTCCCAGAGGCAGCAAGTCACAGTGTCATTGGCCACCTGCTGAAGGCCACCACTGTTCATGCTGTTGAGGCTGCTTCACCTCCTAAATACGCAGCTAAACTCTAGTGCTCCTGTCTTCTTGGGCAGCAATGGTGCTATTAGTGGCCATATGCAGAACCATCTGAACTGTTTCGGTCCTGAGCCTGGAAGAACCAAGAGAAAGCAGGGGTGCGGAATCGTGGGAGCTTACGTCGCTTATGAAAGCCCTCTCCAAGCATGCCCTGGGCAGCTTCTCTCCAACCCTCAGGAAGCTGCACATATTCTCGTTCCGGCCATGTGTTTGTTGTGGGGACCTGGGTCTCTTTCTTTACCTTTCTCAGCCTCTGTTCCTAAAATTCCTCTAACATCTCTGTTCCAGAGCCTTGAAAGCCGAAGGATAGACAGGCATTCTGGATCCTGACAGGAGTTGTCTGGGCTCCTGAGTATGATGAACTTTTTGTGTTGTTCAGATAGAGGGGCCAAGTGTGAAGGCTGAGGCAGGAGGATTGCAAGTGTGAGCCCAGTCTGGGATATACAGCAGGACCCTGTCTCAAGACTGCATCTTCACATAAGAACAAGAGACTGTGTAGATAGATACCTGGTCATTTAATCAACAGCAGCAACAATGAAACCGGTTGCTTGTTTCTTTTGCTCTTGTAGCTGTTGAGACTTCCAGTCACAGCTTGGCTCACTGTCAGTGAAGAGCCACTGAAGTTGTTTCTGGAGAAGGATGCTCCCTTCGGGCAGACCCTGATCCAGTACCAGAGCAGGGAGCCCACAGGCTGCCTGAGGCACTGACTGGGCAGAGAACTTTAGCCCTTATCGTTGTTTATGTCTGGTGGTTGAGAAAGATGCCCATGAGTAGTAGTAGGTGGGTCCTATGCCAATCTGACAGCTTACGGACCTGTGGGAAGATTGCATTGCAAGTTAATCACTATGTGGGATGCAGTCCCAGTTTCCAAGTAGGGTTTGAATCCTTGCAGCCAGGCATCCACAGTAGGTGACCTCATCACTACACTGGCTTTACAGTCAGGCATCCACAGTAGGTGACCCCATCACTGTGGTAACCCTTCCAACAGTGCATCCACAGTGACCTCATCTCTGTTCTAGCCCTGACAGCAGTGCATTTACAATAGGTGACCTCATCATGTGCTTAGTGTAGATGTTAGGCTCCAGGACTAGACACTAGACACTAGATCACTTAGATTTCTGACACTGACCACCTTTGCTTGAATATGACCTTGCAGGTGACTAGGCTCGGAACCTTCTAGGAAAGAATGTGACTGTCTACTGTGTTGATTTGCCCCCGAAGTTCCTGGACCAGACTTTCTGTGGCCACTTCTGTCTCTCCCTCAGGCTGCTTCCTTACTCTCTAAGTGATACTAGGTTATCACAGTCCCAAATAATTGTCTGGATGGTGTGCTTGGAGGGCTGGTGGCCATGAGACAAGGCACTCTTAGATGCCGTGACACCGGAACCCAGGCATCCTCCCTGCACCACTAGAAATATAGCCATTGGCCCTTCAGGTTAGAGGTTGAAACCAACCCAACAAGATCTACCTGGATCTTCCACAGGTTGCTGAGGCTTTAGCAGAACCCAGCTGAGTTCTCTGAAAGGTCGCTTGCCTTGCTTCTAAGGCTTGGAAAGGACCAGGTGACTGTCCTCTTTCTGTTTTACTTCAGGAGAAGGGAAGAGGGACCCAGAACCACCCACATCCTAGGTAGGAGAAATCTATTCAGGGATGTGGCTGTGAAGCCCCGCAGGCATTGCTGGAAGATGACAGCAACCCCGCTGCTGGCTGGTCCCCTGCTGGTCCCCTTACCACCTATACAGCAGAATCCTCCCACAGGCCCCTCCCCGCAGAGTCTCTGCTTTTGAGGAAAAAAGAAAGCCCAATGGGTTTTCAGAGTACCTATGAAGCATTCACTGCCAGAAATAAAATCAGACTAAAACAAGCCAGCCAAGGTCAATGAAAAGAAAATCCATCTGCTGCTGCTTAATTGCTTTTAAAATGATTCTGAGAATATTTGCAGTTTGTAAAGCACTCTTCAGAAGCCACGCTATCCCAAAGCAATGCTTAACCCCAGCTGTGGCTCACTTTGCTGGGGAAAGGCTTCCTATTCGTAAAAGACAGACAGAGTTCCTCCAGACATCCTCCAGCCAATGCCTGAAACAGCCAGAAAATCTAGTCTTAAAGCCAGGAGTGATGATCTTTGTTTGGAACCCCAGCACTCCCGAGACAGAGCCAGAGGATACTGAAGTTCAAGGCCAATCTGGCATGATAGCAAGTTCCAAGCCATCTTCCTCGAGGTGGGTGTAAAAGGAACAAAAAGAAAGTCTAATCCTAACAGAGCATATAAAAAATTATTTACTTACTTTTGAGACCAGGTTTTGCTCCATAGCCCTGGCTGGTCTGTTCTGCTAGACCACTCTGGCCTTGAACTCACAGTGATCTCCTTGCTTCCACCCCCCAAGTGCTGGGTTTTAAAATGTGTACCACTATACCCACTCTTTATTTTTGTTAATATGTATGTGTCTGTATACTTATATGTCACATGCATGTAAGTGTTTGTAGAAGCCAGAAGATGTCAGATGCATCTGTAAACTGCCTGACATGGGTGCTGGGATCCGGTCTCTCTTGCAGACCAGGGCATTGTGTAATTAAGCCCCCTTATTTTGGAAAAAAAAAAAAGAAAAAGAAAGGAAAGAAATAGAGAGAGAGAAGAAAGAAAGAAGTAAAGAAGTCAGTTATCCAGCAGTACCTGTGTTTAGAATGCTGCATTTCTGAGAGGCACTGGCCCTTAAGGTGCCTCACCTTAGATCCCTGGGTGCTGAAGACCTAGAAACAAATCTGAGAATTACTGTAGAGACAGGATGATGGTTCTGTGGTTTTGCATTTATCCAGATGAGGAAGCAGGTGTGTTTTTAATTTCTCTAGCAAAGGAAATTGTGTTAGATTGTAAGAGCTACACAGTAGATTTGGGCTCTACATAAGAAATTAATTAATATGGCGAATAGAGCTTGAATCTCCAAAGTGGTGACTTCTAATTTAAATAATCAGAGGCTGTCTGGTCAGCTGTTGAAATAAAGCAGCAAAGCCAACCAGCAGACAGGAGGCTCATGGTCTTAAGATTTTCCATGACTTAGAATCCTCAGCTGCTGTACATCAGTTACCTTGACTACACCCCACAGCACCCATTATAAACAGGAAAGATGCATATGGGTGATGGCTCAGATTGGAGAGCCAAATCAACTGAGAATCAAATTGCCTGTCCATCCTTCCATCAGTAACCAAACAACAGCCTGAGGCACCTGGGACTCTGCTGTAGAAAGAGTGGGATTAGAGGTCCCACCTTGCACATTTTCTGTAAATGTCTAGATAGCAGAAGTGGGCCCAGAGGCGTGGCTACAGTTGTTACCATCTGATTGATTGATTTGATGCCTTCAGACAAAAGACGCTTTTATTATTATTTATTATTATTATTAATTAATCAAAATGTTTAAAATGTGCTCTGGGGTAGTATAGGGTCATCACCGTTGCTATCATTACTACAGAACAGTTACGAAAATGGATTTGTAACTAGAGTAGACCTGATTCAGCTCCACAGTCAAGCAGCAAAGATGATCATGTCCATTTCATCCTTTCCAGCATCTGGCTAGATCACAGAAATCATGTAGGAAGTAGGTTCTGTAGTTTTGGGGAAGGAAACGCCACAATGTTCACTCTGTGAATATCCTCAAGTTCAAAAGAATGCTTCCCAAAGCCTCCCTGTGGGAGCAAGTTATGAGTTACCATGAACCTAGGACCCCTGAAGCTGCCAGAACAGCTGGATTTTTTTTAAATCAGTGTGAAGTGCACATTTAAAGGGCAACAGAAGGCTTACAAACAGTTCCCCAACAGCATATCTATAATGTGTATATATAGAAGGCCCAGGGATTTGAGGCTTGTTTATCTCAAGTATTTTGATGTGGTTGGTGGAAGAATGCGCGGTATGGGGAGGATGAGAATGGATGAGACCCCGATGTCCAGCTTCCCTCTGCAGTGCCCAGGGGACAGCGGTGCAGCCTTGGTAGTCCTCAAATATTCCTTAATAAGCCCTTGGAGACGACCCAAACTAGGTTCAGAGGACCTAAGCAGAACAGAAAGTCGTGGGAACTTGTATATATAGGGTGTTCTTTTGTTGATAAAATGAATTTAACCTTAGTTGTAGGAGGAAATATTAACTGTGACTCAATAGACGTATGGTCATTGAAATAGCTGTACATGTGCCATCATGAGACTGGAAGGACAGAAAGAATAAAGACAAGGGGCCCTTCAAGGTGGCTCAGCATACAGGGCACTTGCCACCAAGCCTCATAACCCGAGCTGAGTTTCTGGGACCCTCATGGTGGAGGGTAAGAACTGACTCCTACAAAGATGTTCCCTGATTCCACCTGTGTATTTTAATATACAAACGTGTGTGCATACACATACACGCACATATGCTAAATATAATTTTTTAGAAATGGGGCTGACAGGATCGCTGAGCACACACGCACATGATCCTGAACTGGCTCAGGCCAGGTTCTCTTCCTTGGATGTATTCCTCCTGGTACAGTTCTCCTCTGCTCCTGCATTCCCATCACCCTGCTCCTTAAACTACAGATCCTTCCCATGCCCGGCCCCTTCCACATCCTTCTCTTTACCCCTCAGTTCTCTGGGGCAGCAGCTCCATTTCACTACCTCTAACTAACTCTATGCCACCCCAGCAGCTCCCAGCTCTGACCTCTAACCCAGAGTCCCCGTTTCCACTCTCCTCAGCATCCCCATCAGTCCTCAGCATCCCCATCAGTCCTCAGCATCTCCATCAGTCCTCAGCATCCCCATCAGTCCTCAGCATCCCCATCAGTCCTCAGCATCCCCATCAGTCCTCAGCATCCCCATCAGTCCTCAGCATCCCCATCAGGATGTGCTGTGTGAAGTCCCTGAATTTGACAGATCCCAGAGGCACGAGTTTGATTTCATCACCCCTTTTACATGTCGTCTGTTTCTTTGTTTAAGTGACATGTAAGTTAGTCATCTAAGTCACCATGCTGTCATCCCTTCTTATGCTCAACCTGTCACAGCTAAGTTCTAGAATTTCTGCCTTCTCTGGGTATTTCAGACTCATTGGCTTCTCTCCATTGGAACTGCGTCACCTCATTTCACATCTCCAGCATCTACCAGAGCTGCTGTGACCTGCTTTGAAGGTGACTTTTTTTGCAGCTCATCCTTCAACAGACAGAACCCTTATAAACGCCCCATCGTGGTACCATTCAGAGTCTCCATGTTGTCTGATGTCATTAAGCCCTCAGGCATCACAGAAACTAGGCAGATAGCATAGGTGACTGCAGTGGCCGAGTGTGGGACAATGTAGCTCATACTCAGAATTTGGAAAGACACGGCACACCTCTCCGAGAGTCTCACATTGCCTGTGAACTCTGTTCTCACAGCCAAGCCTAACCTGCCAAGTGGCATGTCTGCAGGGTTTCTGTGAGATAATCTCCAGAGATGAGCACCTTGGACTCTTAGCTTTGTAGAGGCTGACACAGCACTAGCTTGCATTCTGCTGTTTGTTTTTAGGTCACAACATCTCAGCATAAAAGGAATGGGTGACTCTGAGTTCTTACTGATCATGGTGTGAGACTCAGAGGCCTGGCGTCAGGGGTGACCTGAATCCTTCAGGTCTACCATATGCTAGCTGTGGGCTTCTCACCCAGAGCCTCAGTTTATCACCCTGGGTGTTCGGGTTTTTTTTTTTCTTTTTTTTGATTTTTTGGTTTTTTTGTTTGTTGTTTGTTTGAACTCAACATTTTACTGACTTTATTATATTTTAAGCAGGAAAGTGGCTACATTTATAATAAAAGGATTTAGCCATTTTTATCATTTTGTTTCAGAGCCAAAAGAGGCTCACTGTTGGTCCCACCACCTGATACTGATAAAAAGAAAATGCTTTTAAAGAGAAGAAATATTGTGTGTGACCCATATACATCCAAACATGGCTTCTGGGATTGACTGCTGGGATTCTGACAATCTCATAAGATTAACCCAAGTAGTGTTTGCGGAAGGAAATCAAGAAAGAGGTATAGGAGAATGATTGTAAGTGAAAGAAGGTGTCTAGACCTGTACTCAGAATGGCAATGCCCCTTCTTGCTGGGGCTAAAGGAACATTTAGGTTCTGCCTATGCCCCGGGCACTCAAGTCTGATCTACGGGGCTCTGGGTGACAGAACACGGATGCTCTGCAGGAAGCCTCTGTCGATTGTGACAGGCCACGACTCTACTTATACTTTGCCAATCCTTTCTCATGTGTATATGGCGTGTGTGTGTGTGTGTGTGTGTGTGTGTGTGTGTGTGTGTGTGTACTATGTACAGTCTTGGAGATCATTGTAAAAGGTAAGAAGAGAGATAATCATAGCTTATAGTTTACTACAAATGCATATCATCATGATGGAAAGCCACATGCCCCGGACTATCCAGAACATACAGGAAGCTTTGGAGAGTGACATCATCAGCTCCAGTGACCTGCATTTTAAATGGTGATCTCTACCACGTGTTTCCAGCTCTAGTACAGTTTGATAGAATTTTCAGCAGTGTCTTTTCATCTATCTTTCAGCCCTTGACATAATGATTTCCAAAGCCTGTGTTACTGAATTACTGCCCATCCTTTGTGGTGCTGAATGGTCCTGAAGATTGAAATTAGATTCTTGGCATCATGAGGTGAAGGCCAGAAGGGCTAAGAGGGACTGACCTTGTGACAAAGAATAGGTTCCAGTTCTCAAATCAAGATTAAAGTGGCCAGGGCTGGAGAGATGGCTCAGCGGTTAAGCAGATGGCTGTTCTTCTATAGGACCTGAGTTCGGTTCCCAGCATCCACATGGCAGCTGACAACTGTCTGTGATTCCTAGATCTGACACCCTTACACAGTTATTCATGTAGGCAGAATACCAGTTCACATAAAATTAAAAAAAAAAAAATTAAAGTGGCCAAAGACTGATTTCAAACACCTCCTGGAACCTATCAGTAGTGACTCAGTCATTCTGGGTCAGCAGTCCTTCAGCTGTTGGAGTGAGAACATATGAATTACATTTCTTGAAAAGGAGCCAGGGGAAAGTGCTTTGATATTTATCTGGGGTTAGGCATGATCCCAGTTCAGGTATAAGTAATCTAATCTGAAACTGTACCCCACTCCCTTTGTACCCCAACCACAGACTGCAAGTTGCTGACCTTGGCAGAGGGGTCAGAGGCCAGCAGGAACAGCTCCCACTTTGCTTGGGTTTTACTCAGTTTCACCAAATCCAGGTGAAGCTCATGGTCTTCCACCAGCAGCCACTTGCAGAGGCTAGCCCAATGCCACTGCTTGCCTGGTGATCGAAGCCTCCTTCTACATCTTTTAACAATACACAATAGAGCAAGTCTGTATCCACCTCCAGTATTCTGAAACCTAGACCACTCTCTGCATATACACCCTAAACAATTGTTTTATAGTTTACAGTTGAGGTTTTTTTTTTGTATGTTTATTTTATTTTTTTAATTTTATGTGTATTTTGCCTGACTGTATGTCCATATACCATGTGCAAGCCTGATGCAGCCAGAGGCTAGCAGAGGAATTCAGATCACCCTGGAACTAGAGTTATAGACAGTTATGAACCGTTATGCAAGTGCAGGAATCTCAGGTCCACTACAAGAGCAGCCAGTGCTCTTAACCACTGAGCCATCTCTCCAGTCCCCTTTCCACTGAGCCATCTCTCCAGAGGCTAGCAGAGGAATTCAGATCACCCTGGAACTAGAGTTATAGACAGTTATGAACCGTTATGCAAGTGCAGGAATCTCAGGTCCACTACAAGAGCAGCCAGTGTTCTTAACCACTGAGCCATCTCTCCAGTCCCCTTTCCACTGAGCCATCTCTCCAGTCCCCTTTCCACTGAGCCATCCCTCCAGTCCCCTTTCCACTGAGCCATCCCTCCAGTCCCCTTTCCACTGAGCCATCCCTCCAGTCCCCTTTCCACTGAGCCATCCCTCCAGTCCCCTTTCCACTGAGCCATCCCTCCAGTCCCCTTTCCACTGAGCCATCCCTCCAGTCCCCTTTGTTTTGTTCTTTAAACCTTTGAGATCATAGATGCAAAATCCACCAATAAATAGATGAAATTATCCATCTTAAGGCCCAACTCAAGCTGGACGTGGTGGCTCCTGCCTTTAGTCCAAGCAGACGCAGGTGGATCTGTGTAAGTTTCAGGCCAGCCTGGTCCACATGTGGAGTTTCAGGCCAGGACTATAAGATAAAATCCTGTCTCCCCTCCCCACTCCCAGAAAAGGATTGGCATATACTAATATCTTCGCAGGTTAGACAGAAAATTCTGAAAAGTGCCAGTAGCCAGTCGGTGCTGGCACACACCTTTAATCCCAGCACCTGTGAGGCAGAGGCAGGCCTGGTCTAAAGAGCAAGTTTCCAGAAACTCTGTCTTGAAAAAAAAAGAAAGTTAATAAAAAAACAAATTCCCCAGGCGGTGTCCTTCCCAGCACCTGTAGTTGAGGCCTAAGGAAGAGCATGTGTGGACCAGGATGGGGGCATTGGCAAAGCTGAGCAAGACGACCAAGGAACAGAAAAGGAACAATTCTCTTGGAAGCCAGCATCAAGTGAAACGGACAAATGGAAACTAAGACGCCCAGGATTCCCCATGGCAACAGAAGCCAGAAACCTTCTAGCCAGCTGACTATCTGATGGGAGAATTGTCACTCAGGAAATATTGCTATTGGCAGTCTCATGGTGGGGGTTTGGACTCTGATGATGTACAGAGCCCATCATACATGCTTCTTTGTGTATAATCCTTGTGTTTTTTGGATTCTGGTTTTAGTAAAAATGGTGATAATTGGAAATTTATTTAGTGGAATTAGGACAGTTAGGACTCTTATTTTGGTTTTGTCTCTGAAGCTCTGTAAGTCAGGAGCACAGAGATGGGAGGGGGTAAATACTCTTGGTTTTTTTACTGGAACATTTAATAGTGTGAAGGAGAACAGCCATTTATTTGTGTCATTACGACACATGAAGTATATTAATTGCGCTTTAATTGCTTCTGAAGACCAATACAGGAGCTTTGATCATTCTCTTACGGGAATGAGTGTTTCATGCTTCTTGTGTTTTTATCTTTTTTAAGCTTTAGCATTTAAGGGTGCTCTGTTTAGTAATTTGTGTATGCAGCTGGCATGTTGGAGGTGGGGGCTGAATGGCTTATAGAATGCCTCTCTGTCCTACAGAGAGCAGTGATAATGAGTAACCACATAGACAGGAACAGCTTAAAACCCTCACATCATAGAGATGTACATAGAACGTTGTAGACCCTTAGAAAAGCAGAGTGGAAAGCCAGCTTGTTTACAGGCCATTACAGAGTCAAAGGTCTAGACTCTGACATTCTTGCACTGCTTCAGTGAGCCTCATCATAGACAGGCTTCCTGTAGTAAATAATAATATGAAACAACGTGGTGTATGTGCTCGGCGTGTGTAACCAGTAACAACCAAAGAGTGGGGGAAACTATCTTGCAGCTGATGGTGTGACATTTTAAAAGTCAAAGCTCAAGTATTTAAGAAAAGGGGCTCAGGGGCAGGAGAAATGGCTCAGTGGTTAAGATTACTGGCTACTTTTGAAAAGGACCCAGGTTTGATTCCCAGCACCCTCACAGTGGCTCACAACTGGCTGTTAACTCTAGTCCCAGGATATCCTATGCCCTCTTCTGGCCTCCAAGGGCACTGCACACGTGTTGTGTCCAGACATACATACAGGCAAAACATTCATACATATAAAATGATCATTTTTTTTAAAATGTAGCTGGGTAGTGGTGGTATATGTCTTTAATCCCAGCACTCAAGAGGCAGACGGATCTCTATGGGTTCAAGGCCAACGTGGTCTATAAAGTGAGTTCCAGGACAGCCAGGGCTACACAGGGAAACCCTGTTTGGGGGAGAAAAAAATGTAAAGAGGGTTGAAATACCAAAAAAGCAACTGGTATCTTTACTGGCCATAAAATGTTCTTGGAGTTAACCCTTGATCTAGATATTGTTACTCTATGGTCTGGGTATTATTTTAGTGTTAAGCCACTTTTCTGAAGTGATTTATGTTTTGACCGATATATTCTTTTTCATTTCCTCCTTTTCCACTCACAGCTCCTCAGAGAAATTTTGAAATTGCTTTCAAGATGTTTGACTTGAATGGAGATGGAGAGGTAGACATGGAGGAGTTTGAGCAGGCAAGTTCTGCTGACCTCCCTCTTAGTCCTGGCAGCCAGGGGGGAGGGGAGTATGCGGTGAGAACCGGGGCAAGCACGGTCTACAGCAGAAAGCTCACCTGCATGTGGAGGCCACACTTGCTCATCCTAAAAATGAGCCCTTCTCAAAGACTGAACAGATTCTCTGAATTTTCTTTATACCAATGTTGTATGTATATGAGAAGTCATTTGAAAGTACTCAGATGTCAAGAATTTTGCAGATAGGGCCAGAGAGATGGCTCAGTAGTTAAGAGCACTATATGTTCTTCCAGAAGTCCTGAGTTCAATTCCCAGCAACCACATAATGGCTTATCACCATCTGTAACTCTGGTCCTTGGGGATCCCAAGACCCTCTTAGGACCTCACTGGACACCAGTCACACGTGTGGTTCACCAACGTATACCCATACATATAAAATAGTTTAAAACAAAAGAATTTTGTACAGACCATCTAGAGTGTAAATTGATAAGTGTGGTGTGTTGACATCTACTGAGATTCAGACAATGTTATTGTGAGGATGACTGCCCTGCTTGTTATATGAGAGGTCTACACCTCACCCCCACCCCAAAACAAATCCTCTTTTTCTCAAGACAAGTCTCTAAGAGGCTTCTAGTCATAAAAGTGCCAGGCCTCCTGAGTCAGAATCCTGGTTCTCCTCCTTGCCGCTGGTACTCAGCCACATGTGCCTTAGTTTCTTCATCTATAAAATGGGAGCGATAGGACATAGCCCCTAAAACTGCTGTGTTGTGTAGTTGTAACCTCTCTGTGTGTCCCTGTCATAATGAGTCTCAGGGTGGTGATATGATTCTGTCGTAGGTTCAGAGCATCATTCGCTCCCAAACCAGCATGGGCATGCGTCACAGAGACCGTCCCACTACCGGGAACACCCTCAAGTCTGGCTTATGTTCTGCCCTTACAACCTATTTTTTTGGAGCTGATCTCAAAGGGAAACTCACCATCAAAAACTTCCTGGAATTTCAGCGTAAACTTCAGCATGATGTTCTGAAGCTCGAGGTAGGTGTTGCCTGGACCGGATGATCCTCCATGTGCTCATAGGGCCTCAGGGCCAGGGACCTGTGCTCAGGGTGTTCTTGCAGTCTCTCTCTCCAGCCAGGAAAACTGAGGGGTCTAAGCCTTAGGGTTGATCTGTGAGCCAGGAGCAGATGGGAAGTAATATATTCTGCAGGAAGTCCTAAGTTATATGGTTCTAGGACTAAAACTAAAATGGAAAGATTATAAACTTAGTGTCTTTGGATTCCCCATTTAAGGAGAAAACAATTGGGGGGGTCAGAGCAGTCCTACCCTCAACATGTTTCCCAGTTTTGTATTTATTGCATGGAAGACTCCAGAATGGAGAGAGGTGGATAATCAGTAGCTCTCTCTGTGAAAGTTTGCAGAGGCGGTAACAGCTGGGAACACAGAATGTCAGAAGAAAGAGTTCTGTGCTCAGAGTTGCAGAAGCGTCTCACTGTGTCTGGAGATTTACAAGCTCATTTTCCCCATTCAAAACGTAGATAGTCATGCTGTTCAGGCCCCAGACACCCCACCATAGGAGTTAATGTTTTCACAGTGTGTCTTGACCAAGTGGGTTTGGAATTGGGGGCTATCGATTCTATCCAGAGCATTCATTAAATACTTCCTATATATGCTTTTGTCTAGTGACAAAAAAACAAAAATCTGATTTTTTTTTAGAAATTTTTAGCAATTCCTTTACAACCTCCTTTTTTCAACATAAGTTCTACTTTAATATTATTTGAAATTTCAAAACATTAAATAATTTCAAAAGAAAGGTTCTGTTTCATTTTAAACCCTGTTTCTTCCCTGCACTCTGATTTTCCATTACTCTGACTTCCCATCTCCACCTGACTCAGTTATGACAGTTTGGAAAATTACAGGCTAATTCCAGTTATCTAAAAGAATGCTGTCAGTAATCATGATCTGGAAGAAAAAATAGAGAATGGATAAAATGTTAGATCAAACCTTAAAATTTTCTATTGTGTTAATTTTTTTAAAGATTTATTTATTATGTATACAGTGTACAGAAGAGGGTACCAGATGTCCTCATAGATGGTTGTGAGCTACCATGTGGGTGCTGGGAATTGAACTCAGGACCTCTGGAAGAACAGTCAGTGCTCTTAACCTCTGAGCCATCTCTCCAGCCCCTATTGTGTTAATTTTGAAGGGAATTAATGAGTAGTCATGCTGGCCACGATGCACACCTGTAATCCCAGCACACGGGAAACTGAGACGCAAGGGTTACCGTGAGTCTGAGGCCAGCCTAGGCTACATAATGAGTTTCAGAGCTGCTTGGGCTACAGTTGTGAGACCCTAGCTGAAAAACAAAATAAAACACCAAGCTGGACTTGGTAAAGTACACCTGAAATTCTAGCCCTCAGAAGATAAAGACAGGAGGATCATAAACTCAAAGCCATATTCAGATGTGTAGAAAGTTGAAGGTCATCCTGGGCTACATAGGACCCTGAAATAGATTTCTGCAGTTACCCAGGACTTCTTATGGACCTGCAATAACTAACAGGCACTGCACCTGTGTTAAAGGTCCACAGAGCTGGTCTAACCCCCTCTAGCTCCCTTGTACTGCAGAAGAAAGCACAAGGCTGAGCAAGCATTAAGAAAAGTAGAGTTCACTTCCAAAGCCTCTTCCCCACTACACACAGAGGAACACATCAGCCTAGTTAATCACTAAAAAGATCTGAACAGCAATTAAAGTGAAGCAAATACATTCTTAGCTTCCATCTAGCCAGAAAATTAATCATAATAACTCAGTTTTAAAATTTTTCTACTATATCTATTTTTATTTGTGAGGGTGAGGACAGTATATGGGAGTTGATGGTTTTCTTTTCAAAACACCATGTGTATTCCAGGGCTGTAACTCAGGTCCTCAGGCTCAGTAGCAAGAGCTTTGACCCTCTGAGCCCTTTCTCCAACCCATAATATTCTAGTTAGGTGATATTTTGCTTTATTTATTTACTTACTCACTTTTGAGACACAGTCTTACCATCTAATTCTGACTACCTGGAACACACTCAGTAGACTAAGCTGGCCTCAGTCACAAAGATCCTCCGGCCTCTGTCCCCCAGGGCTGTCAGTAAATGTGTTTTCCACCACAGAGGACTGAAAACAAACAAACAAACAAACACTTCAATTCTTTGGTTTCTGCCACTTACCTATGAAATTTAAAATGGAACGTCTCAGAATAGAGAAAACTAGTCATTTAAGCCTCAGGACTCAACTCTGTAACTGCTCATGTTGGCACAGCTTGGGCACCCTTATCCAGATGTTTGACAACGGTGGTGTTTTGGACTTTTAATTCACTTTCCTTTTTTGGCTTTTGGAATATTTGCATGTGTATATTGAGATATCTTTGAATGGAAGTTTACCCTGACCTGCATATTTCTATGTCTAAAATATATATTTTAGAGATGTTACAATTACATATAGTTTGTGTGTACATATATATGTATATCCATATATGCATCTTTGTGAAATTTGTATTCTAATTGGAATACTTCAGTCTATTCTTCATATAGAAGGAAGTAGTAGACCCTGTCTAAAAATTTTTGTATAAGGCTTTGTATGTTCTAGACTTTGCATCCTATATCTGGATCCCTGGAATGCACACCAGACTGGTCTTTACAAACATCATAACATCTGGCAATGTAATTAGCTAAATTTCTAACTTTATAATTCAATTTAATACAGAATATAGATTCGTAAAATGGAGTTACAGGCACTACTTTACAAAAACTTGAAAGAACAATACAGAGTCAACCCAGAGGGTTGAGCAAGTGGCCATGTGACCACAGTTTAGCTGAACACTCCTAGAAACATGAGTGGGGGTCTAAAGAGACAGAGGACAGGATTCTGCACTTTCATCCTGAGGCTCAATAGAACTGAACAGCCATTAATGTAATATGTCAGCCAACAGTGGGATAAAAACATACAGAAAAGACAGGAAGTAGTGGCTCATGCCTTTAATCTGAGCACTTGAGAGGCAGAGGCAGGTAGATCTCTGAGTTCAAGGCCAGCCTGGTCCACAGAGTAAGTTCTAGGACAGCCAGGTCTACATAGAGAAACCCTGTCTCAAGAAACCAAAACGAAACATACAGAAGAGATGAGAGATTTCGTACACGCATTCCTATAATAGACATAATAGAAATCTATCTATGATACTTATTCTCTTTGACATGGATTTAGGGTTATTTATAGGTTTTCAGCCAGGAAATGCCAAGGCAATTCCTATTTTCTAGGTAAAAGGTCCTCATATGAAGGAGCCAATAGCTGGTTTTTATGGAGGGACCCCAGACTAATACTGAGTAAGTGTTGTGTATACAGTTGCTCACCCTGAATCCATTCTGTCCACATAATGGCCCAGCTAACAACTAAAAGCTGCTGTTTGCACAGCTCTCTTTTAAGCCTTTATCCACCAGTGCTGTCTTCCCGACTAGATACACTTCCCTTTGAGAAGTATAACTCGAAGATGGATCATTGGCTCTGGCGCTAATAAGGCCTTTGTTGAAACGTTATTTCCATACCTCCCTGACTGATATGTGATGAATTTGTTATTCTTTCAGAGTCTGGCTACTCACTCATAAAATAGTTAAATGAGTCAGTGCTTTGTTGTATGCTGAATCATGTCCCTCCAAAATTCATGTCATTGCCAGTTATAGTTTGGATTTGAAATATCTCCGTAGGTCAATGTTTTGGATGCTGGGTCCCCAGCTTGTGGCACTATTCTGAAGGCTATGGAGCCTTTGGAGATGGGACCTGGCTGGTGGATGTAGGTCCCCAGGAGTAAACCTTTGAAGGTTGTACCCACCTCTGGTTCCAGCCTGACTTCCTCTGCTTCCTGGCCTGGACCATGGGAACAGACCTTACCTCAGGTTCCTACCAATAGGGGCAGAGCTGTTCCCTGCCCACAACAGCCTCCCACCATGAGGAGCTGAAATGTCTCCAAAACCATGAATCAAAAGCTTTTCTCTCTCAAGTTGTTTCTGCCAGGTTATTTAATTGCCAGGATGGAAAAGTAACCCAACTTTAACACTGGTGTCTCAGAATACAGCCGTGTTCAGAGTCAGAGTCGGGACAAGTAATTAAGTTCAAAGAACTCAGTGGGGTCCAGATCCACCCAGCTTGACCCAGCTTGTGCCTTTCTGAGAAAAGAAAATGTATACACACAAGAGACACCAGAGCTCACATGCACACAGAAGCACTTGTGGAGAAGCACTCTGGGCATCCACCTGCACACCAACAAGAGTGCCACAGAGGACACAGTGCCATCTAGAGCTTCCAGAACTGTAAGAAAATGGATTTCTGTCATTCACCCCAGCTATAGAATAATTTTGTCTGGGCAGCCCCATGACGTTAGTGACAACACCCAGCAAGTGTCTACCATGGTGTCTACTGTTGTCTTGTTTGTGTGCCCCATTTGCCACGGTGGCCTTAGACGTTGTAGGCAGTGCACAAGTCATCCCAACTGAAAGACCAAAACAGAAGGCTTTTCTTTGATTTTGAAATCATTTTCTGAGAAGACATCTGGAAATGAGCAGCAATTTTTGTTTTTATGAAACATTTTTAATTTCCCTTTTCAAAGTTTGGGTGATTTCTCCCTTCACTGAGCATGAAATAAAATCTCATCATCACACTAAGAGGCAAGTGGAAATGATTAGTAAATCTCAATACCTTTAGTGTGGGCTTCATAATTCCATCATTCTGTCTCTTACTAGTTCATTTCATGGCTTTTCCCCTTTAAAACTTGAGATCAAGGAGATTGACGGCTCCATTAAGCTGTTCTTTTCTGCCTTTTTCTCAGAACAGCAGTAAAAGTAAAGCAGGTTTGGCCCGTCCCTGCGCGTTCAGAAGAGTGAGGGAATGGGACGCCTATGAGCATGATCCTGGCTGAGGTTCTTGCATATATTAACTTGTTTTGAGACAAGATCTCTTTGTGTGCCCTTGGCTAGCCTGGAATTCCCAGAGTGGCCTGCTGCTGCCACCTGAGTGCTGGGATGAAAACCATGCACCACTGTGCCCAGCTGACCATTTAATTCTATAACCATATCGTAGATATAGAAACGAGAACTCAAAGAGATGAAAGTCACAGCTGTTTTGGTGTCAGGATTCCAAGCCAGATACATCCCACACTTTCTTTCAGATTAAGCTATTTCTGCTCATGACTTGATTTTTATTTATTTTTTCTCTTAGCCTATGCTAAGATTTCTATGAGACTCAAAACAACTTGGATTTTAGGAGCAGAAAAAGACCAGGGTTCTATTCTGCCTTTTCCAGCAGTCCATTTTCCTGGTTCCTTGCAACCTAATACCACTCTTAGGACTGAGAAAAGATACTCTGTGTCTACTATTTACAAGGTGTTACCTAACTAGCTATGTAGTTGTGAGAAATAATCAGCCAGTTAAACTCTGTAATGTTGAAATGCTCTTAAATTCTGATGGCATGTGTTTCATTCTGCCCCCCTTTCTCTACTTGAGAACACCACCACTGGGCTGGTGAGATGGTTCAGTGGTTACAAGCACTGGCTATTCTTTCTAACAGCCACGTGGCAGCTCCCAACTGTCCATATCATAGCTGCACTGACTCCCTCTTCTAGCTGCCAGGGCCACGGACAAACAAATGGTACATTGGTATCCCTACAAGCAAAACATTCATCACATGTAAAAGGGGGGGAGGGGGTCAGCAACCAAAATATGGTTTTAATGATACAAAGTTGCTTTTTAAAATCTCTTTTTAGGTTGCAAAAAATTCCATCTAAGGCTCCCAGAAATTTGTGAGTTGAGTTCCTTGGAGACAGGTGCCAAGTCTAATTCAAGTTAATATATTCATCAATTTTTTTGAGGACTAAAGCAAGAAAGGTGTCAATCAAAATGAAAGGTAGAAAACTGAAAGATTATGGTTAATTTTAATTTGGGGGGAAGGTAGGAAAAGGAACTGTCATGTCAGAGAGAAGTAGAGACTAATTTATACAAGAATAAAGACTGTCACTAGAATCTACACCCAAGAAACTGGGGAATGAGCCGGGGGTCTGATGGATACTGTGGAGCCAACCAATTACCCTGGGCCTCAGGAAGCAGGAGCGTCAGTTACCTGCAGATAAACTAGGTACACGTCAGAGAACCATGACTGTCTTGTGTTCCTGGTCTCCAAAAAAAAAAAAAATACTGACATTAACTACACTTGTTCAATAAGGAAAAAAAATAAAAGTAAGGCATAAAATATGCTAGTTATTCACAACTATAAATAAAAACAGACAGGGCCAGCAAAAGGGCTTAGACAGTAAAGATGCTTTTGATCTGAGTTCGGCTCCCAGAACCACATAAAGATAGACTAAGAGGACTGGTCCTTCAACACTGTCCTCCGATCACCACGTGTACACCATGGCAGGTGGACCTCCACACACTCGGCATAAGCACACATCATCCACACAGAGACACACACATATACAACATGCACACAATCAGAATAAATAAATTGTTAAAAGTCAGATTAGAAAAATGAGAGTTAATTTGGATCTATTGTTGATATGTATTTGTATATGTATACATACACACACATATATATATATATTTTTACTCTTCTTCTGCCCTAAGAGATCTGGAGATTAAACTCCCGTTCTCAGGTTTGGTGGCAAGTGTGTATACATAGCACAATGTCTTGCTGGCATCTTGCTGTTGTTATGGTTTTCAGTACTGGGACCTAACCCTAAGTTTGGCCCCAGCTGTGGGAATACTCTACCACTGTGCTGTATCCTAGCCCAGATGAGTTAATTTCAGGTAGGGAGCGTCCGGGGGCAGGGGTTCAAGGCAGGGTTGCTCTGTATAACAACTCTGACTGTCCTGGAACTCGATCTGTAGACTAGCTGACCTCAAAGAGATCTGCCTGCCTCCAAGTGCTGGGATTAAAGTTGTGCATCACCATTACCCACAAGAAGCATTTTTAAATTGTCAAAGTGCCAAAGGAAACCCTAGAATCATGTTTGAATCTATCAAAGCATGCTTCTGTGTTCCCATGTCTTGCTCCAATGATACCATTGCCTGTAAGAGGTGACTTACACAAAAGCAGGGTGGTTACGAAAGAGAGGACCACAGCAGGCAGACCACAGTTCCACCAGGTGCTTCCTGGACTAGAATATTCTTGTCCTCAGTCTAGATTTGTGTTGCTTTTTGCTTTTTGTCCATTTTTTTTTCCTGGAAGAAATGACCCCAGGTGTGAACTCTATGGTAAGGATTAACTCTTTTTTCATTTGTTTTTACTTTGGCATTTTGAGACAGGATTTCTCAGTGTAGCCCTGGCTGGCCTGATTCTCACTATGTAGACCAAGCTGGCCTCAAACGTGTGCTGATTCTTCTAGCTCTGCCTTCCACATACCTGTTTATATAAGCCTGTGCCATCAGGCCTGCACCATGGCACCGGGGCCAGCAGTGACACTTTTTTTTTATAATGGTTTATTTATTAAATGTACATTGGTATTTTACCTGCATATATATCTGTGGGAAAATATCAGATCCCCTGGAATCTGTTACAGACAGTTGTGAGCCACCATGTGGGTGCTGGGAATTGAACTCAGGATCTCTGAAAGAGCAGCCAGTGCTCTCAACCTCTGAGCCATCTCTCCAGCCCCCCAGAGTTGATTCTTAATTACATGCAAGAAAACAAAATGGAATTTTCTTCGAGGTTGCTTTCTCTTCTACTCTTTTGCTTCCACAAAGCATAATATTGGTAATAATAAATTTATACTTCCTTATTCCAGTCTTGGTTTTAGCTTGAATTATTCAATAAAAGGTACTTTACTCCTTTAAGTATTTATGACTTTAACAAAAAAAGTATATATTTAAAGGTTTGGATTTTTTTTTTTTTTGCTTTGTTTTCTTTTAAGAAAAAAGGCCTATGAAGATGGTAATAGTAGCAGTCTCCTCTCTTGTAAAATACAACTTTTTTGTTTAGTTGTAAAAGTATTTTACTAATAACTTTTTCTTTGGGAAAACATGAACTGCTTTATTCTTGTCAGTGTCTGGAGAAGACCAGAGCAAGCATTTGCTTAAATGGAAGGAATTGACAAAGCATTACAGTTAGATGCTGCCCTTCCAAGGATCTGGGTTCAATTCACAGCACCCATAAGTGGCCCATAACAGACCTAATTCTACCTCTGTGGGATCCGATGCCCTCTCTGGCTTCCGTGGAAAACAGGCACACACATGGACATAGACTTAATGCAGGCAAAACATTCATACACATAGTATTAAAATGCAAAAGTGAAGTGTAGGGAAATAAAATCAGAATTCTAGTGTCTTCACCCTAGGAACTTTTGCCACTTAATATGATACGTATGTGCAAATGCACACTTATATACAGATGTATATGCTCACATATGTGTGTGTAGCTTTATTTTTTTCTTTCAAGCCCTTTATTTTGCTGTCTCATTCTAGGATACCATCCACAAAAACTGAATCAGTAGCATGATCCATGCACACCAGCAATTGGCTACTTTATTGTTGTTTTGGGTTTTTTGGTTGGTTGGTTTTTTGATTTTTGATGCAGGTCTAACTATGTAACTTTGGCCATCTTAGAACGCTGTACATAAACCAGGCTGGCCTGGAACTCAGAGACCTGCCTACCTCTGGCTCCCTAGAGCTAGGACTAAAGATGTGTATCACCACACCCTGCTCTGGAGCCCAGGGTTTTAAAGAACTGATCACTGCTTTGAAAACTAGATCACCCCAGGGCAGTGGCAGTGCACGCCTTTGATCCCAGCACTTGGGAACCAGAGACCAGGAAGGTGAGGAGTTCAGGTTCATCCCTCAGCAGTGTACTGACTTTGAGACCAACCTGGGCTACATGAGTGCCCTCCCCCCCAAAAAAGTTAAAGATAGATAATAGAATAATAACTTTCCCTAGTGGTTTTTATTTTTGGTTGTTTTGTAGGGGTGAGAGCATCTCAGGGTAGCAGAATCTCTCTTTGTTGCCCAGGCCAACATAAACTTCTAGGCTCTATCATCTTCCTGCCTTGGCCTTCTGAGAAGGGAGAACTCCAGGCATGTGCCACCTGGCTGGTAGTAGGACATGGTTGGTAAAGGTCCTTAGCCCTTCTAGGTCAGGTTCGTCATTTAGGTACCAAGAACTGTTGAAGACCTGTCTTCCGCCGATTTTCAGGTGACTTTGCAATTCCAAAGTCAATGGTACAGCAGTGATACGTTTAGAATATTTGGCAGTTTCCAGGATTTTTCTGTCATCCAGTATCCTAATGTTACATTCGAAATTCATTTTAAACTGGCCTCAAGAAAAAAAATCGAATTCATAAATAACTCATGAAGACTTGATCTTCCTCCTGGGAAACTTCCGTTGACTGTCATTCAGAGTCTTACCAGCCCCTTTTCCCTAGAAGGCAGGTCCTTCTCACCTATGAACTTTAAAAGTTCATAGGCGGGGCTGGAGAGATGGCTCAGCGGTTAAGAGCACTGACTGCTCTTCCAGAGGACCCGGGTTCAATTCCCAGCACCCACATGGCAGCTCACAACTGTCTGTAGTTCCAGTTCCAGGCAAACACCAAGGCAAATAAAATAAATAAATAAATAAAGTTTTAAAAAAATTCAGTTTTTTTTTTTTTTTTAAAAAAAAAGACACACACACACAAAAAAGTTCATAGGCTGTTCATTTTGGATAGTTAGGTTTTTGCTTCCAGTTACAAATGAATTGTAACACAATGGAGTTGAAATGCACACAGAAAATGGAGAGCAGTGTGAGGGGAGATGATTACGGAATCACAGTTCATTGTTAAACCTCTACATACTCCTTGATGTAGTGATCCATGGCTGTTGACCTGTAGCACTGGCCTGCATATTAACAGCAGGCGGAACGTAAACTATATGATGAAAGTACTAGCTAACGTCTCTTGGGCCTTTATCTTGATCTGGGCACTGTCCTAAGTGTTTCCTGTTCCTTGTGTCATTTTTCTTCACAGTGCTGTAAGGTCGGTATTGAAATTCCCCATGTTTAAGAAGTGTGGAGGACTGGAGAGATGGCTCAGTGGTTAGGACACTGACTGCTCTTCCAGAGGTCCTGAGTTCAATTCCCAGCAACCATCTATACTGAGATCTGGTGCCCTCTTCTGGCTTGCAGGCATATATGCAAGCAGAACATTGTATACATAATAAATAAGTAAATCAGAAGGAAGGAAGAAAGAAAGAGAGAGAGAGAGAGAAAGAAAGAGAGAAAAGAAAAGAGACCACCATAGGATAGGGTACACCATCACACCATGGTCAGTTGCTAACTTGTTAGAAGCATCTGCCTATGCCAGGCTGTAGTGCACACCTTTAATCCCAGCACTTGAGGCAGGCAGAAAGCTATACAGAGAAACCCTATTGGGGTGGGGTGGGAGTGGGGGGGAATATGGAAACTGAGGCACAAAGAGGTTAAATAACTTGTCCCAAATTCACACACACAGAGGATGGGGCCAGAGATTTGATCCCTGCACTCCGGCTCTTCCCACTTGAACTAGCCTGCCAGGATCCGAATTCAATGTTGACAATCCAAAAGCAAAGAAAACTTTGCTCTAAGCGTCTGTACCTGGATTTTGTTAATTTTGAGGCAAGGCCCCGCTGTGCAGTCCTGGTTCATCTAAATTTGATGATTCTCTCTAGCCTCAGCCTCCCAAGTTCTGAGAGTATCTATCAGCCTGTACTGCCACACCCAGCTCCAGACATTTCCTCAGTGTCACATGTAATCCCTAGTGGCAAAGATAAGTGTCTGGTACAAGTATGAATGGGGATGTGTGAGGTAAGAGGACCGGAGTCTGCTCAGGGGCATTTTATGTGTCACCCTTAACTCTGAGATGCATCCTGTCTGAAGAACACACTGGATTGTTGTCATTTGCTCTTTATCCTGGCGTGGAAAAAATGAGAAGCCCAGCAGCTCTGGGACTGCAGCCAGGAAAGGGTGACAGACAGAATGACCTTTCTTACCAAGTTTGTCCCAGACCAGACTTGAATTGATGACTCTCCTGGGTATTCTCCTATGCCCTCAGAGCTGGTTCTGCAGAAATACAAGAGGGGTATGCAGACCGACAGACAGACAGAGAAGAAAATTAGTGGGCAAGATCAATAAAGAGAAACCTGTGGGTTTCCCCCAGGGTCTAGCTAGGCCTAGAGACAGACCTCCCAATTTGGCCTCCTGATCAGCCTTCACTCAGAAGCTCGATAGGCATGGTGGCACAGTCCTGTAATACCAGCGGACAAGGCAGAGCCTCCAGCAGTGTGAGGCCAGCATGAGCTATACATCCTTTCTAAAGTAAAACAAAATAACAAAGCATGAGTAAGCTTAAAGTAATGTCTACCTAATGTGGTTCTCTCTCTCTTTCTCTCTCTCTCTCTCTCTCTCTCTCTCTCTCTCTCTCTCTCTCTCACACACACACACACACACACACACACACACACACACACAGAGCAGTCTTTAGCTGCCGATGCCTTTCAGGAGTAATGTCTTTAGATTTCAAAAGAAAATACTTAAAAGAAATACAGAAGCTTTAGCCTCCTGTCTGTTGGGGGAGTCTCTGGAGTCTAGATAGTGCCTTAGGAGCCAGAGCCAGCTCTGCAGTAACTCAAGAACAAATAATACATTACGCACAGCCCCTGCTGACTTGATGCTCTGAGCAAATGCCAAGTTAGAGGGTCGTATCATCTTCTGAGTTCCGCTAACACCATAGAAATGGCCATTCTTCAAAAAACATTATTTTTATTAAATATACACTATATCACTGCATTGCCTTGTTGCTCATTACTTTTCTTTATGAATGTCTTCTCTGCCTCCACACCGACACTCCTGCTTGCCTGTATCAGTCTAGTTCACGGGGGCATGAAGACTTTTCTTATTAAAGCTTAGGCTAATGAAATGTAAACTACTATAGCCATTTCTTAGAGAAAGATAAGTGAAAGTAGAAGACACGGAAATGCATCATAAGAAATAGAGGAGCTGCAGAGATGAGAAATGGAGATGGTACGTCCTAAAGAATAGACGAGAAGACAGCAGCCGGCCATGGAGCACTCCGAGTGCTGAGTGGGCGTGTGGGCACCTCATCTGTGATGCCCTGTGGTTCAGGAAACACACTAAGGTTTAAAAGGGAAGCAATGTGATTAGACCTGGGTCTCCAGAAAGATCTACTGATACTGTGTAGATTAGCAAAGAGGGAAAAGCCTATTAAATGGTTATAGTGTTTATCCAAGGAGAAATTGATAAGGTAATCTTAGGAAAGAAGAGAAAGAAAGGGGTGGTTTGAGAAATCCTAAATGAAAGGTATTTCTGGATTTGGCATCTGGGACAAGAGAGAAAAGGGATGCCTAGGTTCCTGGAGAAGTGCCGAGTTCTGTTTTGGACATTTTCAGATTGATGGACTTTTTGGGTGGGCATGAGACAGGATCTCCCTAACCAGGCCAAGCTGGCCCCCAGCTCATGATAGTCTCTTGAGTACCGAGGTTATATATAGGTCTGTGCCAAGGCTCAAGACTGAAGTACCATGGGATGTCTCAGGAGGTTTGTAAGGCTGTCTACATGGGCTTGGCATTCAAAGTCAGGATACAGTTGGAGGTAGATGGAGTCTCACCAGTGTATGGCTTCTGTGGTCTAGGGAATCCAGTAAGAATGGTAAATTTCCCTAAAGGAGGAAAGAAAGCCGGGGACAGAATTGCTGCTGTGCAGTATCCTTATTCTGAGGAGCCTGGGAGGGATGGGTCTCCACCAGAGCACCCTGCGTCCACCAGGAGAGTGCAGTGCAGGAGTGAGGGTGCAAGACACCTGACAGAGAACTCTGGGAAATGTCTTCAGCTTCAGAGCGCTTTCCTTGGCCTCTTTGATCATTCATCCATGTAATAGCTCGTTTGTGTGTGTGGAGAGGGATGTTAATTGATTGTTTTTACAAGTTCACATGTGTACACTTTTCATGCTGACCACTCCCACGTCCTACCCACCCTGTCCACCCTCCCCACAAATCTTTGACAGTCACATTTCCTCACTTGGTTTGGTGACCCACCAAGATTAACCAGGGGCCATCTATGTGATGCTGGTTTTGGAGCTTGGTAAACTCAACACAGGATCCAAACTAAAAACAGGGATTTTCCTCCTCCCCAGAATATAGCAGTAGCCAGTAGCTCAGAGGTAACGTGTAGGGTCCCATCAATATTTGTGGGCTTGTTGTAGTTTATCTTATGTGTGTATAACATATGTGCCTTATGCCTTTGAAGGCAGAAAAAGGCATCAGATCCCCTAGAGCTCGTTACAGACATTTGTGAGCTACCCTGTGGGTGCTAGAAATTAATCATGGATCTTTGAAGAAAATTAGCCAGTCAGTGCTCTTTACCACTGAACCAACTCAGTAGCCCGTCCAGCATTAGTGTTTTTGAGTCAAAGTGTTGCTATGTAGCCCAAGCTTGTCTTAAATTTGTGGTCATGCAAGACAGGCATGTGTCTCTTGTTTAAAACTGGTCTCCTGCCAATCCCTGTCCATGATTCATGAGGCAGTGGAATATCTAATTTGTCACACTTTTTATTCCCTAGACCATGGTTAGCACAGATTAGGCAAATGCTAAGTATTTCACTATAAATGGGATAACCTGTTAGAATAGCTGATATACAGAGCTGGAGAGATGGCTCAGCAGTTGAGAGCCAGAGGACCTGAGTTCAGTTCTCAGCAACCACATGGTGACTCACAACCATCTAGAATGAGATCCGGTGCCATCTTCTAGCCTGTGGACAGAATACTGTATACATAATAAATAAATCTTAAACAAAAAGAAAAAAAAAGAATAGCTGATTTATAATAATAATGTTTGTATTTTTAATGGGTTTAAATTTTAATTTTACTTCTGTGACCCTGGAAGCTGCAGTAGCTAGTTTGCTAGTTTTATGTCAACTTGACACAGGAAAGAGGAAACCTCATGAAAAAAAATGTCCCCCACCAGACTGACCTGTGGTGCATTTTCTTGACTAATGATGAATGGAGAGGGCCCAGCTCATTGTGGGTCATGCTGCCCCTGGGCTGGTGGGCCTGGGAGCTAAGAGAAAGCTGGCTGAGCAAGCCAGGAAGCAGCTGCCCTCCATGGTCTCTGCAGCGGCGCCTGCCCTGACTTCCCCAGATGATAGATGATGATATCAAACTGTCAACTAAAACCAATCCTTTTTTCCCAAAGTTGCTTTTAGTAGTGGTGTTTTATCACAGTATCAGAAACCCCGACTAAGACAGGAGCCTGAATTTGCTGTACAGAATGGAGATGATGCTGGCCTTCCCGGCAGGTATCCGGCCTCCATTCCGCACTCCCGGAAGTCTGCCCTGTCTTCACCCTCACGAGGCCATTGGCCTGTCACTCCAGTGCTGACTCTCTCTGCTCCATGGGATGCTAGGGTCTCCTGCACGTCTCTCAGTGTTCAGAGAGGAAATGAAGAAGAACCACTGACCCACACTTCCTGGCCTTGCTGTCCAGGCTTAGTCTGTGCAGCTTTGCAGCCTTTAAAATTTGGAAGATGACAAGAAAATTGCTCACTTTACAGCCATTATGTTAATACAAGTTTTAATGTCCGAGACCAGTGGGTCACAGCCTGTGGGTCACAACCTCCTTTGGGGGCCAAGTGACCTTTTCACAGGAGTCATATGTCACATAGTTACATTATGATTCATAACAATAGCAAAATTACAGTTAAGAAGTAGCAAACATAATAATGTTTATGGTTGGGGTCATCACAACATGAGGGACATGGGGGGTCGCAGCATTAAGAAGGTTGAGACACTGTCCTAAATGATTTCTAAGGTGTTTTTTTTTTTAACTCCAGAATGCTATGGTTCTGGGCAGAAATGGAGCCTTAGGGATGGGATATAGAGTCAAAAATCTTTTTTTGTTTGTTTGTTTTGGTAGGTTGGTTTTTGGGGGTTTTTTGGGTTTTTGTTTTTTGTTTTTTGTTTTGGTTTGGTTTGGTTTTGGTTTTTTGAGATGGAGTTTTTTGTGTAGCCCTGGCTATCCTGGAACTCGCTCTGTAGACCAGGCTAGCCTCGAACTCCTAAGTGCTGGGATCAAAGGAGTGCACCACCACTGCCCAGTTTAGAGTCAAAATCTTGAACCTCTTTTTTTCCTTCTTTTAATTTCTGCAGTTGTGAAATCTCTCCTAGCTTTTCACACTTGCAGCCTAATACAATATCAGTAATGTTCAATATATTCAACCGAGTAAGCAAATGAGGCATGTTGATTCATTGCTCTAGAAGATACCAGTGAATTATTTTGGTACTATTTTCAAATTTCCATGCAAATATCTTGTGATGAATGGTATAAGAAACTAAGAAGCAGTACATGCCCCTGTCGTCTAGCCACTCTGGAGGTTGAGTCAGAATTGTGTGAGGCCAGGAGTTCAAGGCAGCCTGAGCAACACAGAGACTCTGTTTCTAAAATGAAGAAATAGGAACTGGAGAGATGGCTCTCTGATTAAAAGCAATGACTGTTCTTCAGAAGGACCCAGGTTCAATTCCCACATTCCCGTAGTGCCTGGCAACCATCTGTGACTCCAGTCCCAGGGGCTTTGGCATCCTTTCTGGGCTCCATGGGTACTCATTTGATGCACAGATATGCGAATAGACACAATACTTATATACATAAATAATTTTAAGTAAATACAATATGGCCATTTCCTCTTTGCTGGACATTGTATAGAATTATCAATAAGAAATTGCTGTTATCATTGCTTGGGATATTAATAGATCCTGTTCTACCTTCAGTGCAGAAATTAAAATTGTTTTAATGCATTTTCTGTGCTGTTAATATTGGCAGAGAGAAGGCTGAGAATATAGCCCAGTGGTCGAGCACTTGCCTAGCGTGTATGAGAATTCCTATCACCAAGGAGAAAAAGGCAAAGAGTAATTGAATCACTTACATAGTAAGATTATCCTGACGGTCTGGGTGGGAGGTTACAGTGGTTTTTAGTGTCTCATTTTCTCTCACATTCTCAAAATGCTATCCTGGGTGAACTAGTTAATAAGGGTAGGAAACGTAGGTAATCAGTAAAGTGCCTGTTTTATAATCCTGGGGACCTAAGTTTGAGCCCCAAACCTAAATAAGGAAATCAGACATGATGAGCACATGCTTATAATCCCAGTACTTGTAGAGAGCAGACCCTGGAAGCACACTGGCTGGCCAGCCTCGTCTACTTGGCAAGCTCCAGGCCAATAAGAGACCGTGTCTCAAAAACAAGGTAGATGGTTCCTCCTCCTAAGGAAAGGTACCCAAGATTGTCCCATGGACTCCATATGCATACATGTGTACCTGCACACGCATGCGCTCTCTCTCTCTCTCTCTCTCTCTCTCACACACACACACACACACACACACACACACACACACACACACGCAAATGAAAAGGTGAATCCATTTAATTTAGCAGCTGCTATTGTCTGAGCAATGTCACCTCTGCCTCTAGTGTTCTCGCTAGTAGACATTCTACTTAGACTCATTTCCCACACAGGAAATGAAATGGCTTCCACACCTTCCCTCCAAAGGCAAAGCACTGCAGCTCCGTATTAGTTAACCATTATTGTATGAGAAATTACCCTAATTAATCCAAGTTGGTGACTTGCAGAATCTATCAGATAGAAAATTAATGAGGTATTTTGGGTTCATTGTGCTGGAAGATAGGAATTGATTGTTTTGCCAGCTTAAAACAGCAGATATATCACAGAATTTCCAAGGGACAGGAATCCAGAGGCAGTCTGGCTGAGAGCCTGGCTGAGCCATGGGCTCCCCTCACACAGTTGTAGGCAGGAAGCTTCGGGTCCAAGCTCTGTGAGTCTCAGGATATGGCAACGACCTCTCCCGGGGCTCAGCCATCCCGGTGTACTGTCGGAATGCACTAACAAGCTTATGAGTATTAGGAGAAGGGGATGGGGGAGGCCATGTTTCTATCCTTTACCCTCTTCCCCAGAGTGCAAGGTTGGCTTTGGGAAGGCTGAGCCCAGGCCAGTCACTTCCAGTGGTATGCTGTTCCAATCATCCTGTCTCACTTAGCCTACCCTTTTCCCTGTAGTTTCTCTTCCCAAGGGTGATTCACACACACACACACACACACACACACACACACACACACACACACACACACACACACACACGCCATGGTTCCTGGCCTCTCTGTGGTAACCAGCACTGCTCAGGATCCCTGGAGTCTTCCCCCATGTCTCATTAACTTTAAATCTAGTAAATAGGGAAGAGTGTTCTATCACTCCTGGAAGGCAGATGCCACTCTGTAGGAGTTAAGCACTGCACATCACTCACTTCTCTCTCTAGCCTGAGAAGCCAAGCTTTGTGTGCTTTATAATCCAGGCCGCCCACAAACTTAGGCTTCAGGCAGGCCTCTTTCCTTCTTCAAGAACAAGGTCTCCCTCAGCAGCTTCTGCATCCACAAGGAAACTGCCTCTAACTCTCTGTACTGGGTCTCCTCCACTGCTCCTAGGAATAAAGCCTTAGAATAAACACTCCCCTATTATGCTCTGCACCATGATTTGTGGCTTCCATCTACAGCACACATTTTGAGCATTACAAACAAATGTCATTTCACAGTCAAAGCAATATATAGAATGCAAATATTTCCATGATTCTAATTTGTTCTCTCAATTTGAGGAATATGTCAATGTTATTTTGCAATTGTAGGGTTTTTTTTTTGTTCCTGCAATATTTTGTAGCCTGTTTGGGAAATTCTTACTGTGACACCTTAATAATGCATTTAAAACCCAATAGATTTCTTTTTAACTGCATGTTTGAGGAATTATACTGTCATAATATGTAGAATGTAATAATACCAAAAGTTACAAAAACGTGATACAAAAACATTAGTGTATCATTAGTGCCAGCCCCAGGTGTCTGAATTCTTTTATTCCTTTGACCTAGTTTTAAGTTACAAGTTACCTATTTGTTTATACTCTTTAAAAAAAAAACTTTATTTGTTTTATTTGCCTTGGTGTTTGCCTGGAACTGGAACTACAGACAGTTGTGAGCTGCCATGTGGGTGCTGGGAATTGAACCCGGGTCCTCTGGAAGAGCAGAGGGTGCTCTTAACCGCTGAGCCATCTCTCCAGCCCCCTGTTTATACTCTAGTTATTCATCTAATGGAAACCCTTGCCTATCCAGGATACTAACCCAAGAAATTGGAGCAAAGTGTGTTACTGACATCGATTTTTGTCATGGGGTACCTAGCATCGAGGCTACATTTTCTTGTCAGTTACTAATCTTGTGCTCTACTTACTTCAGAGGACTCACACAAGCAGCTTCTCTTTTCTCTACCGGGAAAGGTAGTGAAATTTCCCCTGGATTATCTCCAAGGTTGTTCTAGTGAATCCTGGGGCATAGACATGGATCTGAATTCAGCTCTGTAGTTCCCTTTTAATAAATAGCTTTACAGTCTGACAGTTAGGATACCCAAGGGAGCAATCTCATTGATTTTCCTCACTTCTGTGTATAGCCACAGGTGTGAGTGTGGTGTTGCATTCAGTTTGACAGAGAAATTAATAAACCATGGAACTGTTTGGTGAGGTTAAGAGTAAGTACGTTTATCTGAACATGCGATCATTAACTGGCCAGAACTAACCAGAGTTTACAGAAATACCATCAACTGTGCCCAGGAACCCACTCTGCATAGTGAAACCTAGGTTCAGTCTGGAATAAGGGAACATAGCCTTCCAGTCCTCACTTAGACTCTAGAGGCTCACCTTCCACCCCTGGCTGTTTAGTGGTCTCCAGAGCCATCTGTTAGAGGACTCCGGGCAGATGCTGAAAGCGAAGTGCAAGTTACATGGTTGCTACTGAGCTTTGATGACTATACGTCCATCCCAAGTCCTCATAGATGTAAACACTTGAACTACCTGCCTCAGTGTAGCTTCACTGGCTGGTAAATACCAGACAGAAAATCAAGCAGCTTGTTGCCACGGTGACATGATTTTAGTGTGTTTAATTGGTGGGCTCTGATGGAATGTGCTCATTAACATCCTTTCTCCAAACTAAAAACAGTGCCAGTCTCCTCGGGTAATACTGGCCACGGAGGTGACAAGGCCCATTAGTGCCTCCCTGCTGCGTGACAGCCAGAGCGAATAGACAGGAACTTGAATTGTAGTACGGATGTGCAATGGCCGACTGCTGACTTGTGTCTCAGCTAGCCAGTTCAGATCCGCTCTATGGAGAGGGCACAGAGCTCTAGGAGACATGGCAAGTGACTCCATCCATAGTCGTCACAGCCCCAGCTACCGTGTCCTAGTCATTCATGTTGACACGTCAGCAGCTGTCAATCTCCTAAGACCCAAAGAAGACATTGAAAGGACTTAGGGCTGGAAGAAACATTATTTCAGACATGGCAGCATTCTTCTAGAACCAGCAAAAGAAAGCAGAAACTCCACAGCTCCAGGGAACCCTGCTGTCTGCTGTGCAGACCCAAGAAGCCCACAGGAAAAGGCTGACTAAAAGCCAGGCCTGGGTGGTGCTCGTGTGTGCTTACTCTCTCTCTCTCTCTCTCTCTCTCTCTCTCTCTCTCTCTCTCTCTCTCTCTCTGACTCCTCTCTCTCTCTCCTACTTTCCTATTTTTGTCCTCTCTGGGCCACCTTCCTCTCTTGGGGTTCTGAGATTCTTTTTTTTTTTTGCTGAGGCCAGCTTGTTTTATTTTTTTTATCATGTTCACCCAAAAAAAACTTGAAAGCAACTAGAAAAGTTAAAAAATAATGACCTCACAGCATGTGCAGGTTTTATGGGGTGAGGCCCCTGTGATCACAAACCTCTGTGGATCATACACAAACTTCAAAGACTTTCAAGCACCCAGCAAACAAAAATAATAGTTGAGAGAATCTTAATTAGCCACTGACTTCTCACGTGATCTGCCTTATCAGATTTTCCTCCGTCATCTGAGGAGCTCAATTTACCAATCAGAGGATAGTTGAACTCAGCTGAACTCGAGGACTTTTAAAAAATCTGAATTATTTTTATTTCTTTTTTTTTTCTTTTCTGTTTTTCTCAATTGTCATCCTGAAAGACTCAATGGGCATTAAGGATGTAGCTCAGTTGGTAGAGCACCTGTCTGACATACAGAAAGCCCTGCTTTCTGTTTCCCAGCACATAGAAACTGAAAGTGAAGCAGGAGTGTAGAACCACCCTGGGCTACAGATCTTATTGTATGGGGGGTGGAGGGCTCAACTCAGTATCCTCCTGCCTCAGCTTATTTTGTACTGGAATATAAGACCTGTAGCACCACACCTTTCTTATTGAAAACCAACTGGATCCTGTGACACACACACACACACACACACACTCTCTCTCTCTCTCTCTCTCTCTCTCTCTCTCTCTCTCTCTCTCTCTCTCTCTCTCTCTCTTCTCCATAAGTTAAAGCCTCAGTGAAGATATGTTTCTGAGTGTCAAACTCCTTATCTTTTTTGAACTTATCTGTTCCTCAGTTAACTTAATCTGAATTCTAGTTTCTCTATATTGTGCTTTACTTTCTAACTAGCCATGTTCTGTTCTAAAAAGTTGGCACTTTCCAATAGAACATTGACTATATTGGAAAATACCAGCTTTTTTTCCATAATAGTTAATGATATTGAGCTTACTGCTCAATGTTTTTCTGAATGGTCAGAATTAAGAATGGTGCACACCTTTGATCCCAGGACTCTGGAGGCAGAGGCAGGCAGATCTCTGTGCAGTCGAGGCCAGCCTGGTCTACATAGTGAGTTCCAGGACAGCTAGAGCTACATAGTGAGAACCACTTGGAGGTGGGGGATGATAGGATTAAGCTGTGAGCATAGCTCAGTGGTAGAGCATGTAACTGTACACAGGGTCCTAGGTTCAACTGCCAGTGCCACCTAAACAATGAAACAGTCAAGCTGGTTAAAGAAGGGATCAGGTTGGGGTAGGGGGAAGCGGAGCTTGTGGTTGCTTACTGCTTATTGCCGGTACAGTTTTCAGTACCCTTATTAAGCAGCTCAAAATTACCTGTAACTCCAGCTATCAGGAGATTTGTCTCATCTGGCCTCTGTGGGCACTACACTCACATGTACATACCCACACATGGACATTTGCACATAATTAAAAATAAATGTTTTTTTTTCTTTTAAAAAAAAGGGGAGGGGGGAATAGGGAGCATAACCAGTCATTCCAAGAAGTGAGATCAACTGACATTTGTGCTATGAAAACCGAAGAACAAAATTATGATTTTCTAACTAGCGCCTTCAAAGTAATGCATTGTTGTAAGGTAAGAGGAATTTTCAGGTACGCAAATTAGTGCCACTTATATGTGTAAAATCAGACAGCCTGAACCGTTCCATGGTTCTAATACAGCAGACCTCTGAGGGAGCTGTCATAACAGACCCCTTGAATCCCATGTTTCTCTAACTCCACAACAATGATTCTTCACATCGTGGTTCTGTGATATAATGTAGTCTCCTCCTGGGTACAAACAAACACCCTAACTTACAGTGACCTAAGAAGAATTGTCCTCTTTCTTCCCCGTTATTCCCTAGGGGCGTGCATACTTGCACCATCTCCGTCTCTATTCCAGGCTTGGTAAATCTTTGTGATATTTGTCATGGCTATAATGAAGCCAGTAATGTACACCCATGTAAAGTAATTTAGAAAGCCCCCAAGAATATCTTGTAAGCTATGTCTTAGTAGATGTGCAGACAGCAGGGTCCCCTATGTAAGTGACACACGACCTCTCTGTCAAAGAGTACTGTGAGGTACAGATGAAAGAGCAGATGGGGAGAATTTATAGTCACTGCCCCACACCCCGTTAATTTGAGCCCTACTTGGAGTAGGTGCAGGGCTCGTGGTCTATTCTCACAGCTCTCTGGTTTACACAAACTTACCGAAGCCTAGTTTTTAGAAAGTGAGTTTATGACTGAGCCTTTAATCCCAAGCATGGTTCTCTCTTCCTGGTCTTCTCTCCTGCTGTCTCCTCAAGCAAGGGATTCCTGAGAGCCATGCGGGGCGGGGCTTTAGAAGCATTGGTTTTTCCCTCTTGCTCAGCTTTTCTATGTTGCATTTTAAAATGTATTACCTGTCAATCTCACACGTTTTTTATAATTATTTTGATCATTCATTGTCCTGCCATTCTCTCTGGATCCCTGCTTCCCAGCACAGCCGCTCTTATGTCCATATCTTTATTTTCCCATGACCCACTGAAGCTGATTAGAGAAGCCTATATGAGCATGAGTGTGGCTATTTTTTTTTTTTTTTTTTTTTTTTTTACTGACACATGGACAATTTAGGAGTGACTCATCCTCTACTAACAGCCATCAGTCACTAACTGCCAAGGGTGGGTCCTCATGAGACCCTCCACTGTGTGTTGTCTTCATAGAAGATGACATGTTTCTCTTTAATTCTAGCTGAAGGGAGGCTACAGAAATGGGTCAGTGGTTAAGAGTGCATACTCTGTTCTAAAGGACCTGAGTTCAGCTCACAACACCCATATCGGGTGACTCACCATCTGTGGCCTCTACTCTCCTCCATGGGCACACATGTTTACATGGCATATATTCACACAGACACACATAAGCAAAACTAAGAAGAAGGTCTTGTTTTTAAATGTAGATGAAGGTAACAGAAACAAGTCTAATCCCAGACCTGTTGCTAATTCGATTATCCACAGCAGCTGATGTTTACTGAGTTCTCGGTATGTGCCAGGCTGATAACTACCACACTCTATCAGAAAACAAAGCACAAACACATTGGGAGGATAAACAGTTATCTTATCACAGAGAAAGAAAAGAAACTGTCTTGAGCTCACCATGACAAAAATACTTTTTTACTTTCTGTGCAGTAAAAATATTTAGTTACATTAGGATCCACACCAGGATTTTTTTTCTCTGTCAATAACTATCAAACTTACAATATTCCTCTAGGCCTAGACTTTCAGTATATGGTGTTCTTATGAAGACACAATAGAAAAATGCAAGTTAAAAAAAATAATAAATTAGTCTGAACATACCCTCCATTCAGGAGCCAGCACACCCCTGGATGTTTTCGTCTGAATCGGGCCTGTCTGCTTCCCCACCCAGCTGTTGTCCTTTGGACCATCACAGTAAGGTTAAGGCGGCATTTTGAAAAGAAAATTACACTGTTGTCTGGGATTTTTCTTCTGAGCTATTGACACCCATTCTGCAGGCAGTAATAACAATGGTGCTGTAGCTGCCTGGCCAATACCAGCAAGCTTAAGTCTACTGATTTCAGAGATACAAAAATGCAGGGCTGATTGTGGCCTGATCTCCCCAGCTCCCACGGCAGGCAGCCCACAGTCTCTGGAATGCCAGCGCTAGGGGATCTGATGCCTACATCTGGCCTATGCAGACACCGGCACCCACATGTGTACACACACAGAGTTTAAAAATTAATAATAATAAAGGGGCTGAATGTATGGCTTGTGAACCTGGAAGAACAGGACCTAAAAATGAGATGAACTAAAGTCTCATGCAATAGCCAACTTTATTCAGAGCATCAGACAATTTATCCTCTGGGGGTTAAGAAGAGTCACCTGAGTAAAGCGGACAATCAAAAGGACAAGCCACACTTGGCAAAAACGTGTTTTACATAGGGGCACATGAATAACAACAGCTGAAATAAGCTCAACTCCTATTCACTACACGGAGGAGGGTCCTGAAAACACATTCCAAGAACAGTTCTGTACTTTGAAGAAACTGAGGTCACAAGACTCTTGTTTTCTAGTTTTCTCACAGCACTCAGAATTCTTGCATGCTCCATTCTTGGACTGTATCTAGACATGGCTCAGTAGTTAAGAGCATGTACTGTTCTTGCAGAGGACCTGAGTTCAGGTCCAACCACCCATATATTGTGACTTACAACCACCTATAACTCCAGCTCCAGGGTATTAAGTGCTTCTGGACACACACACACACACAATTTCAAAACAATTTTTTTTTTTAGTGTAAAGAACTATCTAAAGGCATCTACAGACACAGCTCAGTGACAGAATTCTTTCCACAGGAGACGTAAGGCCCAAGGTTCAATTCCCAGCAATATAGAATAAGAAGTTTCAGACCATCCTGGGCTATCTTTAAAAAAAAAAAAAAAAAAAAAAAAAAGTTAAGTAAATATATTTGGAAAAAGACCAATAAAGGTAACTTTACATCTATTATTTAACTAACCTCCACCCTAATCCCAGGAGATACTATCATTTTACTGGTGTTATAGCTGAAGTAGCCAAGGCTTAGAAGGGTTAAACAGGTTGCCTAGAGATGCACAGTTGGTATTTGTCCAAGGGAGAGAAAAAAATCAAGTCTGTCTGACTGCCAATGCTATTTTCTTGCTGCCATGTTATTTTGGATTCATTTTTAGCCCCCAGACAAGCGGTATTTTGGATGTGAATGTGGAGGGTAGGGATAGCCTGATTTTTCCACACACCAAAAGAGAAAATACAGATGCACAAAGTGTTTCCCCAAAGGTACCACTTTCAGGCACTAGATGAAAGGACACCCACCAATGTCTTCAGTTGAATGTAGATCCTGAGATTCAGTTTCCTAACTCAGATGAGTGGGCTTTTGTGTTCTTTGATCAAAATATTCTAACTTTCCTAATGGGCTACAGTGTTACGCTAATGATTTACAGGCATCTGTCCTTGTCTGAATTTTATAAAAATTGATGACATGGTAGAGTTTTGTAATAGCAAGTGAAAGAAAAAAAAATACAGAACTTTGCTGATGGATTCTTTTGGGTCTCGCTTTAATGAATAAATGTACCTGCCAGTCTCACCCAATTTATCACTCCAGCCTGTTTTCAGACTCTTGAGCACAAATTGTTTTGGCTTGTGAAGTCCGGCATTACTCTCCTGCCCACAGCCTCCCTTACGCTTGTTACTGTTCGTGGCTCTTTGTTTCATCCAGTTCTGCTGTATGTGAACTGACCCAAAAAGGCCAGTAGTCCTTTCTAACTAGCACAGCCCATACCTAGTCATTTCCTTGAAGCTCTAGGAGCAACCTCAAGATACCCTCCCCAATCTTCAGGAATAAATAAATACCAATTCTGAAAAAGCCATACCATCGCCCCTTAGGCCTACCATTGTCTCTACTTCAAAGTGTGTCTTAGGTGCCCATTTGATGATAAATTGGTAGGTAGGTAAATTTTAAAAATAAGGCAGAGACATTCAACCAAAATTATTTTAATGAGCTCATGCTATGTGACCCAGCATGGTGTGTGACACAGCAAATAATATAAATCTTCTTTCACGAAGTACATACTACTTGTCTGGGAGATGACTTGGTGGGTAAAATGTTTACTATGCAAACACAAGGATCAGAGTTCACATCTGTGTAACCCACACACAGCCAGCCATCACGTGCCGATGTCTCCCCAGCACTCCTGTAGGGAGATGGAAGGCGCAGTCAAGTGAATCTCCAGTAGCTCTGGGGTCAGCTAGCCTGGAATAGCCTCAGAGAACAAGAGATTTCCATGGAAAATCAGACAAGAACCAACACCCGAGATTATCCTCCAGCCCCCACATGTGTGTTGTAGCATGCAGCCATACATACCATAAACACAAAGGAATTTTTTAAGCAGTATATAACGTTATGATACAATCACCATGAACAGATAAAGCCTAACGCAGTGCAGAACGTACTTTTCTGTTCTATTAGCAGACACGCCCAACATCCTGACACACAGTGTTATTACAGAATTCACATCCCAGGAGCCACACAGTCAAGTTTTTAAAAAATTAAAAAACATACTTCAATGTTTTCCATAAGTTGATAGTTTTGTGTTGGAAGACATTCCTAGCTATCCCGGGCCACTAGTAACCTGTAATCCTACAGTTTGGACACATCTGATGGACCTTACCTGCTGTCAGAGCTCAAAAGATTCTGGGAAGCTAGGTGCGTTTGGGATTATAAGTAGGCCATAAAGTTCAGGGAAGGACAGGGTTTGTACAAGTAGATGAAGTAGAGGCAACCCCAGACAGGAGAGAATGACAGGAAGAAAAATTACTCAAGTCCTTAGCATAAAACAAGCCTTCCTCCAGACTCAGGAGTTATTCCGAGGCCTGTCACCACTGATGAACAAACGCCTCCTTTGGAACACAGTGTCTAAAGTTGATTGGGTCTCCTTGCTGCGGCCGATCAGCTTTTATGTTTGTGCTTTTATGTTTCTGTTTCATGGCTGTGAGAAATCACCAGGCATGTGGGTGGGGTATAGCTGGGGGAGTTGGCTATGTGTGTCGGTGAGCTGGGGCTAATCCATATCATGCTGGAGCTCACTGAAAGGGTATACACTCCCACCTGACAAACTTATGTATTTTGACTTCTACGGGTTTTCTCCCTTTATCAATAAGGAATCTTCTATCTTTCCCTGAGGTTCCTCCTTAACAGTATTTGGCTTTAGGGGTAAGGAGGTAGGTTAGTAATTGTATTTTTCTTCTGGTTTTTTTTTTTTTTACTTGTGGAGGGACATCATCTCACTGTGTAGACTGGGCTTGGAATGAACTCTCCATTCCCCTCAGCCTCCTGAGGGCCTGGTTGACAGGCATGCACCAACACACCCAGGATTGGTTTTGACTCAGTTACTCACTGTGATGAAAAGACGATCAATTATGAATCATCAAGCCCAATGCAAATTCTGTATCTTGATTACCATTCTTATTTCTTAAAAGTTTCTGCATCTGATGTTGTTTTCCAGTCTGTCTCACCGTTAAGTCATGCCTGGTACTGGTTCTTGGTCATCAAATAAGGGACAGGCCAAATCTCCAGCTCTCTCCTGAAATTGACAAGCTGTCAGCAATGCTAGGATGAACCTGCCATATTTTTGCATAGACAGTCGATCAAAAAGCTTTCCCTACAGAAAGGTGGACTCGGGAAGGCACGTGAGCGCAGTCTAGGGCAGTCTGCCTCCCTACAGCAGTTAGTTCATTAGTCCTCGGTTCTTACCTCCTGAAATTGGAGCCATTTTTGTTTGGTCTTTCCCACCCCCAGCAGTCTTTTTCCAAAATTCTTGTGATCTCACATGAAAAGAGAAGTGTCCTTGAACTCGACTAACATTGGGACTCAGATCTCACAGGAATATGTAATGAGAAGCTAGGGAGTTTTTCATGTTACTGGAAGCAGAAGTTGCATATAGCATCTACTACTTGTTAACAGTTGTCTTAAAGGGGAAAGCACTCAAATTATTTATCTGCTTTGTGTGGAAGCCTTAGCCTCACTTGCATGCACACCACTTACCTTCCTGGGTTTTTTGGTCTGGTCTTCAAGAAGGCTAACCAGAACTGTTGTGGATTGGAATGTTTTATGAGTTCAGTGTGTGGAAGTCTCTCAGATCTGCCAAGGAAGCTCTGAGTGTTAAGCCTACAGTGACAGCATGCAGACCTAGACCTGGCAGTCTAGGAATTTCCCTTTGAAGATTGTGGCTCTTCCAGGCTTCCTTTTCTTTGAAAACAGATCTTTTCTAACACCACACTAATGCACATTTGAACCAAAGACAGGTTAACTAGTGGAAAGTCACCCAAGACTCTTCCTTCAGGAGATGTTGTAGTATCACAAATGAGACTCAAGGGCTTAGCCAGGCATGATGGCCACAAAGACAGATCTCTGTGAGTTGGAAGCCAGCCTGATCTACATGAGTTTCAGGACAGCCAGAGCTACACAGTGCAATTCTGTCTCAAAACAAAGAAATCCCCAGACATTCCAACTAAAGACTCAGCAGACTAAAAAATTTAAAACAAATGCAGTTGGTGACCTGCATTTTTTTTTAAAGACAGTGTCTCATGTAGCTCAGAATGACCTATGTTGTATAGCCAAGGATAACCCTTAACTTCTTACTCCCCTGTCTATACCTCCCTGTGTGTACACATATGCCATCATATCCAATTGATGCAGTACTTGTCCTGAACCAGAGCTTCGTGCACGCTGGCAGCTGACCCACATTACCAGCCTTTCTGTTCCCACTTTGGTTTTTGTTGTTTCTGGTTTTTAAGACAGGGTCATTTTATGTAGCCCAGGCTGCCCTGAAACTCACCATGTAGCCAGAGTTAGCTTAGAAGTCCTGATCCTCTCATCTCAGGTTCCAAATGCTAGCCAGGTGACATCGGAGCCATGGGGTGTGGCATACTCTTTATCTCTGAGGAGTTAATCACTGTCATGAAGCTCCACTGTTAAGTATCTTTTAATATTTTAAGTAATGTTTTCCTCTTTTATATACAGAAATCTTGAGTCAGACCTAGTGGGTCACACCTATAATCCCTGTATTCCAGGTGTAAAGCAGGAGAGTTCAAAGGTCAAGGCCAGCATGGTCTACATAAAGTTAAAGGAAAGTTTGGGCAATATAGTCACACTTTGTCTCAAACAAAAGAAAATATAGAAACTACAAGTAAATATTTAATTTCTTACTAGGAAAGAGTTCTTTTGCATAACTAGTTTAAAAAAAAAAAAAAAAACTATGTCGGGGGCTGGAGAGATGGCTCAGAGCTTAAGCACACTGCTCGTTCTTCCAGAGGTCCTGAGTTCAATTCCCAGCAACCACATGGTGGCTCACAACCATCTATGATGACATCTGGTGCTCTCTTCTGTATAATGTTTAATAAATAAATCAAATCTTTAAAAACAACAACAACCAAAAAACTATGTCTAGCTGTAATGAACATTTTCATACATAAAATAGATCTAAACAAAGTTAAAAGATGGGCGAACTGGAAAAAAATTACCACACATTAACAAAAGTCAAACATTTTATCTTATATTAAATATCACCGTTCCTATTTTTGTCTATGTATGGGTATTTTGCCTACATGTATGACTGTGTACCACTCAGACTGCCAATCCAAGAGTTTAGCTCATTCCTGGCCTGGCTATATGACTGGGGCTCATGGTTTGGTCAACTGGTTTGATATTTTTGATTCACTGGGGTAGATCTTGAACTCATGGACTAGTGATTTTCCCACCTCTGCCTTCCAAGTAGCTAGGATTATAGGTGCAAACCACCTTTCCCGGGGTAAAACAAAACAACAACAAAAAAAGGAACACCCCCTCACACCAGAGAGAGAGAGAGAGAGAGAGAGAGAGAGAGAGAGAGAGAGAGAGAGAGAAGGTTTTGCCCTATGTAGAGTAGGCTGGCCTCAGATCTGCCTGCTTCTGCCTTCCCAGTGCTGATGAGACTGAAGGCATGCTCCACCATGCCCAGCCCACATCTTGAGTGCTGGAATTAAATGTATTCACTATTTCTGGCTTCAGCTAAACCAGTTTTAAACTGTAAGAAGTGGTTAGGTTTGGAATTGAAAAGTATAGTCATTTGGGCTGGGCATGTTACTTGGATATAGAATAATTGCTTAGCAGCACAAGAAGTCTGTCGATTTAGTTAACATTCTGTAATCTCATGGCCCCAGTATAAAGGGCTGTGTCAGCCCTTGCTGAGCACAGAGCTATGTTGCCTCCATTCCAAACTGTTGGCCTTCTTCCTCAGCTTCCTGGAACAGCCATGAGGAAGGCCGTGAAGATTCCTCCTGTGTTTAGAGATGCCCATCCAATCACAGAAACAGATTTCAACTTCAACTTTAAAATATGCCATGCTTACTGGAAGAGGAGGGTCCCCTTAGAGAATGATGCTCGTCCTTCGTTTTCTTTTCAAGAGCCTAATGTTAGGAGTTTGTGCAAATTTTGTATGGTTCGAATTTACCCAGTTATCTGGCGGTGGATTTCTATGGATGCACGCAGATGGATAGCAGGAGATGCTTAAAGCTGTTTCTATGTAAAAAAGAGCTTTATTGTCAGAGGGGCATGGTTATGATTAACAGAGAAGGTTATGATAACAGGAGTTATGATAGCAGAGAAGGGAAGGACTTAAAGAAAGAAAAAGGAAGAAGAAAAGGAGAGGGAGATGGGGGAGCTCTCAGAGCAGAGAGGGATTCAGAAGCGAGAATCCTGCTTTCAATGGGGCTTGACGTCAGAGCTCAGAGGAGGGCGTGGCCTTAGAGACTAACACTTAATAGTATGACACTTCTATCTGTAATAATCATGGTACAGAAGCCCATGCTGTCCCACTGAAAAGCATAGATGTGTATGCAGCTCAGTGGCCTGAGATCACTGTTAAGTCTTGCACTATGTGATTCAGAAGTTAGAAAAGGCCTCTCCGGAATTTTGTCATTCTGAAATGCTTGTGTAAGTGAAGGGTTTGCCTGAGGGCTGGACAAGTCTCCTCAGAGGCTGTCACTGTATAAAAGAGCATGATGCAGCTTTACACTTCCCAGAGTGTAATAACACCCAAAGTCTTTGCTAAATGATGACCCATGTTCAGATACTGATTTCTTTCTCCTTTTACTATTTTTCAATCTTTTTGGTAGGGAGGGGGCTTATAATAAAACATATTTTCTTTTCTCTTTAGCTTTTCATCTTCCTCAGATCACTTCATATAGATAAGTGTGGGCCATCTGTCCTTCCAAAAAGCTATTCCTTCTCTCAGCAAAGATCAGGGGTGGGAACAGATGATGCACTGTGTTTAGAAAGTCAGGGGAGGGGCTGGAGAGATGGCTCAGCGGTTAAGAGCACCGTCTGCTCTTCCAGAGGACCTGGGTTCGATTCCCAGCACCCACATGGCAGCTAACAACTGTCTGTAGTTCCAGTTCCAGGCAAACACCAAGGCAAATAAATAAATAAATAAAAGTGTTAAAAAAAAAAAAAAAAACCTATGCTAAAAAAAAAGAAAGAAAAAGAAAGTCAAGGGAAAATCTTAGCAGTTGCTGGCTTCTCTTTTCCTGCCCTTCTCCCCTCTGGGGATCAGCAGGGAGACAGGTTGTATGCCTTTGAGAATGTGGCAGTGGCTGCAGAGGGAACAGCTAGCCTGGCTATTGAGCTGCCTTTGAAAGACACAGAAAAACAGCACAGAGGGCGAGTTAAGGTATGCTGGGCCACGCAGGTTCTTTGCCACAGGACTCCTTGATTGTCACCCAAGTGGGCCATAAGAGACTGCAACCTAAGCAGAGCATGTGTTTGCTGAGTCAGCCCAAGCCAGTGATGGAGAACGGTTCCAGATACACAGACGGTTTCTGCATTGTGATAATTTTTTGATAACCCATGTCTCTTCTCGGGTCCCTTCTTTCACCTTGAGGATTGATTACATGCCTGCAGCACTCCAAGGGCACACCTGCGGGATTGTCAAAGCTTACAATACAATACAAAATGGGAGCCAAGCGCGGCTCCCTTGGTGGGATGAAGCAGCAGGATCGTGAGTTTGAGACCAGTTTGGGTTGCTTAGTGAGACTCTGTCTAAAAACGATTGCACAAATGATCTCTACAGCCATGTAACATCTATCCACGGCCCTTGACAATTTAAGCTAGTGAAACTCAAGCTTCAAAACTCCCAAACCTTCACTTAGTAGGTTTTCAACTTTAACGTGTTGAACTAGTAGCATGCTTGTGTTTGTTTGTTAGTAGTTATCAAATAGGAACACAGAGCCCCGCCACCGCCATATTTAAGACCTCTGAAACAGACTGGGGTGGGGCTCAGTAGTAGAGCACTTGCCTGACACACGTGAAGACCTGATCGCACACAACGTGAAAAAACTCATTAGTTAGGTAGTTTTGCCTCAGAAGACCCAGTAAACTAAAGAGACATGCTGCCCAAAGGCAAATCACAGAGTTAGAGTTCTGAGTGGGCCAGACTAGATAGAAAGGACAAATATTAGTGTGTTTAAGCCTTCTCAGTTCTAATTGCTTAATAATAATGGGACGTGTTACCAAAAGCTAAGTTTGGGTCTCCAAATACTAGTAAAAATGCTAATGTGATCATTGGAATGGCTTCTTGAGGATCTTCCCTGGAAACTGCCCTTGAAACACAACAGAGGTGTGTTTGCGCCTCTGGAACATGAACACTGAAAACCTCTCAGGAGCCTCGAGCAAGCCAACTGCAGTTGACTTACACACAAGAAGCTTTTCACTCTCAAGTCTGCCCTCCCTGCCGGAGAGACCTGAACTGCTAAGGGGTGAGATTGCCCCCAACATGGCAAATTTCAGAAAGGGAAGTACAAATGTCCAGCTCCTAAAAGCCCAGCCTGCAGAACAGGGGCCATAGCTTTGTCTTACGATCTACGAATAAATGAATTTTGTACCAGCAACTCAGACATTTAAACCCACTGGAAACAGAGATCTGCCTGCTTTAAAAAGTGCAGAAAGTTGAATTATTACCAGTTCCTCTGTTTTGTTTCAGGGTGGTAAATTGAACCATAAATCAAACTTAAATCGAATCCCAAAAACTTTGGGTTTTGTCAGAAATTCATCAGTTCTGTGGAAGTGATGGCGTGACAGATGTAAAATATGGAGGACCTCAGTGGGAAAGGCGACTTTCACTCAATATTGATGATGTTGATTTTTTTTGCAAATACCTTTGCTCTCACATAAACACGACTCTCAGCCCCCCACCCCCACCCCCGGCTGTTCTAGTTTATTCAAAATGACATGGTGCTGTCCTGAAGGTTGCTGAGATATAGGCAATGGCGTGAATCCAGATGGATTGCATTTGCACACGCAGCTTAGTTACCTGTACTTACGTGTTGCCTCCGTTTCTTACCTGCAAAGTGGCACTGATAAGCTCCATAGACCTGATGGAGATTAAAGTACTGCCTGCCTGCGTGAGGTGCATGCTCAGGAGGGAGCGGCTATTACAGTGTAGTTCGGGTGGCTTGTACACTCCATAGCTCATGAGTGAGGAAAAAGATGTGTCAACTGACCAAGCCATCTGAAAAGATCCTGTCTTCTTCTTACTTGGCCTGTGGGCGTATAGCCACTGTGTTCTATGTTTGTACTTATAGGTGGAACCAAGAGGGCTTCTTTGCCTTGGTTTTTAAATAAAACCCCCTTTTTTTTTTTTTTTTTTTTGGTTTTTCTGTGTGGTTCTGGCTGTCCTGGAACTCACTCTATTAACCAGGTTAACCTCAAATTCACAAAGAGCCACCCACCTCTGCCTCCCGAGTGCTGAATTCAAAGTATATGCTGCCACCCAACTGTAAATGAGATCTTAATTTTCTATTCACCCTTAGATTAGCTAGAAGTTCTTAATGCTAAGCCTTTTAATATTTAAATATCTTTGGTGGATTTTTTAGTAGCTTTGTAGTTAGCAAGTCCACTGAAGGCAGTTTATGTTGTATGCATCTTTTTAAATGCATATTTTCTTAAGCTCTATTAATGGCCTAACATTCACTTACCATTTTCCAGAAAACTTACAAATACATTACTCTTGTTTTAAGTGCATATAAAAACATGATTTTCACTATGCATAATTTATTTTAAGAATGTACTCATTTTGAAGTCTTCTCTGAGAAGCGAGGACATGAGAAATCTTAGAGAGTGGTTATTATAATTCATATAAAATATGAAATCCCAGCACTCAGGAGACAGAGGCAGGCAGATCTCTGTGAGTTTGAGACCTATATATTAAGTCTACATACTGAGTTCCAGGCCAGCCAAAGGTACATAGTAAAAGCCTTTCAAAAAAGCAAAAGAAAGAAAGAAGAAAAAAAAGTGTGAATTTTTGTAGAGTTTTAAAATTGGTCCTATCCTCTGAAGGATGTTCCTGACCTGTATAGAGTGAGGAACTCTGGCTATTCTGAGTTTTATTGTTCATTTTTATTAGTATTGGTGCATATTAATAACTCAGTAGTGACTTTTTATCATGATAACTTTATACATGCAAATAAGCAGGTCTAGTTTATCTGTGAGATACTGAGGCCTAATTTATTTCTTTCATCAAGCACAGTTGGTGATTCTGCAGTCCATGTCAAAATACCTTCCATTTAACTCCAAAAACACTCTGTCTGCTTCCCACCCAGTTTGAACGTCATGACCCGGTGGATGGAAGAATCACTGAAAGACAGTTTGGTGGCATGCTGCTGGCCTACAGTGGAGTGCAGTCCAAGAAGCTGACCGCCATGCAGAGGCAGCTGAAGAAGCACTTCAAAGATGGGAAGGTAGGTTGCCTTGGATGCAGGGAGAAATGAAACCATAGAAACGTCAACAGTAGACATCAACAATAATGAGAATGTGTCATGAACCATTATTGTAACCAAGGTTACAATGAATGCATCTCTCATACCTGAGGTGCAGAGAGAGAAAAATAATGAACAGTGGACAAAGAACAGGAGAGAGTGCAGAATGAGCCCAGGATTCTTGGTCTGACAAAGGTGGTACCATGCACTGGGATTGAAAAGTATAAGAAAAGCTAATTTGGATAGGAAGATAGAGTTATGTCATAGATGCCTTGAATTTAACTGTCTTGGTTGGTTGTTTGAGACAGGGTTTCTCTGTATAACCCTGGCTGTCCTGGAACTTGCTCTGTAGACCAGGCTGTCCTCAACCTCACAGAGATCCACCTGCTTCTGCCTCCACAGTGCTGAGATTAAAGGTGTGATGTCTTGAACTTAAAATAACTAAAGGGTATCCACATGGAGATGCTCACAAGGCAGCTCAGTATCCACGTCTACCTCAGAGCTCTAAACCAGGTCTGGCAAGCACTGACACTATGAGAACTGGAGAGATTCCCTGCGGAGGGTTTTACACAGAATGAAAACCGTGGGCCAAGGACAGATTCCAATGAAACATGGTTCTGAGAAGTTGGGTTAAGGACTTACTCAGTCTGTAATAAGCAGTTGCGATGATAACACCATGACCAAAAGCAACTTGGAAAGAAAAGGGTTTAGTGGGCTTGCAGGTTACAATTCATCGTCAGAAGAAGCCAACAAGAAATCTATAGGCGGGGCGAAAGCAGAGGCAAGGGAGGAGCACTGCTTACTGGCCGCTCTCCATGGTTGTTCGCTTGCTTACACAACCTAGGACCATCAGCCCAGCAATGGCACCACTCACGGTGGATCTCTCCTAATAATTTTTAATCAGGAAAATGCCCCCATAGACTTCCCTACAGCCAATCCAATGAGATGATTTTTCTCAAGGGGGGTTTCATCTTCCCAGATGACTCTTTGAGTCCAAAACCAGCAGTAAAGACAAACCTAAAACATATGATCAGGAACTTGTGTGGCTGGAGCATCCCAGACCAAGGACGGATGGGGTCAGAGAGACACAGAAGAAGCCTAGGTGTTCCTCAGAACAATGAGAGGGTGCTGAAGGCTTGAGGGCGAAATGACACAGTTGGTTAAGTATATATTTTTATACATACATACACATACACACATACGTGTGTGTATATATATGCAGAGAGAGAGTGAGTCATGGCTCCACTGTGGAAGTTAATGTGGGAATGAGCAAGAATGAGATCCAAAGGACAGCCCTGGGGGAGGAGACTGAAGGAGAAGCTTGACCGGTAACTGCTCAGGCACAGAGACACACAGAAGAGCCTGGGCTAGAGCAGAAAACCAAGGGATTCTCACCACAAGCCCCAAACCTTTCTGGCTGAACAGCAGCAATCACGTGACCAGGATCAGGCCACCAGCCTGGCACTGAGTATGTTCATGAGTGATTGCCAGAATAGTGTAGTAAGATCAAGACAAGGCCTCAGCTGCTTCCCTCGTGGTGTCCATGGTCACTGTAGGTAGATTCCCTAACCTCACTGGCCTTGGGAATTGAACTGTTCCTGTCTGCTCGCCATTGAACCATCCTGGCTTTTAACAACCAATAACTAGAGAAGAAACAAGATGGCCAGCATTAGTCCCGGTTTTCTCATTGTTGAGAAAGCTTTTGTGAACTCCACTGGTTTCTAACCGCTTCTCAGCTGCGGTTTTCTCATTGTTGAGAAAGCTTTTGTGAACTCCACTGGTTTCTAACCGCTTCTCAGCTGGACATTTTTCCTCCTTGCCTTGGTTGCTGAAAAGCTGAAAGGATTCTGAGCCAGGCTAAGTTCTTCTGAACTGGGTCCAGCCTGTCTCTTAGCTGTGGGGTAGACTTGTCATCACTTGATAGGACGAGACTATTTCTCCCCCTGGAGAGTACTTCTGTACTATCCAGTACCCAGCTCGTGTCTGTAGAAATTATAATATATTGATTGTGAGTGTTCTAGTGGATTTTTAGCTCTTTGCTGGACACATGATGTTTGCTTAAAACAAACGCTGTTTTCTGTAGACAGACTTTTCATCTTTTGTTTTGTGAGAGCTTTTTCTCAGGAAAAAAGTGTTAGATTTTAGGAGTGCTAAGGATCTAGCCTGGGGCCTCACGTATGCTAGGCAGATGTGTTAGGCAGAGCCAGTACGTACCTAAGTCTATTTTTGAAGGTTGCTGCAGACATTGGTTTGACCTTAAGTTAGCTATCAATCATCATAGGCTAATTCATATTTTATCACGAATTTATATTTGAAAGTAATGAATTAGGTGTTGGAGGCGGCTCCCTTGAAGGCATACAGTGTTTTAGCTTGTCCAGGAGTTAATTTAAGACCAAAGACCTTGTAAAAAAGATCTCGGATGTGAAAGGACAAACTTTGTGAAATTGGAAATCTGGGTGCAAATTACTTCTGGCCAGAATTGCTAGCCTGCTTTAGCTAGGAGATTAAAATTGATTGCCCTCTCGTGTTGATTAAATAGTGGGAACATAGCAATTAGCCAAAATGAGAGTTAATAAAGGGCCTTTGCTCCTAATATTGCCAGTCCATCTCTCCAGAACCATTTCCCATTAAGAAGAACTCTCCATCTGTTTCTAAGTGCTTCCTTTATTCCAGTTTGGATTTGCTAACATGAAAATGTAAGGCTAGAGAGAGGCTCAACACCCACAGTCATCTGGAACTCTCTGTTCCAGGGGATCTGATGCCCCCTTCTGGTCTCCACAGGCACTGCATGCACTTGGTGCACACACATGCACACCAACACTTGTGCCCATAAAATAAAAATAAATACATCATAAAGAAAATAAAATACCAAGAACTTCTTCAAGCCAGTTAAGTCCGAATTTCAGTGATTGGTCCAAGTATATGTTTCTTAAATCCCTGGTTCCTTTCATCCCAGCCTTTACCACATTTTCTCCCCATCAAGATCCCTCCCAAAGAAGAAAGAATCCCTTTTAAAGTGTTAAGAAAATAAGTTCATTACCACTAGTTGGGTAGTGATGATCCTGGCAGTTTACAAATGACTATCCACCAGTTACTGCTTTCTTTTTTTTAAACATTAATACGGTGTTAATTGTCTTCTCTTTGTCAAACTCTGAGCCAACTACTTTCCCAGGCATCTTGGGGAGGTCCAGGAATAGGGACATAAGGAGCAGGTGAGTCCTGGAGAAAGAACTGCTGAGGGGTAGAAACAGAGACTGCTTGTCCACATGTGAAGAGGATGAGAGTGGGTACCATTGGACAAGAGAGCCCTGGGGTGTCTGAGGACAAAGCCAGGAATTGCGTTAGAGAGAGTTCCTGGAATCACCAGATGGTTCCAGCCCTAGAACTAGCCACCCTGTGACAGCCCAGCCCCAGAGATAACCCGCCCCCAGCCCAGCCCCAGTGAGTTTGGCTATGTTATAAATGCCCTTGAAATGATGTAGGCTTACAAACTGCAGCTTGGTGTAGATGAGATGAGGGGCGTGCTGCTGAGGCTCTCATCTTTCAGTGTTTCTGGTCAGTTCAACACCACTGCAAATGATGCAGTAACTGTGTGGTACTCCTGATCCAGCAGAGAAGAACTTGGGACAGACCACATTTTCCTGGAGTTCTGGGGCAGGAGAGCTAGTCCAGTGGAAAGAAGCAGGGTACAGTACTGACCACTTCCTGTGTGCTAGATATTTTCCACGCTTGTGCCCAGTTATCACAGTCTTGCTCGGTAGACAGAACCATTGTTCAGATTAAAAAGTATTCTTGAGAGTCTTAGCTATTAGCCAGAAATCACACACGGTCTTATGAAGCAGCACCAATATCCAAAGCCAAGAAGATACTGATGAAGCTATTTTTGTCATAGTTTTGATTTTAGGTTTTGACAAATAACTATGTAGCCTATGGTGGCCTTGACCTCTCAATTCTCCTGTCTCAGCCTCCAAGTGCTGGGCTTTCAGGCATGTACCACTACTCAAAGCTTACTGTCACTGTTATCCCAATGGTCTGAATAAGCACAAGGTTTGGGAGACACAACAACCGGTTGTTGCCAGGTTGCAGCCTAAGGTTCTTCGGGAAATAGAAGGGTCTGTTTATTGGAGCAGATGGTGGTGGAGCGTAAGTCCATAGCTGAGAAGTCTGGGAGCCGATCCACTTGACAACTGAAAATCACTGACATATTGGGAGCAGGGAAAGATGAAGCTATGAAGAAAGTAATGTTTCTTTCTGTAAGAAACTTTCTATGATTTCTGCTGCTGCCAGGCTGCAGTTGAAGACAAGTCTAGAGTTTATGAAAGGAGGGCACTGTATGAAGCAGGAGACAGAACCAAGGCTAGATGGCAAGATGGATGATGTCATGTTATAAGGAAGAAAAAGACTCTTTTCAGTGAAGCACAAAAGAAACTGGAGTGATGGGACCCACCCCTGCAGATGGATTTGAGTCAGAGCAAAGGATTTGTCTGTGAGGGTGTTTCTGCTCATCCCTGGTCCCTGGCCGTCAGGACCGGATGTCTGCCTCTACAGCTGACTCCAGAGGAAGCCAGGTTCTCCTTACCATCATTCTTAGCCACTCCAGCTGCATTTTTCTTTATATATATATATATATGTATTTATTTTTATTTTATGTGAATGGGTGTTCTGCCTGCATGTATAACTGTGTAAGGGTGTCAGATCTTGGAATTACAAACAGTTGTTAGCTGCCATGTGGATGCTGGGAATTGAACTCAGGTCCTCCAGAAGAACAGTCAGTGCTCTTAACCACTGAGCCATCTCTCCAGCCCTTGGCTTGTTTTTTTCAACAGAATTTCTCTGTGTAGCTCTGCCTGCCCTGGAACTCATTCTGTAGACCAGACTGGCTCAAACTCACAGGGATCCTCCTGCCTCTGCCTCCTGTGTGCTCCACCATGCCTGGCAGAACTTTTTTTTTTTTTTCATTTGTTTATTGGGGGAGGAGAGAGTATATATTCTACAGCATGCGGACGAGGTCAGAGGACAAGTAGAGGGAGCCTGTGCTCTCCATCTCCCATGCACAGTCCAAGGATCAAGCTTCGGTCATCAGGCTTGCCAGCAAGGACCTCGGTCTGCTGAGTCACCCACCAGACCCACATTTTAATTTCTAAAACAACTTTTTACTAAGGTACAATTTATAGGCCATAAAAGTCATCATTTTAGGATACAGTTCAGTGGTTCCTAATAAATATACAGTTATGCAATATCACTGCCATCCAGTGTGAAAGCATCTCAATCACCCCATAAGGTCCCTTGTGCTAGTTTTCAATGCCCAGCTCTACCCCATTCCCATAAATTAGCACTCTAGATAGTTTGCCTTTTCTGAGAATTTCATAATAAATACATCATCATAGTGTAGTCTCTGTTCTCCGGCTTCTACTTAGCATAATACTTTGAAGATGTATCTGTGCCAACACACATATTAATCGTTTTTTGCTTTTTATTACTGAGTAGTAAATAGTATTTCATCATCCATGTTTTCTTCACTCATTCACCATCAAACACACCGCCAAATTATTTTAGTTAGGGTACTGCTGCTCTCAGTGTTTGCATGCAAGTTTTCAAATGGACGTGTTTTGTTGTTACAGTTGTCCTTTAATTTTTTTTAAGTTTTTTATTTATTTATTTATCCGCCCTAATGTTTGCCTGGAACTGGAACTACAGACAGTTGTTAGCTGCCATGTGGGTGCTGGGAATTGAACCGTGGTCCTCTGGAAGAGCAGTCAGTGCTCTTAACCGCTGAACCATCTCTCTAGCCTCCTAATTTTTTTTTCATTATTAATGTGTGTGGGTGTTTTGCTTACATATATGTTTGTGAAACATTAGCCAGCCTGATGCCTACAGAGACCAGAAGAAGGTGTCAAATTGCCTATTTCCAATGTGTTTATCATTCATTCGTGTATCTTGTTTAGTAAAAGTCTCTTGAGTATTTGTCCATTTGTTTGCTTGTTTATGGTGCTGAGGTCAAATCCAGGGCCCTGTGTATAGGGGTCTTACTGCTGATTTACATCTCCCTGCCCAATCTATTACTAAGCCAAGTCTCTGGTCTTCTATTACAACCCTTATAATTGTTGTAAGAGTTCTTACACAGTTCTGGCTGTACGTCCCTTATCAAAAAAGGTGATTTTCAAATATTTTCTTTCATCTTTTCATTTACAGTTTTTTCTTGGCTTTGATGAGCTCTGATTCAGGGGGTTTTGGTTTAGATTGTGTGTTGTTGTATTATATAAGAATTCTTGTCTCACTCAGCCATAAAAAATATTCACTATTTTCTTCTAAACTTTTTGTTGGTTGCTTTTACTTTAAACCACAGTTCACCTTGTTAACACCGCCTGGTGTTAAGTGCATTGTTACAGTTCCTAGCAAATTGGGTCTGCTCCCACAAGCTACTATTAATCTTACCCTCATTTCTCAGTAGGCTAGCTTTTATATAAGTTTGTCTTTCCTAAGGTCACTAATTAACTAGTTTACAGAACAGATTTCAGTCACTGCTCCATTTTCTGCCTCCCCTGAAGACTGTCAAAAAAAACCCTACTGACCTCAGGCTTAGGGGAGGACATTCCCTCCTGGCTGCTGATGACATCAGTTCTGTTCATAACAGTAGCTCGTACATGAACTTTAGACTCCTATTTGAACAGTTCAGCTTACAGTAAGCATTATACCCACAGAGCTCATGGTAGTGTGTGTGTGTGTGTGTGTGTGTGTGTGTGTGTGTGTGTGAGAGAGAGAGAGAGAGAGAGAGAGAGACAGAGAGAGACAGAGACAGAGAGAGACAGAGACAGAGAGGCAGTTGGCAGTTACTGGTAAATAAAATACGAATTTTGAGGTTCGTATCATCTTTTTCTTCAAGGAGGCCTATGTAAATCATGAACTCTGTAACATCAAGGCCTATGTCCAGTTTTATTTCTCTTGCTGTTCTTGGCAGAGTGCTGGGTGGCAAGTAAGCACTCAATAAATATTCTTTATTGTATCTGTATGGTAAAGACAGAGCATTATACATTAGATTTAACGGTGTCCGCGGATGATTTGTGTCCCACTGTTTGTCTAAATCATGATGAATAGGCACTTCCTTCCCTGCTCATGTTCTCTGTCCTTCCTCCCCTTCTCTGTCCTCCAGGAAGCCCAGCATGAGAAGTCTGGTCTGTAGCATTTGATGTTTTTCCCTCCCCCAAAATTAATTAGCAAACATTAGAGAATCTTTATGAAACTCAAAAACATTTTCTCTACAATCTTCTCTCTGTTTTAGGTCAGTCTTCAGTCCGCAAAGCCCTTTCCAGCCTGAGGCTGAGGGTGCAGCCCAGTGGTGGATCACTTGCCTAGCATCCACAAATCCCCACACTCTGTCCTCAGCCAGAAAGAAAGAATAGGAACTTAGGACTTACAAAATGGCTCGGCAGCTAGGGTGCTTGCCACCCAAGCCCCATGGCCTGAGTTCAGTCCCAGGAACCCAGGTGAAGAAAGCCAAATGTGATAGCACAGATCTGTAACCCCAGCTCGGGGAGGTGGTGGCGGGAGGCAGAGACAGAAGAAGTGGTTCTCGGGGCAGCTGTGCTGGAATGCATGGAGCTGCAGACAAAGGGCAGCAAAGGAAGCAAGGCGCAGTAGGAGGGAAGGGGAGAGCAGCCTCCGTGGTACCTGTCCACGTCACAGACACACAGTAACTAATAAGCAACATTCGGAGATGTTGTTGTTGTTGTTTTCGCGTTAGCTGTTTGTTTTCTTAGACTGGTCTCACTATGTAGCCTGGCCAGCCTGGACTCACAAAGATCTACTTGCCTCAGAGCCTCCCCACTGCTGAGATTAAAGGCGTGTGCCACCATGCCCTGCTTAAAGTTGTATTTTAAACTTTTTATTTATTTTTATTTCAGGTGAAGGAGCATTTTTATGTTGAGTAGTATGTGAATGAGTATGTTAATTAAGTTCATGCCTGCGCCTGTTGTCTGAAGAGGCCAGACAAGGTATCAGAGCCACTGTGTGGATGCTGAAAACAGAACCTGAGTTCATTCTCTGAGAGCAGCCAGGGCTTTTAAGAACTGAGCCATCTCTCCAGCCCTCTAAAGTTCTTTTGAAAAGGAAGGAGAGCAAGAATGCTGTCCACTGTTCCCCTCCACCCCCCAAATAATCCATTTCTTCATTTTTATAAAGTCATAAAACTTCTGTATATTTTGTATATATGCCCCAACATACACAGAAGTTGCCAAGTTAAGCATTTCTGCTTGTGTGGTTCAGTGGTTTTAAGTGCATTCCTATTATTGGCAACCATCAGCACTACCTCCAGAACTTTGTCCATCTTCCCAAATTGAAATTCTTTATCATTAAACAGTAACATCCACACACACACTCCATTCCCTATGGTAACCACTATCCTACCATCCGTGCCTATAAATCTCACTAACCCAGGTATCTCGTGTAAGTACAATTAAACAACTTCCCCCATGGCCTTTCTTTTGTCGTTATTTTGTTTTCAAAATAGTTCCAACTCGTAACCCAGGCAAGCATCAAACTCAAAATTCTCCTGCCTCAAGTCTCCAGAGTTGTAGGGACTGCAGACATGCACCATCCTGGCCTGGAGAAAGAGGGTGTGGCAGAGCTGGTTTCTTTGTTTTGTTTACTGGTTCATGGACACTTACATTGCTTCCATCTCTGCAAGGTCTTGCTGGAAGAAGGAAGATGGATGGTATCAGTGTGCATCTAGTGTAGAAACAGGGATACTGAAGATCTGTGCTTCTATTCTGATGATACACTCATCTACAAGGTGGATGCTGGGCAAATGCTTCTATCAACCAGCATACTATAGCATCCGTGTTAGGGGTCAGCCCCAACTCTGGGCAGCCCACATCAGGGCCAAGAATATGACCTAAAATTAGGGTCTGCAAAAATTATGCCACTTGTTACACAGAGGAAGGAACTCCATTTAAGTGTCTGATTAAATGCTTGAATACAGGTGCGCTTTTGTTCATAACTCCCCAAAACTGAAAATCAGCCATTTTTGAAACCGGAAAACAGTTTGTGAGAGCCAGCAAGATGGCTGAAAGGGTAAAGGCACTCACTCCTTGATGCCCTGAGTTTGATCCCAGGAACAGATGCAAAGGCAGGAGAGAACTGACCGCACGGGGCTGTCCTGAGAGCTCCGGACAGCTCCCTCTCAACACATACATTTTTTTGCTACTTTATAACTGTAATTTTGCTACTTTTATCAATCATAATGTAAGTATCTGGTATGCAGGATATCTGATATGTGACCACTGTGAGGGTCATGAACCACAAGTTGAGAATCACTGGCCTAAAGGAATGTTTTTGGGGTTTGTTTTTTTTAATGGAAATGAATCTCCTATGATTCCACACAATAGCTGTTACTGGGGATATGGGCGGTGGAAACTCAGGACTGAAAAATGGCGTACAGTGGGGAAGGAATCCAATAGGATGCTGTTCCTTGACCCAAATGGAGAGCCTGTGGGTACTAATTTAATAACTGCTTCTGTAATTTGGGTGTGTGTATTTTATGCATCCTTAGAGTCATCGCATTGTACAGTAAAGCATCTTTTAAATTCTCTGATTCTCCAAAGGAAAAATCACATACAGTCACCTAACATAATCATGCACCCAGAGTTCTAGCTCTCTGTTTGATGTGATAAGAAAGACTCTGTTGGTCCTGATTGGAGAGTGCTACGGAAGAGCTGGAGACGAGCTGTATTCTGGCTTCCTCATTATTGTGCTCTAGGCTCTGTAGTTCAGGGATGGAAACCTGAAGCACCAACACAGAAGCTAGCTAACATCTGTAATCCACTGGGGCCTGTGACTGCATTTACAATGCCGCTTCTGCCTTCCCTGTGGTCATGGTGTGATTTATCTGTGAGGTGTGGGGGAAATAGATAGCCACTGTCCTCCTTGGAAGGATCTCCAGGAGGACCTGATGCCAATAGCTGCTTTGCTTGAGTCACCGTAGACCAGCTTCTGGAAAGAATTTCTTCATCTACAGACTATCATCAAGGTCCCATGGTATATCATTTCACCGGAGCTTTTTAAACAGATCATGAACAGCCTTCCCTTGGTGCTGGTGTTTTACTAAGTCCTGACACCTAGTCCTTGTATGTCTCTGACTTTGATGATTCTCTTATTATTACCTTAAGCCTAAGAGGCCTGTGAAGAGACTGTTAAGTGGAAGTCCTGACAAGATGTGCAACATGTAAAATGGCCACGACCGATGAGGAGGCATAATAGATGGTGTGATGGACTGGGAAACACAGTGAGGCATTTCATCAAGGATGCCTGCCCTGCCGTCACTGCGCCTTCTGTCAGATTCTAATGTGAGGGACAGTCAGTCAGCCAGGCAGCTCTCTTCAGGGTACGATGCCAAATCAGTGGTTCTCAACCTGTGGGTCACAAACCCATTTGGGACCATTGAAGGACCCTTTTATAGGGGTCACATATCAGATATGCTGCTTAACAGGTTACTTATATTACGATTCATAACAATAGCAAAATCATCGTTATAAAGTAGCAATGAATATTTTTATGGTTGGGGTCCTCAACAACATGAGCTGTATTAAAGGGTCACAGCATTAGGAGGGTTGAGAACCTGTGGTGGACACCGTTGACTGATTGGTCCAGAATCTGTAAGATGGGGAAGTGTGTTTCCTGCCGGGTTTCTCTGGGCTCTGCCTTATCTTGCTGCCTGACCTCTTTCAGGGCCTGACTTTCCAGGAGGTAGAGAACTTCTTCACTTTCCTGAAGAACATTAATGACGTGGACACTGCACTGAGCTTTTACCACATGGCTGGAGCATCTCTCGACAAAGGTAATGAGACCCAGGAGTTTCTTTCTTGAAGCTGTAAATATTAACCTGTATCTATTAGGTAAATGCCTCTCCTTAAAATGTTAGGTTTTCTTGGCATTGCCCTTTGGTTTGTTTTTTCTGTTTTGTTTTTGTTGGTTTTAAAGGCAGGGTTTCTCTGTGTAGCCCTGGCTGTACTGAAATTCACTCTGTAGACCAGGCTAGCCTCAAACTCAGAGATCTGTCTGTCTTTGCCTCTTGAGTGCTGGGTTTTAAGGCATATGTCAACACTGCCTGGTGGTTTATTCTCTTGTGTTGGCCTCACATGAGCCTTGCCTTCACCCAGAGACACCATGGTCAGCACATGCATTTGCTGATGTAGCAGACATCACTGTGATTCCTCTGGAAATGGACATGAGGGAAGACAGAGTTTCAGAACCTCTCTCCTCCAAGGCAGAGTCAGGGCATGTGTAACAAGAAGCCACAGTCGGTCTGTGGTGAAGGCATAGGCTGCTTAGTATTTTTGCTTTCAATTATTTTAAGAAATAAAAAGAGCCAAGTGGGGGGCTGGAGAGATGGCTCAGTGGTTAAGAACACTGACTGCTCTTCCAAAGGTTCTGAGTTCAATTCCCAGCACCCACATGGTGGCTCACAACCATCTAGAATGAGATCTGGTGCCCTCTTCTGTCCTGCAGGGGTACATGGAGGCAGAACACTGTATACATAATAATAAATCTTTAAAAAGAAGAAGAGGAGCCAGGTTTAGTGATACATGCCTTTAATCCCGGAGTTCAGGAAACAGAGGCAGGAGGATCTCTTTGAGTTCAAGGCCAGCCTAATCTACATAGTGAGTTCCAGGGCAGCCAGAGCTACACAGAGAAACTCTATCTTGAAAAACTGGGAAGAGGGAGGGAGGGAGGAAGACAAAAAATAAAAAGTCTTAAATGTACTCAACGTTTTACTGCTGTGGGCACTTTTCATCTATCCTTAAATATCCAGATTACTCATCTGGGGCCAGGGTCCTTTTGTTGCTGTTTGTAATGTGATTAAATTCTCTTCACTTCCGGGCTGCTGGATAATATGCTTCCAGAGGCTGTGATGCATCCTTCTCAGCATCATCCATCCCAAGCACTGACTCATTTTAGACAGTCTTCCTTACTCAGCACGTTTCAATAGATTCCATCACTTTTTTATGCAAAATTATGGACCTAATTTATATGTGAAATCTGAAAACTAACCAAATTCATAGAAATGAAGTAGACTGTCAGTTGCTACAGGGTCCAGGAGTAGGGTAAATGGGGGGCTTGGTCACAGGGTCCAGAGTTTGAGTTGGGTGGGATGAGTTCATCCTAGGGAGCTGATTGCTGCATGGCGACTGCAGTTACCAGTGCTACATCACATGCCTGGGTTCTCTAAGAGAGATGCTAAATGCTGATGACACATGTGCACACTCACACACTTGTGTACACTTACATTCATGTGTGCACTCACACACATACACAGTTGTAACATTGCCTTACATAGCAGAAGGTCATGTTGAACCCCTTTAATATATAATTCTTTGTCAATAAAGCTAGAAAAGCAAGTGAGATGGCTACTTGCAGCCAGAACCCACCCCACTGTTTTCCTTTCCAATCTAGATGCCTTTGATTTTAACCTATCCACATAGTTTTGTTTTTGTTTTTTTTTTTTTTTTTAAATAGCATTTGTTTGCTTAAAACAATGCCTCCTCTCATCTTGTAGACTCTTTTTTGGGGAGTCATGATGTGGATGTCATGGGGGGGTACTACTGTAAGCATTCCCAAGGCCAGCATTCACCTGGGCGGAGTAGAGCTGCTGCCCCGCCCCTGGGTGTGGCTATGCAAACATGGGCCCACCCGCTGCCCTCTTAAAGAAAGTGCTCAGGCAAGATTCTTTCTTTCTCTTCTGCTTCTCCAGAATGCATCCCTGCCTCCCTGTTACTGAACTCCAGTGTGGTAATCACGGGCAGAAAACCAACAACTGCCAAGTCCTTCTTCCAGAATAACTTTGGCTGGGTCACTGTCTCACAAGACAGGATTGGGTAGCATGTGCAAATCCAGAAGCTTAAGATTTAAAGTCAGAAGTTACAAAAATAGAATTAATAAGTACCTCTAAGTTTTGGGGGTTTTTTATCCTCAACTAAAGCCAACAGAACCACAATACAAGAAAACTGTATGGGATGAATCACTATCTGTGTTAAAATTATAGGGTGTACAAAATAAAATGATTCAGGGTAGTGGTAACGAAGAGAAATGCAACCTAGTGATTAAAAAGGTAGTAGAGGACTTTCTTTCAAACGACTTTGGGCCATTTACTGAGTAAGATGGCGGGTCTTTGTGTGCTCACACGCTCACATCTAGAGGTGGGGTACAAATTACATATCCATGCCTGAATACATTTAGCTTTGGGGCCTGTGGTGCTCTGGTCATTTACCTTGACATCTTGGTCGGTTTTAAATAGTTTACACTGGATCCCACTTGCATGTTGATAGATATCAAATAATGCCTACCTTTATGCCAAGTAACGGACTGAACCACGTGTATTTGTCTCCCAGGACCACTACAAAATAACTGCCACAAACTTGAATCAGAGCAACAGAAATTTGTTCTCTCACAGTTGAATTTTAAGGTCACCATGCATGAAGTTCAGGTGTTGACAGGGCTGTGCTCCTTCCTCTAGAGGAGGGTCCTTTCTTGCCTCCTCAGCCTCTGATGTTGTATGTGCTCAGCTCCCATCTCTGTCCTGTCTCTATGTGGCCTTCCCTCTGTATCCCTAGATGTCTTTACCTACTTGGTCTTATGAGGTCTCAGAGCCCAGCTAGTAATCCAGGACAGTGTTATTACTACAAAGACCATACCCATCCTCAGTTAGCTCCAGCACCTATGTTCAAGTTTTTGAAACAGAGTTTCTCCCTGTAGCCCCGGCCATCCTGGAACTTGATTTGTAGAACAGGCTGGCCTTGAACTCAGAAATCCACCTGCCTCTGTCTCCCAAGTACCAAAACTAAAGGCGTGCACCATTACCTCCCAGCCATCCTATTCTTTATTATAGCATCTCTCACTGAGTTTGTGTGGGGTTTACATATTGCTCTGTTAATTGTCTGCTGCTCATCCTAAATTCTTTTATTATTATTATTATTATTATTATTATTATTATTATTTATTTACTTATTTGCCTTGGTGTTTGCCTGGAACTGGAACTACGGACAGTTGTTAGCTGCCATGTGGGTGCTGGGAATCGAACCTGGGTCCTCTGGAAGAGCAGACGGTGCTCTTAACTGCTGAGCCATCTCTCCAGCCCCTCATCCTAAATTCTTGTGTCTTCCTATATGTTCTCTATGCCTAGAGCAAAACCTACGATAGAATAAGTCTACATATTTCAGGCCTTTCCTCCTCTCGCCACAGAACTGCGAAAATTTTAGTACTGAGATGAACCCCAGAAGAAAGGGAGAATGGTTCGTGAATTTGGCCCAGTTGGTAGAGTTCTTGCCCACCATGCACAAAGCTCTGAGTTTGGTCCCCATGAAGGTCATCCCAGCATGTAGGAGTAGAGATGGGATCAGAATTTCAAGGTCAACTTTAGTTACATAATTAGCTTAAAGCCAGCCTGGGTTTCAGGAGACCCTGTCTCTAAAGAACACAGACACTGATGTCTTAACTGCCCGAGTTTGTCTTAACTGCTGCCATCTACTTGCTGGGTGGCGCTGGGCACTTTCTATGTCTTTAAAGTAAGGATAAAGATCCCTAACTCACAGGGTGTCTTCAATCCACACAGAATACTGCCACCTTGTGCATTTACTGAAGGTCCTGTTCTAAAGCTGATAACATGAACACAATGTGATGCTGCTCGTGTGTTTATTCAGCAGTGGCACAGGTACCGTGCTAGGCATGGGGTTCTACCTCAAGAGCTCACAGGAGTGGGAGCAAGATGCCAACACAGGACTTGTAGCTAGTGCAGAACGTTAGATATGGCAGAACCCCGACACGTGCTGTGGGCTAGGAAGGAGGAGAGCAAGCCAAAGCAGCCGGCTCCCTGTCTAGCCTCTTCTCTGTCTCAGCTGTCTCCTTTTTTACTAGAAAGGTTAAAACTTCTAGTAACTGAAACTGGCATTGTTCCAAGCTCCCGGCACCTTCCTCCTTGGCTACTTTAAAGCTCACAAACCAACCCTGGAGCAGAGATTCCCTAAGCGGCATTAAGATCGATATGGTGATGAGTCCTCCCTAGGTTTGTGGAGAAAGTGCTCCATGGTTGAAATAAGTTTGGAAAATGGCAGCGTTGCACAGAATTTCTCCCCCAAAGCACTATTCCTGTTGACTCTTAATATACTAGTGTCTTTTATTAATCCCCAAAGGAGGGGCGAAGTTGCCAGATTGAGTTGCTCCAGAATACCTTCAGTACCTTAGAGACTAATGCTCCTCTGAACAGTGAGAGGTACAGATAGACAGCAAGTACAGATGGATGGATGCGTCATCAGAGAACATGACCCAGGCTTAATATTGGAAGTTTTATTGAGGTGGGGTTTTGTGTGTGTGTGTGTGTGTGTGTGTGTGTGCCTATGTGTGTGTGTCCCTGTGTGTATGTCTGTGTAACATGCAGTGACAACTCAGATAAAGTGTCCCTGATGAATTCTGACCACCCAAAGACATGGCCTGCAGGAAAGACTGTGGATTTCCACTGTCGGTCATCTCTCCTCTAGCTTTGAAGTAGAGCTGGCTCTGTTCCTTATTCATACACATAAAATCAAATGCATTGCCTCTGACTGGCTGTCTGAATTATGTAAGTAATCTGCTGGAGAAGGTAATGGGAAATTGAATACAACCCCTTCCCCAGTGTCCTCCTGTGATGAAATAGTTCAATTCACGCTGGAGCTCAAGAATGAGCTATGGCCTCTAAATCTCAAAACATGTCTGCTTCTGCCAGGAGAGTAAAAGGTTCAGGTAAAGGGGCCCTAGTGGAAGGCACCTCAGGATATTAGATTCGGGAATTGTGCGGGTCCATTGTGTCCCTCATGAACTCTGAACAGTAAGTAATACGTGAGAATAATCACAAGCAATGTCTGCTGCCTTTATTACTGAGCCTCTAGCACAGAGAATGAAGGTTCTAATTTAAAACAGTTGTTTTAATTTTTTTTTCATCTTTCTATTTTGAGACAGGGTCTCACTGCATAGCCCTTGCTGGCCTAGAACTCTGTAGACTAGGCTTGCCCAGAACGCTCAGAACCCCATCTGCCTCTGCCTTCTGAGTGCTGGGATTAAAGGTGTGCGTCACCCCCCCCCCAAGCTTTTATCTATCACTCTGTAGAACAAGAGAATAAATATGAAGTCTGTGGCATAACTCGGGCCAGACGCTCTTGGCAGCCCCAAGGTGACCTTTGAAGTACTATTCTCTCATCAAATAATTTCGGTTTCTTTTCTCTCTGAAGTGACTTGGATCACAAGGATAACCTCTGAGAATTCTTCTGGCTGCAGATTCTCCGAATCTAATATTTAGGGCAAATGCCTCCATCTTTTGCCATTTCTATTCCTGCTGATTTATTGGGGTATCATAAATTACTGGTGGAGTAAACAGTTTCTAGCTCATAACCAGCCCTCACATTCTGGACAGACACTCTGGTGCCTCTCCTGACACCTAAGCATACTGTAGTGTTGCCCTGGCACAGCCTCTGACGCCACTGCACATCAGGTGCCCCAAGAGAAGCCGCCATAGTGGCCTCCATGACAAAGTGCTGTGTGTACATTCTCTCTCTAATCCTTAAAATTCAGACTATGTATTTTCCCATTGATGAGTAGATATAGAAAAGGAAGTTTCTTGCTTATGGCTGCCCAGCTAAACACTGATAGTCAGGACTTAGATTCACATCTTCTTAATCCCAAGGAGTCTACGTATTTTTCTTTACCATCATCTTGCCTCTCAGTATATTTCAAGATTCAACTGGAGTCTGAGAATCTTTGCTGGTGCACAGTCCAGAACACCATGCAGGTACACCATCTGGAGCCATGCTTCATAGTAGCCTCCAGAAAAGAAGCTCATGGCTAAGCAAAGATGTTGGGGGCAATGGTAAAAGTCGGTCTTATTCTCTAGACCAGCCTCATCTTCAGGACAGTCCTGTGCCTTGGCCTTCCAAATAAGTCAGCCACATTTAGGGTAAGAATTCTGCTGTGGCCTTTAGAAGTGATGTCCTCATCCAAGGCTAGAATTTGACATTTCTCCCTATAGTTCCCCTGTTCAGGAACAGCTTCCCCTACTCAGATGCTCTCTCGCATCTTTAGCGCTCACCTCACAGTGAAGGAGTCCTGGAGTAGTCTGCCCTAACTTCATAGCTCATGGAGGAATACATGAGCCGACACATCTGTGTTCCACATCTTTCTAACCTTATCACTTTTCACACGAGAACCAAAGATTAAATGCCTACAGTCCCATCCCAGAAGAAGCTGGAGGTCCACAGGAGAGTTGGTAGATTACAGCCAAAAGCACATGCATGCTAAACAGTCAACATCTAATCCAGGATCCAGTGCAGGACACAGAAGCAGGGTTTGTTCTAATCCGGAGTCTCACACAGCCTAGGCTGACCTCAAACACATTATGTGGCCAAGAAAAAATGACTTTGCATTGCTGACCTTCCCAGAACAGACCTGCCAAGTGCTGGCGTTACAGGTGTGTGCCACCACACCTAGTTATATATGGTGCTGGGATAGAACCCAGGGGTCCTCTGCATGCTAGGCAGGTCTATCGATGATGCCACGTCCCCTGCTCACAGGCACAGATTCCCCACGCTCCTGTGATCTGAGTGTTCATCACTACCTCTGCTCACAGGTGTGCAGTGACTCGCTGCATTTGTGAATGCTGCTCTCATATCTAACATGCTGAAAGATAACTCTGCAAGAAATCATGCAAAGCGTAAATTCTGCTTGTCTACTCAAGCCCAAGGTTGAGTCTTTGTTGCTCGTTGGTGATGGGGATTTAGAGTTTCACTAGTCCCTGGGACTGGTCCACATCATCCCTGGGAAAGGGGGAAGGACCTTCCAGTGATGCTGAACAAATCATCCAAATTCTTAAAACCTGAGGTTTCCAGTGTTAGAGTGTAATATCTTTGTAATATTGGGTTTTGGATATTACAAGCCTGTTCCGGGTCTCTGGTGACTGGCAAGAGACAGTACTGCATGGGTGTGCTAGACTGGCTATAAGTTCTTCTGGTTCCTGTGCTCATCTTCACAGTCATCAAAGGGCCAGTTGACCAGAAACAACCAACCCTACTGTGGAGGTTCCATTAAAGTATTAGTCTTCAAAGAAATGCCAGGGGTGTAATTTACTGGACAACCACCGCCAACAGGCAAGAAACCCTGGGTGTGGTCCTGAACGCCACAAAAATGAAAATAATGTTTAAAAATCATAAAACCCTTTGGAGCAGTTGTAGGCTGCTTTTGCTCGTTGAGGAGATAGATCTATAGTTACTTTGTTTGCTTGTTTTGAGACAGGGATTCTCTGTGTAGCCCTGGCTGTCCTGGAACTCATTCTGTAGAACAAGCTGGCCTCAAACTCATAGATCCGCCTGCCCCTGCCTCCCAAGTGTTGGGATTAAAGGCATGTGTCACCCCCTTCAGCTACGATTACTTTTTTTAAAATGTATTTTTGTTTGTTTGTATGGATGTCTTGTTTGCATGTATGTCTATGCACCACATGCGTGTAGTACCCTTGGAAGCCAGAAAAGGAGTGTCTGATCCTCTAGATCTGGAATTGCAGATGATTGTGAGCCAGCATGTGGGTGCTGGGAACCAAGCCGAGCTACTCTAGATGAACAGTGAGTCCCATAACCATTGGGCCATCTCTCCAGGTCGCCATCGTTAACTTTTTACATTCTTACTAATTTAGATGTTCTAAATTTCTAATTATTAAGAACTGAAGCTTTTTCTTGGCTTTATCATTATCTAAACATGAACCATGTTTCTACCTCTTTATGCCCTGCTCAAGATCTAGACAATTTCTTGCACACGCTAGATACTCAGTTACAATGGTATAACAAATGAGAAGTTATTCTCAACGTGGGCAGCCGCCGGAGGAGACGCTAGAATGTTCCAAGATAAATCCCTGCTGGCCCTGCTGTGACAGAGCACTCTGACAAAAGCAGCTGGAAGAAAGGTTTATTTCAGCTCACAGTTCAAAGTGGCGTTTGTCAGGGCAGGGCGGCAAGGTGACAACACCATAAAAAAGCTGCTCCAGTTCCGTCTGCTCTGGGGGAGGAAAAAACTCTGAGTCCTGAATGCATGGTGGGGATATCGGCTACTTTTTTCTTTGCTATGACCAAAGCACCTTAAAGAAGGAGGCACTGGGGTATCGGTGTGTTTGTTTCTAACTCACAGTGAGAGAGGATCCAGTCTATCACCACGGGGGCTCTAGCTGTAGTAGTGTGTGTTGGGGGGCGGGGGCAATGTCACCTCCTGCCCATGGTCAGGAAACGGGATGAACGCTGGTTCTCATCCGGCTTTGTCCTTTTTGACTTTTTATTCTGTCCCAGCTTATTGGATGGTGCCTCTCATGTTCAGAATAGCTCATCCAACCTCAGCTAGAAACTTCTTACAGACACACCCAGACTTGTGTCTCCTAGGTGAGTGAAACCCAGGAGAGAAGGACAATGAAGATTAATGGTCATGTTATAGCCCAGAGTTACATCCGAGTCCCTGTGAAAATGGACTACTTTATAATTATTGGATAAATTTAAAGTCAGAGGGAAGCATTGGATTCCCAAAAGAAAAAGTGGCAGCTTTTATTTCCTTGTTAGAAAATTTAAAGCTTAATTAGACCTTGGCTAGCACCTCTACCGAATCTCATTTTGCTGTTAGTGCTGTGGTTGCACAAAAGTAAGAAGAGCGCGAAAGAATTGAGGGCAGCTATATATAAAGTGTGATTGAGGAGCCTGGGACATTCCCAGTCATAAATATCCCTCCCACAGGCCAGCTCTGCCTGCTTCCTGCTGCTGAGTAATAAAGGAGGGTCACTTCTGGAGCTGAGAGACAACACATTTAGTAGCCTGACACTGAGGCAGTCGAGAGCCTTCCATCGGCCTCTGGGGTGCCTGCTCAGATCTTTTTTGTGTGTTGTTTTGGTTTGTTTTTAGATTTATTTTTATCTTATGTGATCTGAGTGTTTTGCTTGCACATATGTTCTACATGCATGTCTGTGCACTACATGCAAGCCTGGTACCTGCAGAATCCAAAAGAGGCTGTGGATTCCCTGGAACTGAAGTTACAGATTGCTCTGATCTGCAATATGGGTGCTGAGATTTGAACCTGGGTTCTCTGGAAGAACAGCCAGTGCTCTTAACCACTTAGCCACCTCCCAAGCCCCCCTGCTCAGATCTTAACAGGGCCTGTAATTAAGGTTTTCAGTTGTTGGCAAAATTCAGCTTCTTTCCATTGTGGGACTGAGTCTCCTTTTCCTGCTAGCTACAGATTCTGTGCAGGCCACAGCACATCTAGGCATGCTCCTTCTGACAGTGTTCTCTTCTAAAGTTCTAGGGTCGATTCCCTTAGCAGTGGTTGTGAAATTGGCTAAGCCAACATCACCATGTAAAAGTCACCTACCGGTAGGAGTGATATATTCAAAGGCCTGCCCATACTAAACAAGATGGGAATGTGTGGGCCACCTCAGCATCTGTGGACCACATCAACCAATAATTCCAGAAATCCCCTCTTTTAGTTGTATTGTTTTTTTTTAAGACTTTTTAAAGATTATGTGGAGGTGGGCAGGCAACATATGTATATATAAGTGCCCACAGAGCTCAGAAGAGGGCATCGAATCCCTTAACTGAGACTGAATCCTCCGGAAGCACAGCATGTACTCCTGACTGTTGAGTCATTTTTCCAGCCCCAAGTTCTTTTTCTGAAGGCTTCTAAAGATATGGACATTGTAACTGACTGAAGCTGTCTTATCATTTTTAAAAACTAACAGGACAACATGGAAGTCATAAAGTTTTAGTACTGAAAGGAGTTTAGAAATCGTTTTGTTTAAACTTGCACGTTATCGCTCTTGACCTACAATAAAATCATTAACTATGAGGGAAAACGGCTTTGCCCAGATCCCAGCTAGTGTGACATGAAACAGCAGAAATTGAGGCTGGTTGGAAACCTAAAAGCACTGTTCCCATCAGTGCAGAAGGACCTGGGATCTTAAAAAAGAGCCTCCAGGGGAGGGATGGCTCAGCAGTGAAGAGCACTGGCTCCTCCTCCAGAGGACCTGCATCCCCAGAACCTGTGTGGCAGGCCCCAACCCTAACCATCTGTCTGTGACACCAGTTCCAGGGGATCTGACACTGTCTTCTGGTCTCCTTAGGCACCAGGAATGCACTTGGTATACACATATGCAGGCAAAACACTCATACACATGTAATAATAATAACACGCTTTTAATTTTTAAAAAAAGAGGCCCAGCACTTTTATGTAGCAACAGAAAGAGAAGAAACTTTAAAGCGAAGATCTCTGTGACAGCCTAGCCAGGGCATGGAGAGAGGAACGTCACAGACACGAGTGGAGAAGGGATTATAGATGACAAAGAGCGTCTGCTGATAAATTCTTGCAGTGTAAGGAAAGCAGCCACCACTCCAGTTCATCCTTGCATCCTGTAAAAGCATTGTTACGTGAGGAGGAGCCAGGATTCCATTCACCAAAGGCCAAGTCATCAATTCTTAAAGTAAAAGTATTCACAGTGCAGGCAAGGAAGCTCAAATCCGACATAAATGTTTGCTTTTTGAGTCATTCCCCATACAAAGGCCTGGTTAATTTCCCCAAATTTCAAGTCACTCCGCATATTCTAAAGAGCGATCCTGCCTTAACTATATCACCGTGCATATATGAGGGTTTTGTAAAATGATATAAGCATGGGATGCCTGAGGGATTTGTGACTGCTGATGGGGAGAGGGAGGGAGAGAGAGAGAGAGAGAAGGAGAAGACTGCAAGCTGCCAACATCAAGGAGGTGACGACAGAGTCAGCCAACCTCATATCCCGCTGAGGAGCAGACCAGGAAAAAAAATGGTGATGTGAAGTCTGAGCCAATAAGGCAGCCAAACTGATGATGACATTCGTGAGTTCAGTCCCAGGACCCACATGGTGGAGAGAGGCAGTTCCCACAAGTTGTCCTTCAGCCTCTGTGTGTGTGTGTGTGTGTGCGCGCACATGTGTGTGCATGTGTATGTATGTGTGTCACACACAATTTTTAAAAGTTTTAGGAGCTGGAGAAGTTGTTCAGTGACTAAGAGTGCTCAGAGATCTTGTGGGGGGAAGGGAGGCACCTGGGTTTGAGTCCCAGCACCCAAGCTTGAGATATAAATATTAAGAGACTCACCACTGCCTGTAACCCCAGCTCCAGTGGACTCTCGTGGGTCTGACCTTGGAAAACACACACAGTCAAAGATTAGACCCTATCACACTGCTTCTTGGTGACTTCAGGGTCCGCTATCTTCAGCAGCCTATGAAGGTAAACAGAGTCCCAGATCATTTCAACCCGCTGAATTTTAACATGTCCGCGCCCAGTTCAGTTTTCAGACATTACTGAAGCAAGAGTCACAGTCCATCAGGGATATAATATTCTTAATATTTTTTTTCTGTTGTTTTTTTTTTTTTTTTTTTTTGGGTTAGGCCCAAGATTGGAGTCCGGCCGCCCTCAGCTCATATTTTCTTTTTTTTCTTTTTTTTTTTTTTTTAAAGATTTATTTATTTATTATGCATACAGTTTTTACAGAAGAGGGCACCAGACCTCATCATAGATGGTTGTGAGCCACCATGTGGTTTTGCTGGGAATTGAACTCAGGTCCTCTGGAAGAACAGTCAGTGCTCTTAACCTCTGAGCCATCTCTCCAGCCCCCTCTGTTGTTTTTTTGAGACAGGGTTTCGCTGTGTGTAGCCTGGCTGTAATGGAACTTGAGCTATAGACCAGGCTGGCCTCAACTCCCAAGCACAGGGATTAAAGATGTGGGCCACCACTGCCTGTTGTCAAGGATATAATTTTATAAAGAAGGAGCATTCTCCAGACTGAGGGTAGAATCAGGGAGGAGCGTGTTCAGCAAACCACAGCATCCTGCCCATGGATTGCTCACTCTGCAGTGGGTACTGGGTACTGTTTGCATTCTGGGGTGGATTTTTTCTCAGTCAAGGTGCCGAGTGAGCCAGGCACAGCATTGTTTGCTATGTTGCCGTTGTGGGGGAGCAAGGAAGAGGAAGAATAAATCTTTTATGTGCGTATGTCTGAGAAACAGGCACTATGGCTGCCTTTCAGTAAAGACACCACCGCACAGAGCTGAAACTGACACACCAATCGTCCACCGTTTGAATTTTGAAACAGGTACATGTGTTACCTCATCAGAAACTGCTTTCTAACCAGGCATAGTGGCTTTCACCTCTGATCATCAGGACTCGTAAGGTTGAAGCAGGGAAACCCAGGAATTTGAGCTTAGGCTGTCAAGACCCTGTCTCAGTGTGTGTTGGGGGCCGGGGGAGTCTGTTGACCTTGAGACAAGACTTGGCTTGTTAGGCTCCCTTAGGAGGCACACTAGACTAGCCTCTAACCCTTCCAGTGTGTTTGCTCCTGCATGGTGTGTGCCAGACCCTGAGTCACCTTTGCACACTTTCTGCTGTCCACCTTCACTCACACTGACCTCTCCACCCATCCTACATCACTTTCACACGCACGAGCTCACATACAAAATATGCCTCCTCCCAAATACAGTGCTTCATTATGATGCGTGTGGATTCGCACACAAGGTAGTCTCCATCTTAATAGTATATATGCTGCCCCCTTCTAAATGGGCGCTGTCCTCTAGTGAGAACATCGACTGCCCAGCAGTGCTCATAGACAAGCTTTGTCTGAAGCCTGGCACGATGGTGGAATATGCCTATAATCCCAAGACTCGGAAGGCTAAGGTAGGCAGTTTATGGGGCCTAGCAGATAGAGACCGGCCCAGCAACACATCTTTAAAAAAATTAAAAGTATATTTAAAAAAAAAAAAAAGCTCTTGCCATTTTTAGACAAGATGTAATAGGATTTTTAATGAATTTAAACAGAATACTTGACAGTGCAATAAAGCTTATGACTTAGTTAGGTTGGGGCCCATCGAGGCAGTCATTTTACGGCACCTGAAGTTCAGAACTTAACTAAATGAAACCGTGGGACCAACTATGTCACTTCTGACAGGCAGCCTGGTCACACAGGGGTGCCAGCAGCCTGGTCACACAGGGGTGCCAGCAGCCTGGTCACACAGGGGTGCCAGCAGCCTGCCTTCAGTGCCATGCAGAGCCGGGACTTGGCCTCTTCCTGCTAGGATGTGAGATTGCTCTTTCCTTCTTGCCTTGTTTGCCCCTAACACTGCCCTTTCCCTACATCTCACCCCCAAACTGAGTTGAAAAGTGTGTATTCTAGCCTGGAAAGAAGTTACCAAAAAAGGACCCTCGCTGTGTGGAAGCAAGGCTTCCCAGGGCTGAAGCAGCACTCAACCCCCACTTGACCTTGGCAACCACAAGCCAGCTTTTCA
>PVIH01000362.1:0-33931 GCA_004025045.1 Sigmodon hispidus | reverse complement strand
TCAACATGCACTCCAAGGACGTGTTGGTGACCCTCACTGCAGAGAACAGTTGGCCCTGTGGTCTGGCTGACATACCGCCTCTTCCCAGGTCTGCCTGACACTCATCCCTGACCAAAGGCACTGGGGATGCCGTAAGTCGGCTTTTCTGTTTTCTGTTCTCTGTCCCCTCAGGATGATGGAGATGGAAAGGAACTAGGATCCTCCGGGTTAGAGGTCAGATGTACACAGGGAAAGAGCAGCGGGCTATTGTAGACCCAGTGGCCACTGGCTTTGTCACCTTGGAAAGTTACTTCAGCTCCCTGGATCACTCATCCTCTTGGCAGCCTCTTGTGGGTCCCTGTGGACCTGTGAGTTTCATCACTCCAGAGCTCTCCCGAGAGGCCATCGTGTGGTTAATTACATGTAACCTAATTTCTGACACGTTATTGTAGCACACGACTTAGTGTGGACCACACCAGGCACAGCTCAGGTTCTTCTGGAGTTATCAAAACAAATGGCACCACATCATCATCATCATCATCTTCTTCTTCTTCTTCTTCTCCTCCTCCTCCTCCTCCTCCTCCTCCTTCTATTTTTCAAGATAGGGTTTCTCTGTGTAGCCTCAGCTATCTTAGAACTCACTCTGTAGACCAGGCTGGCCCCAAACTCACAGAGGTCCACCTGCCTCTGCCTCCTGAATGCTGGGATGGCAGTGGTACCAGATTTTGGGTGTCAGTATTCTACTGATTTCCCCCTCCATCCCAATCTTAAGTGGATATAGGCCCCCAGGAAGATTATTAGAAGTGTCATAGGTGATCCTTGGAAACCTAAACTTTCTCTTTCTTCTGGGGCCTTCATTTCCATATAGACAGATGAGAAACTGGAATTCCAACACCTCAGCGTTATTCCATTGGGGGGTGGTCCCTCTGTTTTAACACCATAATAACCAGCCCAGAAGACTCCTGTGACCTCAAAAGATGCAGAGAGGGAGGGGCATCGTGATACACACCTTTAATCCCCAGCACTCAGGAGACACAGGCAGAAGGATAGCTGTGAATTTGGGCCATCCTGGTCTATATAGCAAGTTTCGGGCTAGCTGGGGCTACACAGTGAAACTGTCTGGAAAAAACAAAAAGGTGTAGAAATTTCTCCAGCAGCACAGAAACACTCAGCCTGTTCTTCCTGTTCCATTTGAATGTGTATACCTAGCTAGTGTCAGACCTGCCTGGTTGAGGTCACCATCCTCAGGGACTGACCCTGGTGACACTCGTCACAGCCTTACCTGTGCTTCTGCCCAGCCAGCTCCTAACACGACAGGGCTCAGTTTACCTGTGAGTGACTCAGGCTCTGGCAAGCACCAAGGTCTATCGGTTTGCTTCAAAGGCTCCATATGCATGGGGAGGAGCACAGAGCTTCGGTGCCTTCCCATAATCCTCCAAGAACTTCCAAATGCAAGAGGTCTGGGAGCTCTCTCCATGCTTTGAGAGTCTTGGAAGGTTTCGTTACACAGGCGTGACTGAATGACTCATTAGCCGCTGGTGCCCATCTCGATGGGTTAGAGGGCATGGCTGGAAAATCCCAAGACTTGGTCTTCCCTGTGATCAGAGTCCATCTTTGTCCTATCAGCACCAGTCACCTCATTAACACACAAAACAATAAGCCACTTTGCAATTGCAAGGATATTAGGACCTAAGTCAAAAACTTGGAGAGATGGCCTGGGGGTAATGTCATTTGCTGTGCAATCACAAGGACCTGTATTATAATTTGTCTGGGCACAGCCAGGCATATACCTGCAACCCTAGGACTGCGGAAGCCAGAGACAGGAGGATTGCTGGGGCTTGCTAGCCACCGGCCTGGCTCCAGGTTCAGTGACAGACCTTGCCTCAAGAGAATAAGGAGTAATAGAGCAGAACACTGACCATCATAACTGCACCCTCTGCCCTCCATGCATGGGCCACAGTTGCACACATACATAAAATGAAAGCAGGGAGAGATGGGTTACTTTGGCTCAGCTTGAAGGTATGGTCAATCATGGCAGAGAAGACATGGTGGCAGGAACTTGGGGCAGCATTGGCTCAGCTGGCTGGAAGCAGAAGGAAGAATGTTTTCGTTCTGTTCACTTTCTCCTTTTTATTCAGTCCAGGATCGCAGCCCGAGTAGGATTTGGGGTAGGCCTTTTCATCTCAACCTAGTAACATCCTCACTGACATGCACAGAGGTTTGTTTCCATAGTGATTCTAAGTACCAGCGGGTTGCCAGTGGAAATTAGCCATCACAAGAGAGACCAAGTGTGTATTTCAGAGCCACAGTCATCAAATAGGGAAAGTCAAAATTGAAGTGCCCACAACAGGTCAGCACAGGAAAGTTAAGGTCCAGGAGGGAATAGGGAAGTTCTTTTCACTGTGGTTTAATTAGTGTGAGCCAGAGAGCTTGAAAACAGTGTGAACGAACAGTGTGAACGCGCCCACTCTCCCCAGCAGCTGTCACTTGGCTTGTCATCTCATTTGTCCCAAGAGTTCCCAGCTTGACAGCTCACCAGCTAGTTGGTTTGTTCTGTCCTGTTCTGATTCATAGCCTGGGGGCCTCTCCAAGGATCTTGTGCTGTGAAAAGGGCACCCCAGCAAGACTGTCCCCATCCCCAGGAGTCACAGTGACTTAGCTCTGGTAGTACACAGACCACTAGCGCCCCCTCCAGGTGGGATGGGGCATAATCTATACCTGCCCTGTAGGGATGGCATTTGGAATGAAATGTTCCTGTGCAGGCTCCAAGAGTCCCTATTCTACAAGCACTTAACACCAGCCTAATGAGCTAGCTACTCGGTGGAAGCTGTCAAGCGCTCCCTGACATCCTGAGATAGTGCTCACAGCAGAGTGCTGTCTGCAGAGAAGAAAGATGAGACTTAGACCAGCAAGATTGGCGAGGCATTCTACCCTGAGAGAACTGGAGACTTGGGAGTGGTTCTCAGGTCCTTCTCAGGACTGCTCTGTGGCCGTGGAGGGAAGTTCAGTTCGTAGCAGTGTTTAAGAACACCCACTCTTGTCCTCCTCTCCGAGTGACACCCCAACTTCCCTGGGATCTCCCCGTCACAAAGTGTAGAGAGCAGCTTCCTCATTTTAGCTCCCCTGGCAATTTCTGTTCTCTTTGCAAAGTGCCTTTTGACCTTCTTCTCTGCCACCATCTCCTCCTCCTTCTCCTCCTCCTCCTCCTCCTCCTCCTTCTCCTCCTCCTCCTTCTCCTCCTCCTCCTCCTCCTTCTCCTTTTTCTCCTCTTTCCCCTCCTCCCTGTCCACACAGTTAACAGCAATCAGTTCCTCCTGCAAGGTTCAGTTTCTCAAGCCCGGCATGTGGCATATGAAACCATATCACAGATGTTTCTACCTAAATCTTCTTGTTGCAAAAAAAAAATCGGTCTCTCCTTCACTGAGTCACAGACTGGGAATGATGGTGATGTGAACAGTGGCCAAGGCCGCAGGAGGGACACTCTGGCTCTTCCCACCTTCCTAAACAGCCTGGTTCCCCTCAAGCTAGAGGCTTCAAGTACTGAGGCAAAGCCATTCGAGAGCCTCAGCTATTTCCAGATATTTCCACCCCATTCGTCCCCCTCACTCTAAAATAAACACCAGTAAAACTCCTCTGTGTGCCAAGCAACCTCAACAGCCTCCTTGTGCATCCTCTGACTTGAAAATAAGAAAAGTAAACCCCTGCACTGTCAGGCAGCTCCGTCTGGGTGGAGTCACACGGAGAGGGCCCTGTCTCACGGCACCATGATGGTTCTGCCCCACCATGGTTTCTGTGTCTGCTGACCTTGGAAGCAGTCAGTGTGCTGAATAGATGTGGAGGTGACAGATGCAAAATGAGAAAGCAAAGTGGTGAGAAGAACTGATATAAAAGTATGAAATTGCAGAGGCACACTGATGCCATTGCTACTCCTTAGCGCTTCTGTGGCATCTAAGCTAATGGTCGCATAAGTTAGTACAAACAGAATTCAGTCAGTCCTTTTTTTTCTTTTCGTTTCTTTATTTATTTTATGCATGTGAATATTTTGCCTGCAAGTATGTATATGTACCTTGTGTGTGCCTGGTGCCCAAGGAAGAAGAAGAGGGCTTCAGATCCCCTGGAACTAGAGTTATGGATGCTTGTGAACCACCATGCGGGGGCTTGGAATCAAACCTGGGTCCTCCTCTGCAAGAGCAGAAAGTGCTCTTAGCTGTCATGTCTCCAGCCCCTTTCCTGTCCTGCATGGGCTGATCCGTAGGCACTCACATAATTTATAGCCATAGGTGAGCCATGCGTGAGAATAAACGACAGGGAAGACGGCGGAAATCGCCTGGTTCTTCCTGGTTCGTCTTTCACGGAAAACCAATTCGACATGATTGCTAATATTTCATGGTAAATGTCAGGGAAGGAAAATGGCTAGAGATGAGAGCTTCTCTACTAGGGCCAAAAAAATAAAATAAATAAAAGCTGCTTGTTGGCATGTTGGTCTCGTGACTGAGTTCCATGCTTCTCACGAGGCACAGTTAGAAGAAGCTTTTTGTATACCTCAGTTAGCCTTCAACTATAGTTTCTCCTGCCTCAGCTCCTGAGTGCTGGGTCTATGCAACCAAGCTCTGCTGAGTATCAGGTGTTCCTCATTTTCTTCATGCCTTTTAACAGCAGTGCAAAAGAACAGACCCCATAGGCTAGGCAGTGGTGGCACACGCCTTTAATCCCAGCACTTGAGAGGCAAGAGCAGGTGGATCTCTGTGGTTCTGAGGCCAACCTGGCCCAGAGAATGAGTTCTAGGATAGCCAGGGCTATACAGAGAAACCCATGTCTCAAAAAGCAAAAAAAAAAAAAAGGGGGGGGGCTCAGCAGTTAAGAGCACTGACTTCGATTCCACAGGTCCTGAGTTCAGTTCCCAGCAACCACATGTGGCTCACAGCCACCCGTAATGATGTCAGGTACCTTCTTCTGGTAGGCATGGATACATGTAGACAGGATACATAATAAATAAATTTAAAACAAATCCTGACATGTAAGGGAAGGGAGTCGTGGACAAAAATTCAGTGCTTTTTTTCTTTTTCTTTCTCTCTCTCTCTTTTTTTTGTTTTTTTTTTTTTTAATTCTTCATTGCTGGCCATTGAGACTTAGCCCCAGGCCCAGCACATGTTGCCCACGTGCTCCATCACTGTTCATATGCACCCACAGAGTATTTGGATAGCTTGAGATTGTCTCCGTGCCCCGATATGAATTCTGATTTTGACACAGGCTCTCCCTGTGTAATCCTGCTGCCCTCAAATTCTTGAATCTCCTTCCTCAGCAGCTGAAATTACAGGTGTGCACCCCCACGGCTGACCTCATTTTCTCAAATTTGACCCAAATACGGCTGCAGAGTTTTGAGTGGTTTAGCCCCCATGTGGAGAAGGAATGGGGGCATCCGTGCGGCACTGACCCAGCGTTTCTCCCCTCAGTGACCATGCAGCAAGTGGCCAGGACGGTGGCGAAAGTGGAACTGTCAGACCATGTGTGTGATGTCGTGTTTGCACTCTTTGACTGTGATGGTAAGTGGAGTCCCCTAGAAGGGAGAGAGAGAGAATGCCAGCCCCCCTGTGCCCCTAGATCCTGTGTATAGAGGGGCTGCTGTATATGCAGGACTGTGAGCTTGAAAGGTACCACCCTAGACCCCAGTTTATGCTTTTCACTTCTCTGGGTTTTGGGGGGTGGTTTGGGGATTTTGGGGGGAGTTTTTTGCTGTTGTTTTGTTGAGATGGGGTGTCACTATGTAACTCTGGCTGGCCTGGAACTCACTATGTATGTAGACCAGAAAGAAGATGGCGCGGCTTTGTCCTTACAGAATGTAGTGGATGCAGGGCTCGTGTCAGGTGTTGAAAACAGAGTGGGAAGGGTGGGCTGGGCTCAGCAGGGAAGCATGCTTGCTGCTCTTGCACAGGGCCAGGGTTCGGTTCCCAGCACCCACATGTAGCAGCTCACAATCATTTGTAACCTCATTCCTGATCCAGCTTGGGGAGGATGTATAAGCCCAAATCAGGAAGGTCCCAGGGCCAAGGCTAAAGAAGGGTGGCACGGACAGATAAAGGGCAGCAGGGACACCTTCCACATGTCCACACTCCAACAGATATTAATTGAATACCTTGCTACTTGAACTTCTCCAGCAAGCACAAGGCTCCCCTGCACCACAGCACCCTCTGTCTGCCCCACGGTAGCACGTACCTGATCATTGACGTCACTCATCTGTCTCTCCCACAACCTGAGAGTGTTCCAAGGACCAACACAAATCCATCTCTCTTCTCACGGGACCTGACTTCTACTGTAGTCTCAGCGTCTGTGGGCTGCGGTTCAAGACCCAAGCCATGAGAGTTAAACTTAGAGGAGTGTGTGCTGGGGTGTGAGGGGTGGAATGTTCTCCAGGTTTCTATTTACGCCTCTGTTTTTTCTCATCCTCCAGGCAATGGGGAGCTGAGCAATAAGGAGTTTGTTTCCATCATGAAGCAGCGGTTGATGAGAGGCCTGGAGAAGCCCAAGGATATGGGCTTCACCCGTCTCATGCAGGCCATGTGGAAATGTGCGCAAGAAACTGCATGGGACTTTGCTCTGCCCAAATAGTATTCCATCTCCTGTACCCTAGCACCCTGGAACCCCCTGGAGTGGCCCTTCATGCTGCTGCTGCTGCTTCTGGGAGTAGTACCCCCTCCCATTTTTCTGGGAGTGACCTCCAGGCTCAACAGGCTTCTCTCTCCATCCTCCCCCGACCCGCTCAGTGTTTTGCTAGGCTCCAAGTCTGCAGTCAGATCCAAGGTTCTTAAAAAGCATGGACGAGTCTTAAAAATGGAGACCTTGGCTCCTTTAACAAGTACCCTGTACATAAAGACTTCAGGAGGCCCTCCCAGCACCTGCCAGCCCCGGGAAGCATCCCCCTTTCTAGGCACTCTCAGTGTGGATTTATATTAAGAACACCCCTGTTCTTTCTCCTCCTGCTGTTGTTAAGCTACAAGTTTGAAAATGCTCTGGCAGGCAACAGGAAGTCTGTGATGAATGATAATGAAGACGACCCTGGCACCCTGAGCTGGCAGGAAGCCCGGTCAGATCTGTGTCAGACACAGGCAGCGCCAGGAAGGCCTTGAGCAGCAGAATCTCCCATCCATGGTCCTCTCCGATCGCTCCCTCATTTTCCTCCCAGGCTCCCTGTGACGCCTCCTCTGGGACTCGGCTTCACTAGCAGCCAATGGCTGAGTTCCTATCCCTGAGTGCCGCCTCCCCTTTCTATGGGCTTGCAGAGCCCAGACCCAGCTCAGCGCCCGTCTGCCCTCTGTCTAAAACACTCATAAAATATCACTTTAATTATAACAGTTTGCAGTAAATGCCCCCAAGAGCTCCTGTGTCTTTAGGCCTTTTGTCTGGGTCCTTTGTTTTGTCTCAGCAGTAGACCCTGCTCTTTTTTGCCAGAGGCTGTGGCTTTCTCATCACAAGCAATTTGAGACAGGGACAAAAAGTGAAGGTACGCAGACATTAAGATGGCATTGTCCCAGCCCAGTTGGAATAATGTTTCATTTGGGACTGGAGTACACAGCCCCAGACAAGAAATGTACTTGGAGATGGTCCCTGAGCATCCAGCATGGTGGGGATGCACTTCCAGAATCTTAGCAATGCTGTCCTCCGCTGGCTTCAGCTCTCACACTCACTCAATGTGCTGTTGAGGCTCTTCATTGCCCGTCTGCTCTCTCAGCTGTTAAATGACAGGTTGGGCTGAATGGTCCCTCAGTTCCTTCCCATGAGCCTCTGTTTGAGCTTTCCATACCCTCCGGGTCCTGCCTCAGTGTGGCACTCAACCCTAACTCAGAACACAGCCAGAGGTTATTGGGCAGCAGGAGAGCTGGGGCCTCTGCCTTCCCCTGCACAGGGAAGTAACTGGAGCACACGTTTCCTCCAGGGCCTCCCCTCCTCAAGGCAGGCTGGGCACCCTATCCACTCCACCCTGCGTGGTGTGGAAGTGCAGGCTTTGCAGGGCTGGTCACCCTAAGCCTCGGGCATCAGCGCAGAGCATTTCTTAAATGTGTCCCAGAATCCATGCTCGCCTTTTCCCGTGGTCCATTCTCTAGAAGTCCATTGGCAACCTCTGTGGTGCACTCATTTCTTCTTCTTCAAGGGAGCGGCTGGGCTTCCTTACCCTGAGATTCCATGTGATCCAAGGAAACAAGAGAGATCTTAGAGACTGTTGCTAAGCAAAGGGGACTTAGGAATGTAGCATGGTTTTTAAAAATCATTTTAATTGCTTCGAGTGTACTACCTACTTTCAGCTATGGCTGAAGCACGTACCCTAGAAAAAGAGGAGACATGGACATGGCTGCTGCCACACAGAGACGAAAAGACATCGCGGGCCTAGGAGCTGGTGCTATAGCTATGCACCCTCTGAAGGCTTGCAGAGACTAAGCCCTCGGGAGCCATGAGAAAAGTCAGGCAGTGGCAGAGGCTGGCTCAGCTGCAGGCTTCCAGTGCCACCTGCTGGCAGGATGGCTCAGTGCAGGCAGTTTCTAACTTGCCAGCAGGGTTTGGGTGGCACAAGGCAGAGCAGAAGGAACCATGAAGAAAGGATCCATTCTTAGGCCAGCATGGTTTACATAGTGAGTTCTAGAACAGCCAGTGTTATTAGAGAGACATCATCTCAAATAAATAAGTAAACAGAAACTTCCGTTCTTACTTGCAGAAGGCTGGCTGACAATATGCTAAGTACCTGCCTCAACAGATTGAGGAAATGGGGAGAAAATCTTCGGACTAGGGGGATGGCTTAGTTGGTAAAGTGCTCGGCCTAGGCCCGACAACCTGTTGAGTTTGGATCCCCAGAACACAATAGCACAAGAGACTCTAATCTCAGCTGAGTCTCTGCTGGGGGGACCCTGCAAAGCTCAGGGGCCAGTTCTCTTGGCATGTGCACCTGGTCTCAAGGTGGCAAGCGAGGGCTCACACCCAAGATTTTCCCGACTTCCATATACAGATACCAGAATTTGTGCCTGAACACACAGACACACAGAAAGGAATACAAATTAAATTGGGGTTATGGGCATGCACCATCATACTCAGTTTTATATAGTGCCAGGGACTGAACCCATAGCTTCATGCATGCTAGACAAACACTCAGCCAACTGAGCTACATCCCCATCCCTGATATTAGGAATTTTTAAATGCATAAAGTTACCAATGATCAGCAGTTTAAAAAATAAGTACCACAAGCAATTCTGTGCCAATAAATTTGAAATTACTTTTTTCCATAAGATACCTTACCAGATAGACAAAAGGGGAAAATCCAAGTAGCCTAGGCAAAATAAATTTAATCCATAAAAATTACAACAGAATGTGTCAACCATTGGGGCTGGAGGGTTGGCTCAGCAATTAAGAACACTAGCTGCTCTTCCAGAGGTCCTGAGTTCAAGTCTCAGCATACACATGGTGGCTCACAACCATCTATAATTGTAGAATATGGAATCTAATGCCTTCTTTTGGTGAGCAAATAAATCTTTTTTTTTAAGTGCCAAACACAGATGGCCTCATAGGGGGAGAAATATGTAACCCCCAGTAAGAAGTTAGGACAGCCATTAATGATAATTAGGAGCCACTGAGTGGGAAAATGCTATAATAAACTCTCATTATACTTTTTTTTTTTCAGTGCTAAGGTTAGAACCCATCACCTTGGGCATATACCAGCCAAGCACTGCACAGTGGGCAGCACTCCCAGAGCTCAGCCCTGCATTTTTGAATGATCAGTTTTCTTGAGATACATTAACTGGGCTTCTGTGGGATCCACAGTGAGTCTTACTTAGGTCCCCCTAGATGCTTGTATGAGTAAGTTCACAGGTGTAGGAGGTAAGGTCACAGAGTCGTCTGACTGGAGAAGGGTCAAGCATAGACCATGTAACTTGGATGATAGCTGGGTTGTCAGTCATTTAGGATGAAACCAGACTTGCTTGGGTACCACCGTGTTACGGTTGCTCTCCGTGGCCCTGCAAAGCTAAGGGTCAGGAGGAGTCAGAAGATGGACTGTGTTTCAGAATGTGGAGGTTGGGCCTGGATAGGGGGCTCAGCAGTTAAGAGCATTTGTTCTCGAAGAGGATCCAGGCTTCGTTCCCAGCAACTACATGGCAGCTGTCTGAAACGATAGTCCCAGGGGATCTGAAGCCCTCTTTTAAACTCCAAGGATACCAGGCATGCATGTGGTACACACATAAAGACTTTAAAAAGAGAGTGTGGTGGTGCCTGCAAATCACCAAGAGGGAAGCATCTGAGGGTAGGTCACTTATAAGGGTTCAAACCCAGGAAAGGTGTCAAGAATGGAGCTTTGGCTTAGGAGTCCCCCCAATATGACACACTCCCCGATTTCATAGCCACCCACCCATTAACACATGAACTCTCCAAGGTCAGTTTTCAGCTGTGAAATGCTGATGGCTGTTTCACGTCTCCCTCAGGGGAATCCGGACAGAGGTTAAACAAAAACTTTGAATTTAAAAATAACTGCTTATAATGAGCCAGCCAAGAGAGTTTGGAGCATGTATAAATGTTGTGTACCAGCATCCAGAGAACGTGGGCCAGTGTGGAACTTCAGAAGTGCCACAGGGATATATTCATGAGTCTACGCTACAAATACCTGGTGTGCCCAGTGAGATGGCCCGTGACTGTAATCCCAGCATCCTGGGAAGGTAAAATGGGATTGTCCACAGTTTGAGGCCAGCCTAGATTTCATATCTCCAAAAATAAAGTACCTTTGTTTTTGCAAGTGTGTGTTCCGGTGTGCATGAGGCCAGTGCACATGGCGGCCAGAGGACAACAGCAACTGTCTTCTTTGGCGTTGCACCATTTTTGTAGAACTGTGTTTGCATGTATCCCTATGTGGAAACATGTGCATGTGACTGCAAGCCAGAAGAGGTCACTAGACCTCCTGGAGCCCAAGTTACAGGCAGGTCTAAGCTAGTCAGCCTGGGTGCTGGGAGTGAACTCTGGTCTCTGAAGCATAGCATGCACACCTAACTACTGAGCCATCTCTGAAGCCCCACATTTCACCTTATTTTTCTGAGACAGGGTCTCTTGCTGAATTTAGGGCTCATCATTCAGCTAGACTGACTGTCCATCAAAGCACAGGGATCCCCTGATTCAACCTGTCTATTGCTGAGATTACAGGCCCATGCCACTGTGCCAAGCAGTTTATGTGGGTGCTGGACACTAGACTTCAGTCCTCATTGCAGAGCATGCTTCCAGCCAAGCATCTCTCCAGCCATGTTCTCAAACCCATTACATTTGTTTCAATACTTTACTGGGACCATAGAGACATTCAGCAGGTAAAGGCACTTGATGCCAAGCCTGTTGACCTCAGTTTGATTCCTGGGACCCACATGATAGAAAACTGAATTTCAAAAATTGTCCTCTGACTATCACACATGCTTCACAGCATGAGTGCCACCCCGCCTCCATGTGTGCACATACATATACAAAATAAGAAAGTAAAAAATTAATCCCAGCACTCCAGAGGCAGAGGTAGGCAGATCTTTGAGTCTGAGGACAGACTTGTCTACATATACATAGTGAGTACCAGGACTGCCAAAAATACAAAGAGAAACCCTGTCTTAGTGGGGGGCGGGGAACAGTGGTAGTTCACACCTTCATTCCGAGCGCTTGGGAGGCAGAGGCAGCAGATCTCTCATGAGTTATAGCCAGCTAGAGCTACACAGAGAAACCCTGTTGGGGGGAGGAAAAGAGAGAGGTGGTGGGAGGGATCGATCCCAGGTTCTCATGCATGGGCAATGGATCTTCCTCTGACCCACACTGCCTCTGTGTGGCAGGTCCAGGAACCACTGTTGGGAGGCAGTTAGACTGAACCCTGGTGGATCTGGAGTCTAGACCTATATCCCCATTCCCACAGTCTCCTTCCTACCCTGTCTGCCTGTATGCTGATGGTTACTGTAGTTGAAACAGTGTTGAAGGTGAGATTCTGAGCCTCACAACTATATGAAAGGAAATTCTTGGATACAAAGTGTCTTCTAACACCAGCTTGGTTCCTACTCTGGGGTGTTACTGAGGATCATCAGAGAGTAACTTTTCCATGGGTGTCTGTCACCACCGGTAAATTCCTCCTGGAACTCACTCTGTAGACCAGGCTAGCCTCCACCTAATAGATTCCCCTGCCTCTGCCTCCTGCTGGGAATAAAGGCATGCACCACCACCAAAGGGCTTTTGGGGCCTTTGGAAAAAGTAGATCACTGAGGGCAGGTCTGCGATGAGTCAGTCTGTCTTTCCTTCCCTCTTTCCCACCCTCCTTCCTGGATATCACAAAGTGTTTACTGTTGCCATGGTGACACAGGCCCACAGCCATGGAGCGAGCAAACCACACAGAAACCAGGAATAAAAGCAAATCTGGTAGACCCTGTGCTCGGGCCAGGAGGAAAATGGGGTTAAGGTCTCCCTCCGCTTTGGTTTGGCTGAAAGGAGGGTACAGAGACTCACATCGGGGGCAGGAGAGATGGCTCAGCGGTTAAGAGCTCGGACTGTTCTTCCAGAGGACCCTGAGTTCAATTCCCAGCTTCTGTAATGAGATCTGGCACCCTCTTATGGCAGGCAGGCATACATGCAGACAGAACACTGTATCCATAATAAATAATAAATCTTAGAGAGAAAGAAAGAAAAGAAAAAGACTCACATGCAGAGAACACTAACTGCGCAAGGCAGGGGAGGTGATTTCTAGGTGGGACCCAAGCTTAAATGACAGAATTCGAGCAGGCAGGAGGGTTCTGGTCTGGGAGGAAGAAGGCACTTCGTGTGCCACCTCTGGCGTTTACACACAGTCCTCTTGTCCTCACTGCCTTGTCTGGGCTCCCTGAGGTCAGCGGCTACCCTTCTTCATGGTGCATCTCGAGATCCCCAAAGCCCTGGCTTCCAAAACAGATGCATGACTACTAAATTAAAATTTTCACTTCACATAAGTGCTGAACTTCCCACTGAGCCCTAAAGAATGAGTGAGCATTGGACAGATGGGAAAATAATTGAGGATGAGCAGATAGACAGGGGAGGGGGAGAGACTTCGGATGCGGGGAGGAAATGGTGGCTGACAGAAGACTAAAGGGACATTACCGTCAGGTGTGCTGGAGACGGACTCGGAGCTAACTGAAGCCATCTGAGGATGGGTTCCGGGCCAGTGAAGCTGGTGAAGTGACCTCTGGGTATTTCTGGTGGGGCCCATCAGAGAGCTTCGAGCTTACGTCTCAGCTGAATGTCTCAGCAGTCCAGCTGGCCAGGAAAGATGTTTTCAGGTTTTTTTCTCGGAACAAAATGGTGACTTTCTCACCCATGGTGTATGCAGGCCAATAATTCCAGCTTTGGGGAAGTTGAGGCAGGAGGATCACAGCAAGATGAGGCTTGCCTCTACTACAGGGAGAGTACCTGCCTTTAAAAGAGAAAGGGGTTTAACTACAGACATCCCTGACAGGATTCTTGTTTTGTTTTGGAGACAGGATCTTACTCTGTAGGTCAGGCTGGCCCTGAACTCACAGCAATCCTCCTGCCTCAGTCTCCCAAGTAATAATATTACAAGTATGAGCTACCATGTCCAGCCTTACATTTTATTATTTACTTGTTTGTTGGGTTTTTTGTTTTGGTTTTGGGGTTTTTTGTTTGTTTGTTTGGTTGGTTGTTTTGGGTTTGATTTGATTTGTTTTATTGAGATAGGATTTCTCTGTGTAGCCCTGGCTGTCTTGGAACTTGCTCTATAGACTAGGCTGGCCTTGACCTCACAGAGATCCACCTTCCCCAGCCTCCAAGTGCTGAGATTAAAGGCCTGCAATGAGCACTGATTGTTCTACCAGAGGTCCTGAGTTCAATTCCCAGCAACCACATGGTGGTTCACAACCATCTATGATGAGATCTGGTGCCCTCTTCTGTACACTGTATAAATAATAAATAAATAAATCTTTAAAGGCCTGCACTACCACCTGGCACATTACTTTTTTAACAAAATCTAAAACCAAGAACTGGCCTGTGTACCCTGAATTGAGGAATGTGATTCTCTTTGCAGGCTCTGGACTGAGAACTCAAAGTAGGGACGGCAACACAGAGGCCACGTAGGCCAGCCCTGGGGCTCAGGTCAGAAGCAGTTCTGTAGGAGCTAAGGGTGAGGCTCGGAGATGGAGAAGTGGCCTGTTCGGTGCCCTGGGCTCCCCATACTACAAAAGGGAGGGAAGGAAGGGAATAAAGGGGGAAAGGAAAAGGAGGAAGGAGGGAGTGAAGCAGAGGGAAGACTGAGAAACTGAGGCATAGACAGCTCCCCACTAAGGACCACCCACATCCACCACAGGAATGCTCAGCCACCTCTCCAGGCCCTTACTGACTGGGACCTGCTGTGGTGCTCTGATTAAAATGTCCCCCTAGACTCATAGATTTGGATGCTCAGTCATCAGGGAGAGGCACTATTTGAGAAGGCTTAGGAGGCGTGGCCTTTGTAGAGGCACTGTGACACTGCGGGTGGGCTTTGAGTTATCAAAAGCCTATGTCAGGCCCAGTCTCCCCCACATCCCACCCACCCCACAAGGACCAGGATGTAGCTCTGAACTCCGTCTTCAGCACCAAACCTGCCTGCTTGTCCCGTGCTTCCTGCATGATGGGCATGGGCTGACCCTCTGGAACTGTAAGCAAGACCCCAATTAAGCACTTTCTTTTATATGAGCTGCCTCACTCGTGGCGTCTCTTCACAGCAGTGCAACAGTGACTGAGACACATGCCACCCTGTCAAGGGGCCAGAACTCCAGGTTCAACTTTAAATAACACTCTTACCATTTTTATATGCAGGAAGTGGGGGCTTGCCATAATCCCACTCCAGGGCCTTAGCACATGGAAAAAATGGTTTCCCCTGGGTTAAGTAAGTACCTTGTTCACAGACTGATGCACCCATGCCCAGCAGAAGAGGAGGCTCCTGATTCTCAGGAAATGAGAGGACTCAGATGTTACTGGATTTTCTTTTACTCAAGCCCCACATTGGGCGCCAAAATGTTGTTTTATCTCTTGGGACAGGGAGACTGCCACTCAGCTCCCAAATAAATCACACACAGAAATTTATTCTTATTATAAATGCCTGCCCTTAGGTTGGCTTGTTTTTTGCCAGCTTTCTTAAATTATCCCATAAGCTTTATGCTTCTGGGCTTTTTCCTTTCTCTATTTCTGTATGCCCTACCTTTCATTATTTCCTACTCCGTGGCTGGCTGGGTGGCTGGCCCCCAGTGTTCAATTCTTCTTCTCTTGGTCTTTCTTCTCTTTCTCCCAGATTTTTCCTATTTATTCTCTCTGCCTGCCAGCCCTACCTATCCTTTCTCTTGCCTTGCTATTGGCTGACCATCAGATGTTTTAGACAAGCACAGTAACACAGCTTTACAGAGTTAAACAAATGCAATAAAAACAAAAGTAACACACCTTAAAATAATATTCTACAACACTCAGGTTCTTAGCAGGAGATGTAGACCTTATAGTCCTCTGTCATCAAACCTCAGAAAGGGTCATTTGAAAGCCCCCCCACACCCAGTATTTAACCATTAACACATTAGGAACCTATCAATCCATTCAAACGCAGGGCTGTCTTATGAAAGGGATGTTGTTAGCCTCTGAGCTCTGACGTCAAGCCCCATTAACAAGATTCCCCACTTCTGAATCTTTCTCTCTCTCTCCGTTTATTTTCTCTTGGGAGTGCTCCTGTTCCCCTCTTTTCCTTACCTCCCTCTTTCCCTCCCCTCCCCCTTCTCTGCTTATTATAGCCATCTCTGCTATCACAACTCTGGTTATCATAACCTCTGTTAATCATAACCATCTGACAATAAAAATGTCAATAGCCAAAGCCATCTTTTCTATGTAGAAACAGCATTAAGTGACTCCTGCTATCCGCCACTGCCCTCTGTCACATTCCCACGTGCATCCATAGAAATCCACCGCCAGATAACTGGGTAAATGCAAACCATACCAAATCTGCACAAAATCCTAACAGACTTTGATTACTTCATTACAGAGAGTCATGAGAGTTTGCTTGGTGAAGGGAACACCAATACACACAGCCTTGCTCCTTAGAGAACTGAGAAAATACCTGAAGAGAAGGTTCCCAATGCCTCTACCTCCATACCTGCTAGGCAGCCTCTTTTTAAAAAAATATTTATTTTTATTTTATGTGGATTGGTGCTTTTCCTGAATGTATAACTGTGCAAGGGTGTGTAAAAGTGTCAGATCTTGGAATTACAGACAGTTGTTAGCTGCCATGTGGATGCTGGGAATTGAACTCAGGTGCTCTGAAAAAACAGTGCTCGTAACTGCTGAGCCAACTCTCTAGCCCAAGCCTCTTCTAAAAATAATGAGTACATGTGTCTGTTCAAGGCTATGTGTCCCTGTGCCCCCAGATCCTACATCATTTTTTAAAAGACTTATTTTTTAATATGTATTCAGTATACAGAAGAGGGCACCAGATGTCATCATAGATGGTTGTGAGCCACCATGTGGTTGCTGAGAATTGAACTCAGGACCTCTGGAAGTGCTCTTAACCTCTGAGCCATCTCTTCAGCTCCCCAGATCCCACATATGTGGCGGGAAATCAGAATTTACCCAGGGAAACACTTGTGACATCAAGGAACTGAATCCCATTGGGGTGTGGACAGCAGAGGGGAGACCCAGGGCACGGAGGTAACTCGCTCTCTTGGCCCCAGCGTGCTCCGGGAAGAAGCCTCCCCTGCTCCACTCCTGTCTCTTTTTATTTCACCAGAATCACCTTTGTACCATAAGTGTTTCTAAAATAATAAATATTACCAACTTATATTAAAAAAGTTGAATATCATTCGCCAATATCTGGTGCCCAACACATCTTATGTCTAATTGTTTCCTCCCTTGTTTGCATCTAGTACAAAATGTTATAATATGCTCCATGTTATTATACACAGAACCCCTTGGGAGCTCACTTGAAACAATTGCATCACAGTGATTGCAGCTTTTCCTGATGCCAGTCCTTATCTCAGTCCTTATATTTATTGCTTGGCCTCAACATAAAGTTTGATAGTTTGGACTCTTCCTTCCTCCCCTGGGAACATCCACTTCACTTGACCTCTGAGTAACTCATTTTCTTCCCTCCTAAAGTTTCAGTACCTTCTCCTTTTTTAGAGTCTCCACCCCCTCCAACCTTCTGAATACTGGGTGACTGAGGACTTCATAATCCAGTTCCCCTCTCCTCGTTGCTCATATCTTGGTGTATCTAGTCCCATAGCTTGCTTTGGAAAAGCATTCATATCCAAGCCAGGTGATGGTGGTGGTACAGCTTTAATCTCAGGCAGGCTGATCTCTGTGAGTTCGAGGCCAGCCTTGTCTACAAAGTGAGTTCTGGACAGCCAAAGCTATACAAAGAAACCTTGTCTCAAGAGACCAACAAAAAAAAGCAATTATGTTTCCAGCTCCAGCCCCTTGCTATTTTTTTATGGGGGGGAGAGGGCATGGCTAGGGATGACAGCCAGGGTCATGCTAACCCTGATCACCACTGAATTCAAACCCCAGCCCTCCTAATTGCCATTCACATCACCAAACATCTGCCCTAAATCAAAGGTTTAGAATTCTTCCGGACAAACCGCTCCTTTCACAGACTTCCCTGTTCTGTTAAAGCACACAATGAAGGGAGCAGGCAAAACCACATTGGCCTGAGTGCTGCCATTTTGACTTCAGATTCCATTTTACCTGTAGGGTGAAATAGTTTAGGTTCCCGAGCCCTAGGAGAGCTGAGAAGTGTCCAATGGCTGATCAACCCCAAACCATAGAAATAGTCACTATGTATCTTTCGTTCTTTAGAATCATCGTGGCTGTTCCTAACAGAAGGAAGAAATGAATCTGATTGGTTGGACTGAAAAGCATGCATTTTATATTGGTTTACAGTGATGGAATTTTCAGAGAAACCCCTAAGCTCTAAATCCTGATTGTTGAAATTGTAACTGTAACTTGGCAACAAATATTTGCAAATTTTTCTGCTTATAAATCAGCTTCTGCCCCTGCTTGGGGATGTCAGGAGCAACAAGGCTTCTAGGTTCTTGTCCTGCAGCTGTGATCCACTAGGAACTCCCTTGTGTGGTAAATTATTAAAATCTTTTGAACCCATAAGTATTGTCTCTCTCCTTCCTTGTGGCTTGTAACATGGGCTAGGTGTAACAACAGAAATTCTATGTAGACCAAGAATATTGTGATTGGCCAGAAGTCGTCTGGTCGACTATTTCTCTCACACTGAATATCCATCCACTGCAGCAGGGGGAAAATAAAAAACAAAACAAAACAAAAAACTCCAACCTTTTCAAAATATATTCAGAATTTAGATTTAGTCAGATGAGGAAAGCAGAACAGAAGGAGCACCGCAAGCCTGAGGCCAGCCTAGTCCACAGAGTGAGTTCCAGTTCACCCAAGGCTACACAGTGAGACCTTGACTTCGTATATAATCTTTATTGGGGCAGGTGGTAGCACACGTCTTTGATCCAAGCACATGACTATATATATATATATATATATACACATATATATGTGTATATATACATATACACATATATATTTATATTATATATAAATATCTTTATATATTTATATAGCTCTTATATATAAGTATATAACATTTTATATAATCTTTAAGCTGGGCAGGTGGTGGTACATGCCTTTAATTCCAGCACTCAGGAGATAGAGGCAGGAAGATCTCTGAGCCTGAGGCAAGCCTGATCTACAGAACAAGTTCCTAGACAGCCAAGACTGGTATATAGAGAAACCTTGTCTCAGAAAACAAAAAAACAAAAACAAAAATTAACTTTGATTGGGCTTGTTGTTATAGTTTCTTGTTAAACCATACTGCAAGGGCAAGAAATAATAGCTGGATTTGGCCAAGTCCTGGGCAACCTTCACGAAGTTGTGATACTGGAGTGGGAGGTCCGGCTGAGCCGCAGGCAGACAGGCTCCACTCCGTAGGGATACGTGTAAACTCGCCCTCAATCCCCCAATAACCCGCCGTGAAAATCCCCATTCCGAGCCTTTACATTTTTCTTGTTCCTTCCACTGGAACCTCCCTGCCTTCAGACGGTCACGTGCTCCTGCTTCTCCAGAATTCTGTAAAACCAGCTCCTGATATAATAAACTATTTTAAATAGCAACCCCTCGATCTCCCCACTTTTCGCTTTTTCTTTTGAGTGCCACTCTATGAATGTTCACTGGACTTCTCTCCACTTACGAAAGCTCTGAGGACAGGGCTTTGTTTTGACACCACTGCCACATCAAACAAGAGCGTCACGTTCTCCGGAAATTCGGTAAACACCCGTTCGCCTAACAATCTGGGACTGGAACGCAAAAAGCCACCACCAAGAACGCGAATACACACTCAACTTCAAGACCTGCGCTCTAGAGCTCCGGCTCGTTCCAGCGCCTCCTAACCGAACGCCCCTTTCTTAGGAGACATACGGTAAAGCTTCCGCCCGGGGTTCAACCCTCACTCAAATCCCGGGAAGGAGGGGCGGAGAGTTATGTCATCCTTCCGCGCCGGCCTGCCCCGCGACGCGCCGGCGGCTGGCGCAGCCCTTCGCTCGGCCGGCCTCCCCCTCCCTGGTTCCGCGCTCGGGTTCCGCCATGGAATCCAACAAGGATGAAGCCGAGCGCTGTATCAGCATCGCCCTCAAGGCCATCCAAAGCAACCAGCCCGAGCGGGCGCTGCGCTTCCTGGAGAAGGCGCAGCGGCTCTACCCGACGCCACGAGTCACCGGTGAGTGGGAGGCGCCGCAGGGACCGAGGGGGACATTAGCACCGATGGGGGGAACACGGGAACGGACCGACAGGAGCAGTTGGCGGAGGGGGAGGGGTGCCGAGGCGCGGCTACGCCTGCGCACTAGTGCGCGCGGGGGCTGCTGGGATTCGTAGTCCCTAGGTCTCGCGCCTCTGTGGGATGCTGGACCCCTGGAGCCCTCCGAGGATCTGGCTCTCAGGGCTTTCCTGTGCTTGTAGAACCTTATGGAATATGGGGTTTCTGGGAAGGAAACGCGCTGGGAGACCGGGCGAAGAGAATTCACGCGAAGGCGAACACGAACTACTTTTCCCAGGGGGCTGTTCGATGGCTCAGGGCCAGTGGCTGGCCTGGGAAATATTATAGTTCAGGAAAATAAACATAACTACTCTAAGGGAGAATGGGTTCTAGAAAGGGAGGGAATTTCTAGAAAGGCACTTCCGGATCTTTATTCACTAGAATCAGAGAGTCCTTCGCGACATAAGCTACTCCTCCTCAGAGTACTTCCAGCAGTCTCTTGAACGTAGGTTTGAGGGTGGATGAATTGTTGGAGATCCCAGGCTCAGCTACCCCATCCCACCTTCGCCCCCATCAGCCCTGGGTAGGGGCATCCTTATGGACTGTCATGGTTGCTGAGTACCAGGCAGCTAAGGAGTGTAGACCTGAGATCTTCCAAACCAAGGAGGGAATAGTGCGCTTGTCTCCGCTACCCATCGCCTCACTTTACCTGTAGTTTATTATTGTTGTTGTTATGATTGTTGTTGTTGTTGTTTCCGGACAAGGTTTCTCTGGGTAACAGCTCGGGCTGTCCTGAAACCAGTTCCCTCTGTAGATCAGGCTGGCCTCCAACTCACAGAGATCGACCTCCCTCTGCCTCCAAAGTGCTAGGATTAAAGGCGTGAGCCACCACCGACAGACTGTCTCCTCCTTTTTGTATCTGTAATCTAAGTTCCCAAAGAAAATTTTAGTACCATCCTGAAAGGAGAAAGACATAGGGTTTGTGCCAGTGGACTTAGTAAACTCTGCCGTGTAGCAGGCGGTCAAAGAGACCATGTCTCATCGGGACTGCTGCCATGTGACATTTCTGAACTTGGGTTTCTTCATAAAGGGAGTTGGAGCAGAAAATGTATACAAGAATACCTATAGTGCTTTTCTGTGTAGAAAGTTCTTCCGGTCTGTTTTGTCACCAGATCCTGTTTTGTTGCGGAGACAGAGCACTATCTTTAGATCTTCTGTAGATGAGAAATGTCTCAACAATAAGGGACTCAGAATATGACACAAGCAGGAATGGAAAGCCCTGAGATTCCATGCATGTCTATTAAAATGAAATCAAGAGCAGCAGCCCGTCCTTCACCTTCCCTGCCCACATTTGGACCTGCCCAGATTCCTGAACTTTCCTCTCTCCTGACTCTGGCAGGTTGATCTTTGGCCTGTTTGCCTCCTCCAATAGAGGGTTTCCCTCTATCTGCCAGAACCGCCCCAGTAACTTGCTCAAGGTGCTCCCCTTTGGGATAATTCCCTCTTTATAATTCCCTCTTTATATGGGGAGCATGGTAGGGTGCAAGCTGTCAGAATCCCATCTGATTGTTGTGGGGACCTGAGGATTAGTTAAGAAAGTTGATGAACTAGGGCCCGGGGGCATGGCAGAAGCCACCCGTGCTAGTTCAAGAACTTGGACAGGGTGTTCTTCCAGAGCTTGCTCTGTGTGTGTGTGTGTGTGTGTGTCTGTCTGTCTGTCTCATGTCCTTCCATGTTGTGGGTCCCAAGGATCAAACTTGGGTAGTTGGGTTTGGCAGTAAGTACCTTCGCTGTGTAAGGCATCTCACAGGCTCACCTGTTGGATATTTGTTATGTCTTTGTTGGATAAGATATATGCCTTGTGTGCATAAACGGCCTTGTACTGAACTGACAAGGATGTAATGATAGTTAGACCTGGACTAGGGAAATGTTGATTAAAAAAATATTAGGTGGCCGTCTACACTGTATGATTTGGATAGGGTTCATTTTGGGTGTTCATTCAATGTGGCAGACTGTCACAGGTGTGGTGGCTCATACCTGTGATCCCTGAGCTCAGGAGGCTGAGGTAAGAGAACTGCCTCAAGTTTGAGGTCAGCTGGGTAGTATACATACAGCAAAGACCTGATGTTGAGACTCTGTTGTGTTTGGCCTGAAAAGTTCACTGCTTAGTGCCAAGTGGTTCAGCAGGATTGGCAAGATCTGAAAGGAAGCAAACTTCCAGAGAAAAAAGATTGCAAGGCAGATGATAACAGTGATTTAACAGAAAAATTGGCGCACTTATTTTGACACTGAGGACTTAGGGGTAGTTATGAAAAGTCCTATAAGGTCATAGTCTTGAGGGAATGGGAGGATGTGGAGGATAATCTCCCAACCATTATATTATAAGCTCTTAGCCCTGTGATAAGGGCACACAAATAATGTTACCTCACAGAGGGTAGGGTGTAAGCTGTAAGAAATGAAGCTACAAACATTGCCTGGAGGTGATGGCACACACTCAGGAGGCTGAGGCAGGCAGATCTCTTAGTTCAAGGACAGCCTGGTCTACACAGAGACACCCTGGAGAAGAAGAAGAGGTGGGGGAGGAGGAGGAGGAAGAGAGAGGCAGGGAATAAATTTGTTGGAAGGGCTGGGAAAGGCATCCTGGGAAAAGTTTGAAAAGATTTGGCCAGGGATTGTGTATAGGGAGACTTAGAGGCAAGGGAGGTGAAAATTTATAGAGGATTCAAGTTAAAAAAGACTGGAACTTCTTTCCTGCTAGACCAAGCTCTTTCACTTTATTCTCTATCAGGGCACTAAAGAGGTTTGCTTTGTTGGGAGAGGCAGCTGAGCGCATCCAGCCCCAGGTACACTTGGAAGGTAGGGTACCAGGCACAGCAAAGCCAGAGCAGGCTGTGGAGCCAGTTAGGCTGGGCTAGAAGAGACCAAAAGTGGGGAAGAGATCATTTTCCTAAAGGAAAACAGCAGGAGGCCAGGTAATAATCGCAGCAGTGAGGAGGTTGAGGCAGTAGATTGAGGCCAGCCTGGACTGTATCGCTGGGAGATACTTACTGAGACAGAAAACGGGAAGGAGAGAGGACGAGAGGGCGATGACCCCGAATAATTTAGGCCGTGATGACATAAAGAGAGATGCAGAGATGAAGAGCCATCATGTGATGCTGATGTGACACATAGATTGATGCTAGAGAATTGGGGTCAGCTTTTGTGTGTGACCTGAAAAGGTCTAAGCAAAAAAGACTAGATGGGAAGAGGTGGGCAGAGTGGGAAGTGCCCATGGAATGTTCTTGGGGAGCCACCAGTCTAGAGCCCAGGAGAAAGCACTGTTGTCACCAGTCTGTTGACCTTCTTTGGAAATGGGCACAGCTCAGGTCACTGTGGGAAAGCAGAGAACATGAAGAAGCCATTGCCTGGAAGACAGCTATGCATCACACCTGCCCTTAGCCAGTGGGAGTGAGACAGAGTAGCAGGAGAGTGGTCCTGGGTGAGGGCAGGGCCCATGGGGGAAAGGATGGGGGGCCAAAGGAGAGGCCTTGGTCTCTGAGAGGTAAAGGATGGGGGCAGGGAGGATGGCTAAGGGGCTCTAACAAGAGCTGAATACCCTTCTGTGGTCTGTGTTAGCCTCCATCGCAGAAAGGAGAAGAGGACTTTGCAGCTCCTGCTGGAGGGTCAGGGCTAGGGACACCATGACTGCACAACCGTCTTGTGGGACAGTAACAAGACTCCTGGGAGGCCACAGCAGAATTCTTTTGTATGTTCGTTTTTTTTCAAGAGCCTATCCTGAAGTTGATCTGTAGATCAGGCTGGCCTCAAACTCACAGAGGTCCACCTGCCTCCAATCCCTTTAATCCCAGCTGGGATTAAAGGTGTGTGATACCACTGCCCAGTGGACTTCCTTTTTTTTTTTTTTTTTTTAAAGGGCCTCAGTCAAAAGGCTGGTGAGAAACTGACTTTGTAGACCAGTCTGATCTGAAACTCCCAGGTGCTGGGGTTAAAGGCTTGTGCCACCATGTCCAACTTTTATTCTGGGATGTTCTATCTAGTATCTGTTGACTTGCCGGCCATTAGTTTCACCTGATTCTTAGTGAAGTGGTTGAAAGAACTGGGCATGATGAGGAAGGACGTGGTGAGGAAGGACGTGGTGGGGGGACGTGGTGGCATACACCTGTAAACACAGCACTTGGGAGGCTGACAGGAGACAAGAGGGCCCTATATTTCAGGTCAGCTTGGGATACATAATACGAATCTGTCTCAAAGAAAATAGAAGATAGCAGATTTTGCAGGAAGCCCTTGAGAATATAATTAGGCCTCAGTTTCCCTAGCAGAGAGAGAGTTGGCTGGATGATACACCTACAGCTGGTATTAGCCAAGCTTCTGTGAAGCGGCTCACTTTGGAGTCTAGGCACAGTCAGGAAGGCCACCATAGCAGCTGCAGGCCACTGAATGTCAAAGGCCTCTGTCTTCTCCAACCCTAACCCCAGGCTCAGTCCCCACTCTGAGCTTTCCTTGACTCCCTTGGAGTGCCACAGGCACTCAGCCACAAGCTAAGCCCTGTCTACCATCTCACACAGCTCTTAGGAGAAGCTGGGTTAATTTATCCAAGATGACCCCGCTAGCAGGTGGCCTCGGCTGAGTCTTGCCAGTCTGACTGAGGAAGGGCAGGAAGTCGTAGCAGCTATAAATTGTCCGTCCACTAATACCTCAGTTGCCCTGCGGCCTTTTCATACTGATTTCCTACCTTTTTGTGTGTTTAGGGTTTTGTTTTGAGATGGAGTCTTCCTGTGTAGTCCTGGCTGTCCTGCTACTTGTTTTGTAGGCCAGCCTAGACTCAAACTCACAAAGATCTGCTTGCCTCTGCCTCCCACGTGCCAGAATTAAAGGTATGAGGCACCATACTGGGCCCTTCATTTGATGGGTTTTTTTTAACCTTTTTTTTTTTTTCTTTTTCCTTAAAAAAATTAGTGTTGAAACAGGAGCATCTCACCATGGTGCCCAGGCTGGTGTCAAGCCCTAGGCTTTAGCAACCTTCGTGCCTCGCATCCCAAGTAGTAGACCATGGTTCACACCTCCATGGTTGGCTGATCTCCTCGGCTCACCCAAAGCTAAGGTTAACATTAAGCTGGCCTGTTTCCTAACTCTGTTGTGTCATTGCACATTGTCTATCAGCCACTGTGTCACAGGGGATGTAATGATGAATCGGGATGAGACTATCACATGCTGCAGGTTTTTGGAGGCATTCAGACCAGTAGATAGACCAGCTTGCCAAAAGTCTTGTGTTTCCAACTTGGTCTGGAGCCTTCTAGGGGATGCCAAGTATATATATCCACTCCCCTTTGATTCTTCAGTGTAGGAAAGTGAACATGACTGACCAATGGAACTGTCTAGAAAGCTTCCAGAGTCTTTGCTAGGAGTATTTATGTGCAGACGTGTTGACTGGATTACTTACTAGTGAGGTTGCCCCCCCAGGACGTGCACAGCAGACTGAGCCTGGACCATGGACAACTTGCAGAGATCAAAACAGGCTGAAACCCACAGGGAACCAGCTCCTCCCATCTTCAGGACCAGCCCCGTTTTGTCTGGCAGTTTCTTGCTTTGCTTCCATGGCTACCTGGTGTCTGGTACTGCTCTTGGCCTGCACTGCTCTGGCCACCCCTTGGCCCCGACCCATGGCTTTCCTCCCTCCCCAGCTGCTTCTCCAGCCAGTTGGTCACTCCAGTTGTGATATGTTGACTCTGATGCCTTGCCAGTCTCCAGGCCACATGCACATGTTATCTTATTTCTTCCTGATGCCATCACTTGAGGAAACCGAGGTCCCAGTAAGTGTCACGGATGAGCCAGGGTCCTACTAAGGGACAGAGTTGCAAACTGAATCTGGCCTCTGTGAACATAACATCTAGAGTTCCTTCCTTCAGAGACACAGCTGGGGATAGCCACTGAGTTAAAGAATGGGGAGCTGGGCACCTCTGCCACAGCAATGCTGCCACAGCACCCTCTCCCTGAGGGCATTGCAGTGGGTGATGCCACCTCCCTCCTGAGACTGTTGTGATGATTAAGGCAACTGATTTTTATAGACCTGCCTGGCACACACTGAACACTCAGTAACAGAAATGACAGTTACAAGTTGGCTATGTTGGCCCACCTGTGATCTCAGCATTTAGGAAGATCCTAACTTGGGGGCCAATCTTGACTGTATAGCAAGATGCTGCCTCCAAAACAAGAAAGAAAAAAAGATGGCTGCTACTAATCCTGTTAGTTTGAAACAGTGTCTACCCTGGGGCCCAAACTCTCTATAGACTAGACAGGCCTCCAATTCAAAATCTTCCTGCCTCGGCATCCAGGAGCTGGGATTATGGCCTGGTGTTGATAGTCTATGCCTTTAATCTCAGCACTTGGGAGCCAAAGGCAGACAGATCTCTTAGTTCAAGGCCAGCCTGGTCTACAGAGCAAATTCCAAAACAGTCAGGACTACACAGAGGAAACCCTGTCTCAGAAACTGAGGGTAGAGCTGGGATTCCAGGTGTTCACCACTGTGCCCAGCTACTAATGCTTCTCCGAGTCCTCCTGGAGCTCAGTCAAAGCCTCCACTCCCTATGTGCGTAAACTCTGCTGTCAGCCTCTGTGTTTGAATTGCCCAGTCCCAGAGAGATGGGACAAGTTTTCTGCACAGAGAAAGCCATGGCTGAGGTGCAGGGGTTCACCAGAACTCAGTTCCCAGCAGACCTTGGGTGTGTGTAGTATGGGAGGTGACTGGCAGTCAGGACAAACTCTGCTCTCTTGTGCCACTGCTTTCCCTGGCCCATGGGTGTTCTGGATCCCAACAAGGATATAGGTACATATTTTCACAGGGGCCTGTCAAGAGCTTTGGAATTCTAGCCCAGACACTACAACCTCTATGACTTGGCATTTGCTAGTGTTTGGAGATGCGGAGTGAGAAGGAATCAAAAGCTTGGATTTGAATCACCTGATCCCATGTTAGAGTGAGATCACATATAGACCTCAATGAAGGAGATGATTGACATAGTCAGCTGTTTAAAAGGATAGCAGTAGGGCTGGAGAGCCGTTAAAAGCATTGGCTGCTCTTAGAACCCAGGTTCAGTTCTTAGCACCACATGGTGGCTCACGACCCTGTAACTCCAGTCCCAGGGGGTCTGTGGACACCAAGAGTACACATGGTGCACAGACATATAACCACATGAAATAAATAAATATGGATAGGCTATAATAATTGAGGTTTGGTGGCATACACCTATAACCCCAGCATTCAGGAATTAAAAGCAGGAAGTCTGTTCTCAACTACATGAGAATTAGATGCAGGAAGGAAGGAAGGAAGGAAGGTAAGGCTGAGGGAATAGCTACATGGTACAAAATTTGCCTGGCATGATCAATATCCTGGTTTCAATCCCTAGTACCACAAACAAACCCACAGTAGACATACCCACACAGGGATCTTCCTGAGTCTACAGCTCTGGTCTCCTGGGACAGACTTCCTTCCTTTATGCTTCGTCAATGCTAAGCAAAGGCTCGAAGAATTGGCCTTCCCAACCAGTCCCACTGAATGGGACAGGCTGCTAACACCCCCAATCCTGCAGAAGACTGTCTTCTCTGTACCTAGCAGAGGATGTCTACTGAATATACTGCTTTGGGGCTGGAGAGATGGCTCAGCACTTAAGAGCACTGACTGTTCTTCCAGAGGTCCTGAGTTCAATTCCCAGCATCCACATGGCAGCTAACAACTGTCTGTAATTCCAAGATCTGACACCCTTAGAAGTTATGCATGCAGGCAAAGCACCAATTCACATAAAATAAAAATAAATATTAAAAAAAAGAATATATTGCTTTGGACATAAGACTCTGAAGGGTCAGACTGGAGAACAGGCTCAGTGGTTAAGAGCACTGACTGAATAAACCTTCAATCCCAGCACAGGAGGAAGAGGCAGGCAGTTCGGGTCTAACCTGGTCTACAAATTGAGGACCCAGGTTTGATTGCCAGTACCCACAACATGGCTCACAACATTCTGCGACACCAGTTTTATGGGTTCTGATGCCCTCTTCTGACTTCTCCAGACTCCAGGCATGCCTGTGCTACACAGGCATCCATGCAAGTAAAGCACCAATACACATAAAAACATTACAATTTTTTTTTTAAAAAAGAGTAGGCTGGGGTGTTGCTCTTTTACAGGGTGCTTGCTCAGCATGCTTGAGGCCCATGATTGGTCCCCAGTGCTACAAATAAATTTAATTTAAAATGGATCCAAGTGAAGTCACTCATGCCTTCAGTCTCTTGGTAGGCAGAATTAGAGGATCAGGATGCTCAAGGTTATCCTTAGCTGTATAGGGAGTTCAAGGTCAGTCTGGGCAACAAAAATATCCAAACAATAAAATCCCCTATGCCCTGGAATTCTACACTTAAAGGAGTTAGGGTTGAGAACTGGAGGGTAAGTACTAAGTCCGTGAAGAACTCTGCAGTAAAGTACACTCCTTTATTCTCAGCACTAGGGAGGCAGAGGCAGGTGAATCTCTGAGTTCATGACCACCCTGGCTACACAGAGTTCCCAGACAGCCAAGGCTACACAGAGAAACTCTTGTCTTGAAAAAACAAACAAGGGGCTGGAGAGATGGCTCAGCGGTTAAGAGCACCGTGTGCTCTTCCAGAGGACCCGGGTTCGATTCCCAGCACCCACATGGCAGCTAACAACTGTCTGTAGTTCCAGTTCCAGGCAAACACCAAGGCAAATAAATAAATAAATAAATAAAGTTTTTTAAAAAAAAAAAAAAGAAAAGAAAAAACAAAAGAATGAGGACTTGAATCCAGTCACTCACACACACACACACACACACACACACACACACACACACACCAGCAACGAACAAAGCCCATGCTGAGTTGTGCAGCCTGTGACCCCAACACTGGGATGGAGACAGGATGGGCCTCTGGCCAGCCAGTTGGCCAAGTCAGCAAGCCCCAGGTTCAGTGATAAACCCTGTATCAAAAAAATAGTGTGGAGAGGACCTGAGGGAGGCATTTGTCAGTGCCTCTGGCCTACACATACAAAAGGGTTAAGATGATGAATCTTTTCTTTTTACCACAGTGCGGGGGAAAAGTACTGTTTTCAACTAAAAGAAAATAATACTATTAAATCTAAACTGGGAATATTGAACATTTTATAATTCTGATGCACTGTGTTAATACACGAATAAAATGAACAGTAATGGATCTAGTATTATTTTTGCACTAATAATACTCATTTAATATAAAAGCATTTTAAAGAACTAGCATAAAAATAGGAAATGCAGCAGGTAGCAGTGACGACAGAGTGCCCTAGAGTGTGATGCAGCATCGAGAGGGATGTGCAGACATGAGTTGGTCAGTAGAGCCTAGTGAAGCAAACAGGTACATTGAAAGAGATAGCGAGCTGGCATCAAGCTTGGCACGGCAGTGCACACCTGTAATTCAGCACTTGGGAAGCTGGGGGGGCGGATTTGAGGCGAGCCTGCACTGCATAGCAAGATCCTCTTAAAAACTAGCAAAAGTAGCTGAATTCTAGATCAAATATTGCTGGCTTCATTAGTCAGAGGTGTGCTTTAAGACCGGGCTTTACTGTGTATCCCTGGCTGGCCCAGAACTCTAGAATGTACTACCACGCCCCACTGTGGAGTGCTTCCCTCTCCTCCTCCTCCTCCTCCATGTCTCATCCTTTCTCTCTCTTCGTGAATGTGATTTGTGTGAGGCAGTGAGAGCGTGGCCTATAGGAGCAGGTCCTCCTATCTGGGCTCTGGAGGTCCAGCTCAGGTCCTGAGGCTTGGCTGTGGGCTCATTTTCCTCATGTTTATTATTGTTTTGTGATGTGGATTTTTCTTTGAATTATTGTTATTGTTTGTTTGCTTCAGTGGAGTCTCGATGTGGGCCTTGCTGGCCTAGAACTCCCCATATTCACCGGGCTAGCCCTAAACTCAGAGAGACCCCCTTGCCTCAGAGTGCTGGAATTAAAGATGAACACCATCACACCCAACTCCTCTTCTGTGTTTGTTTGTTTTTGAGGCCGGGCCTTTCACACACCTGGCCTCAGACTCCCCATGTAGTTGAGGGTACCCTGTGCCAGTGTTTTAACACGTTCCACAGATAGTTTATGTAGTAGGCTTAGGGTCTGTTAACAAACACTGTACCAAGTGACAAGTGTTTCTTTGTGTAACTTAAGAAAGAAAATGAATGCATATGTAAACAGGGTATTTGAAAATAAGAATTACTTTCATGGATCTGTTAATAAAATTAATACTGCTAATATTTTAAAATCTATAATATTGCTATTCCTAAGAACTGGGGCTCCTAAAAGAACAGGCCCAAGTCAGGAGAGCAGTGGCTTTGCTGAAGGGGTGGTGGTGAGTGGGACACGGGTTGGGCTCAACACACAGACCTGCCAAGTGACCCCTCAGGGGCTTCTTTTTCCTTCACAGCTCTGATCGAGTCCCTCAACCAAAAACCACAGTCTGCTGGTAGTCAATCTCAGCCCACGGACACATCTCACACCACCCACAGGAAGACAGGTGGGACCGAAACCCCCTCAGCCAACGGCGAGGCAGGAGGAGGAGAGAACACCAAGGGCTACACCTCAGAGCAAGTGGCAGCTGTGAAAAGGTAGAGGCCATGGGTAGAGGGGGTGGGGAGGGCTGGGGAAGCCTTCCTCACTGCCCACCCATCATCACAACCGCTGACACTACAGACTGGAGACTTTGCCAGTCAGCCTTCCTCTGCCCTTGGCCACCAGCCCTAGGCCTCCCACAGGTCTGTTTGTCACACAAAGGCACCACCATCTTGCCCTCCGACCTGAACCCCAACAAAGGCCTTTTTAGACCAGAGCTTATGGGCAAGGGTATAGGCAGAGCTATGCCACCAAGCTGTGCAAAGTGAAGCTCTCCCAGACCAGACACCACCAGCCAGGACCACTCAGGACTAGGCCCTCCCAACCTTCCTCCTGCCAGCCAGCCTCAGAATCCTTCTGAGGTCAAGTCCACACCTCCTTGCAGGCAAGCTGAGTATGAGTAAATGTGACCAAGTCGTGTGTCAAAGCAGGACAGTTATAGCCATATGCATCCACCAGCTGTCGCTGATAGAAGCCGACTCCAGGGCCTAGGAAGTCCTAGAGAACATCAGTGAGTGTGGCCTCCAAAGGCCAGAAAGGGAGGTATGTTGCAACAGAAACAGCAGAATTTCTTCAGGGTCCTTTGCTTGGGGTGAGCAGATGCCTGCATTGTTCTCAGCAGGTGGCATCTGTCCCTGGCACACACACTCACACACACACTCACACAAACACTCACACACACACTCACACACACACACAAACACTCACACACACACACACACACACACACACACACACACACACACACAGTCCTTCAAGGCAGCTTCCAGCAAGGGAGCCAGGACAGGGAACGGATGCTGGCCTGGCCACAGCCAGCAGCTGCCCTGTCATATCCTAAGTGTGTTCATGGTGTTCCCAGCAGTCTCTTTGCAGTTCCCCACACCAAGAGCTCCCTGTGGCCCCACGCACCTCGGTTAGACAGCTGACTCAGCTCTGGTCCCCCACACCTGCCCCGACCTGCATATCACACACTGCCTGTTCCCACACCTCACCTCAGGCACCGTCACCCTGTTCTCTGTGCTCCAGGGTCAAGCAGTGTAAAGATTACTATGAGATCCTAGGGGTGAGCAGAAGTGCCTCAGACGAGGACCTGAAGAAGGCCTACCGAAAACTGGCCCTCAAGTTCCATCCAGACAAGAACCATGCCCCTGGTGCCACAGAAGCTTTCAAAGGTAAGCCAGCCCTGTGGCGTGTGGGGATTGTTGTTGGTTTGCTGGTTTTTCTTCCTGTGTAGACCAGGCTGGGCAGGAACTCCCAGAGATCCCCATGCCTCTGCCTCTCAAGTGCTGAGATTAAAAGTATTCACCTCTGTGCCCAGCACTCTGATGTTTTTATCTCCTGTCTTAGAATACAGGGCCAAGACAGCTTACCTCAGATGGGGGACAGAAGAAAGTAGTCTCAGATGTAATTGTACAAGCCTGGAACCACTCCCTGAGAAGGTTCTAGTAGCCACTTCTAGCCATATAGACTGCAGAGCCCCTCATAGTACCAGCCCTGCCTGCCCTTCATCTTCTGGGTTATGGTAGAGGGGTCAGGAAGAGTCCTCATGGCTTCTCCAGAACCTGGGCAGGAGCAGACCCTTGACTCTGTACTGAGGGGCAGGGCACCCTGTAATGGGGGGCTTCCTCAGGACACTTGTCCCACAACCTGTCCCAGGCCAGCACTGGGGACAGAACCTTCTGACCCCGGTGCCTGTTGGCTTTTGGAGTGGGTGTGTAACTATATCCATCCTTTGGGCATTTAGATTTCCATCTCCTCCTCCTGCACGGCTTCCGTCCCAGCCCTGGGTTGCAGGGCCTTGCGTTGTCTTGGTCTCTAGGTACTGGTCCCTTTGGGGGGTAGTGTGGTGCAGTACTGGGTCAGAGCCTGTGACAGTGATGGCAAAGGAGGGCTCTGTCCTCCCTCCCAGGGCTCCCAGCCCTGGTGTGAGTGAGGGGAGCAGAGTGAGCAGGCCCGGGGAAGCACTGGCCTTCTGCCCTGGGGGCTCTGCTGAGAGGCCCCAGTGCCAAGCAGAAAACAGCAGCTGGGGCCTGGGCCCTGGGGAGAGCAGACTCACCCTGGCCACACGAGACTCACGGGAGTCTCCACCAGAAACCAGGGATTATCTCTTCCCACAGCGTCTGCTGATCCTCCGGTTACAAGGGGCCTGCGTATCTGTTATTTTGGGTCATGGGTCCCACTAAGACTTGAAGGGTGTATTACCCTGTCTGTGCCCCACAGGTGAGGATGTGCAGTGTGAAAGGGCTTGAACGAGACACACCTGGACCAGGTGTGTAGGCTCATGCCTTCGATCCAGCGTAGAGGCAAGACGATAAAGAACTGGAGGGTAACCTGGGCTACTTAGCATGTTCCTGGGTCAGGCTGGCAGTCTCGTGATGTAGCAGGGACCCTGACTCAAAAAGAAAAAGGAGCCCGGTGTTAATGCTGCTCACGGCCCAGACTGCAGACTTGCTTTAGGGGTGGTTCTGATTATCTGCTCCCCAACGCTTGCTCAGTGACCAAATTGACCCCTTTCCTCTGAGACCTGAAGGAAGCAAGCTCTTGGCTATATTGGGGCCCACCTGCATCCAACCTTCTAAGGCCTGATCTTGTCACCCCTTCCAGCCATCGGCACAGCATATGCTGTACTCAGCAACCCAGAGAAAAGGAAACAGTACGACCAATTTGGTGACCAGAACCAGGCTGCCAGACAGGGCCACAGCCACGGGGACTTCCACCGAGGCTTTGAAGCCGACATCTCCCCTGAAGATCTCTTCAACATGTTCTTTGGTGGTGGCTTTCCCTCCAGTAAGTGCACCGCCAGTTCCTCGTGGGGGTGATGGTGGGCTCTGGGAAGGAATGGCCCCTGACTCAGTACTTCCACATTTCAGGTAACGTTCATGTCTACAGCAATGGCCGGATGCGGTACACCTACCAGCAGAGACAGGACCGCAGGGAGAACCAGGGTGATGTGAGTGACCAGGACACCAGGCTCGCCCCCTGGGGGGTAGGGGGATAGCCCTAGAGAAGGGGGTCATCTTCGTTCCTTCCCAGTGCCATTCTCCAAAGGGCCACCAGGGGGAGCCACACTCCATGTCCCATAGTGCTTTGGCCTCCTTAGGAAGTATGAGGGAAACTGCCCCTCTAGGCAGCTTCTAGTGTGAATAATTGTCGTGGAGTCCATTTGTTCGTAAAGCTAAGGTAACATTTTCTGAGCAATGAAGAGTTAAAACATCATGAGAGAATAAAAAGGCCTGCGTGGGTACTTCTAGAAAGTGAGTAAAAGCTGTATAACTAGGCGGTGTTTCAGACACATTCGGGATTCCACAGATCAACACAGCCAGCTGGCTGGGACCCAGGCACTTCCGCCAGCCAGTGAAGGAAGAGCACTGAACATTAGAGGCTCACAGGCTCGAGCACGCCCCCTTCCCTCACAGGCTCGAGCACGCCCCCTTCCCTCACAGGCTCGTGCACGCCCCCTTCCCTCACAGGCTCGAGCACGCCCCCTTCCCTCACAGGCTCGCCCCCTTCCCTCACAGGC